>CP097502.1:41017123-41347123 GCA_023547065.1 Musa troglodytarum | reverse complement strand
TTCGGAAGTGGATTTAGGTCACTTTGACCGAACCACTATACATCGCTGCGTCTTGATTGTGTGAGTATTTAAATTTCTATTTTACTTTGCTGCAAGCCTTTACTTTACTTGCTCCACTTCCTTTTTATCTTTGTACGCATGCTTTAAAGTTAGAATGCAAAAATCGGTTTCAAACAAAACGTTGCTTTCATCGTACGAAGTTTCCGAAGCTTGTTTTAAATCGCTGAAAAGTCCATCATTTTATCCGCTGCACTAATTCACCCCCCCCCCCCCCCTCCTCTTAGTGCTGCTCAATCCCTAACAATATGTACGTGTGTATATGTATACGTATATATATGTATATATATGCATGTATATGTATGTATATATATACATACATATACATACATATACATACATATACATACATATACATATATATACATATACATATATGGATATGTTTATATGTATATATATATATATATGTATTTATGTGTGTGTATATAGATATATGTATATATATCTATATATATGTATATATTAGTAAATATATCCATATATATATTTGTATATAGTCATATACATATACATATATGTATACATATATATTTATATATATGTCTATATATATACATATATATACATATACACACATATATATATCTATATATGCATATATATGTGAAAAAATTTCAAAACTAGAAATTTTATTATAGACGTCTATCTAGTTGTAAGTAAGATTTTTTTAAAAAAATTTGAAGCATTTGAACCATTCCTTAAGTTTGATATTTTTTATGTTGGTGTCCAACCAAACTCGATATCGTATACCATGACTTGTGTTAACTAAACTTTTATCATAGTTTGTAGATCTACTTGGAAGTTGAAATATAAAAAAAAATATTATATAAAGACATGAGATGGGAAAAAGTATAAAAAAATTATATATATATATATATATATATAAATAGAGCATGAGGAAAATTATAACACCATGTAGATTCATAAACAAGAGCGATGGACGCCCAAATCCATAACTTTTGATTTGGAAATAGAATCACAAAAAATATGACAAATTATTCAAATAAAACGGTTTAACTCTCACTTTATGATGAGAGTCATAGATCACGTTAAAGTCACGACTGATAATCCAAGGGACATATGGTAGAACAATCAATGATATTTTAATTCATAAGAAAATTACTCACATATATAACAGAGAGGATCCAATGTGGTGTACTTGTTTCCTTGATTACTAGACTAATCAGTTGAGACGATTTATATATTATTGTCGCTTGATGGATACTTGTATTCCAAGCCATGAAGATGCCTTTAAATTTACCCCATGCCTTGCAATAGTCCCCTTTCCAAAGTTTTCCCAACTTCCTCTTCAAACTTTCACAACCAACGCTTGCATACGGGTCTCCACGAGAAGGATTATCGAGGGTGTTTTATCACGTATAAGTGTAAAGAGGTGCTCCCTACTACTCCTAATAACTGCCTTATAATTCTGAGAAACACAATTCATGGTGAACTATAGAATGGAGACCATGTCCTTAGTAGGTGTCTTTGAGGACCCAATTTACTATCTCTTTTCTTTCCTTTTTTTTTTCTTTTTTTCATTATGATATCTAATGTTGTTTAAGAAATTTTGAAGACTTCCCTGATGAGACATTCTCTTAATATTGGCTATCTACTTCCTCTGATCCTTACACTATCTAGATTCTACCTCTTTAAGAAGGAAGCAATCTTATTCGATCGTCTTTAGTGTTACCAACTCTTAGAATACCCTTGTCGCCTACTCCACTAGCCCGTTGAACGATAAAGCTCAATCATTTATTGGAGTATTGGTAGTATCGTCTTCCTCACCCCTCTACTTGGAAGTCCTAAAGATGAATAGATCAGCTTTATGCATTGTGTATTTCATTTCAAGACCATCCATATCCTCTTATTGTTGTAGGGCAGGAAAAGGGTTGGCCGAGGAGAGATATGTAGGAGCCCTATCATCCCTTTTGTTGAGGTATCATTGGGTGCTCTAGGAGAAAGGAGAGGTTGACCCAAAGGCCATCCTATCACTCCTCGAGGTTATCGTTTGCTCCTCATTCATTGGATGTGTGTTGAACGTTTGAGATTCAGGCTTTTTCTTTTTTATCTTTTAATATGACTAGACTGCATTGAATGCCCCTCCTTGGGCAAAGTAACTATCTCAAAGTGTATGTTAAGCTTGCTAAGAGAAATGGAAGTTGTTATAGTATTTAATACAAAGGATGCATTGCGTTAAATTATCGAAGAGACAGAATGATTGTACCTATTAATTGCCTTCCTCAAGAGATAGGCCTTAGCAAGAATGGCCTCGAGCTAATACTATAGGACGGTATGGGATGGTTCCATCATAGGAATAAAGATTACCAATTGAACTATGTCTAAAGAATCGAGCCCAACAGTAAGCTTAAGAGTGCCCAATTTCTAGCCTGATCCCTTCCCACTAATATGACTAGCCAAACTACTAACTCTAGTTGATTTGAGTTTCAAGTGTCTTTGGACCTAGATTCAAGAGCTATACAGAAGTTCATTCTATTCCTTCGGTGCTTAATTAGAAACCTAGGTTGAAAAGAGGATTGAGCGAGAGATTAGGTTTTAGACTCACAAGTAGAAACTTAGCAACCAATTTTGTCACATCTAAGACATGTTCAGGAGATTCTCAAAAGCAATGGATTATTAAAATTAGATCTTCCAACAATTATCCTAATACTTTGGAGCACTAATAAGGTCAAGTAAGACACAGACTCAAGCAAACTTACCATTGGATCGAGAAAAAGTTGATCAATTTTGAGAAGTTTACTAATCTATAAGGCAATTTGTGTCAGGAAATTAGGACAAAAATAGTTCATCAAGAAGCCTCGAAGTTGGAGCCAAGTGGGGATTATGTCGATCCTCTCAACGAGAGCCTGAAAATTAGATCTCTAGGGTATTTAGGTTATTGGCTGGCTTCGGACAAACCAAGAATCGTCGATAAAGACTTGACTTATCTCTTCTACTAGATGGAATTAAAAATAGAAGAAGCCTTTGGCCAAATCTACTATTTGGTAACCCGTCAGATGGCTCCAAAGCTTTGGTAGGAATAATTTGCCGAAGTCAAGGGTCGGAGTCTTACTTAAGAACTTACTGAAGAGACTAATTGCCAATCTTCATAAACAAATGCCACCTCCTTAGAGTCCAACTCTATTTTCAGTCATCTCTTTCTCTGGATTCGATGGAGCTTTCCTTCAATCATTAAGTCTGACTGTCATTCTTTAATACTAGAAATTTTCTTAAACAAATTGGTCCAACTCTATTTTCAATCATCTCTTTCTCTGGATTCGATGGAGCTTTCCTTCAATCATCATGTCTGACTTTCATTCTTTAATGCTAGAAGTTTTCTTAAACAAATTGGTCCAAGAAGTGAAAATCTTATTTTGGAAGTGATGGGGAGTAATAGGTTGCCCTGTTCCAGTCAAGTGGGGAGATATTGCCATGACAGGGGGATTCATCGTTGAGGGAGGAGCAGATCAGGGGAGAGAATGAAAAAGAAGCGGAGCTTTCGAGAGGAGTAGGAAAACCTGAGAGATCGTCAAAGCTTCTCCCTTTAGAAAACTCGGAGGGACGCGGCCCAGTGTTTCTACTACTTTGATCCTTTGTAATTTTTATCACAGGTAGATTAGTTCTTTCCCAAGCACTGTTTCTCATTCAAAAACTAATTACTTGGTAAGATCAGTCTCAACTTCTAATGAGAGAACATTGAGCAAAATCTCTTAACTATATAAAAATATGAGACGCTATCAACGTTTGGTAAAAAAGAGAACATATATTGATTAAATGATGAATTTTACGACAATCCATTTTAATCTAAGTTCTCAATTAATTTCCCATTAAACTTGTCACATCAACGAGCAATTATTGAACCTATACAATGATGAGAAATGAACCTATACAATTAATATGCCCAACCTCTTAATCAACAGTATATAGCAATATATATGAGAAATCAGCAATTATTGAACCTATACAATGATGCTAAACTCGTTTGCAGTGAACTAAAGACTTCTGCTAATGAGGTACCTAATTGTGCAAATTTCTGCAATGGCTTTGTGTAAAACAGGAGGTAACAAATACAAACTAGGTACAGAAGGCAAGCCTCTCAGTGGTGTTTGAGCATGATGTGTGTCAATCAAATACAAAATTACACAGCTAGAGCAGTTCATTACTGTTGAGCATCCAATGACTGTAAAGAAATGTTAACAGCAACATCTTATGTACAACAATTAAATAAATAGAGACTGGCAGATGGAGTAATTAATTTTGTATTCCAGATTATTACTACTACTATTACTATTACTACTACCAAGGATTCAAATCTTCAACTGGACCTGCAGTCCAGTTCAAAATCTTTTCCCCCGGTTTCAGGTAAATGCTTCCATCATGTGGAAGCTTACGAGCAAGACCATTCAGTAGTTGATGGAAGGCATCCCCAGGTTGTGCAGGCTCTGAAAATGTCACAGCCTGCTTCGTTAAAGGATTTGCGAGCAATTTTTGTTTCCTTAGTATAACCTCCGTGGGCATCGAAGTAAGGATCGTGTCCAATTTAGGGATATTGTTCTCAGCTACAAAAACAGCAATGTCCTCCCAAGGAATTGCATCCGCAAAAGGAAGCACAATATCATCTGCTATGATTACAGGAATGCAGCCAAAGATCACTGCTTCCACTAATCTGGGGCTCCAAGGTGCCCAACCCAAGGGGCACAAACAGAAAACTGCCCGTTGCATGTCTTCATAATAAGTTGTTGGATGGTAAGTGGAAATGTCAAAGAGAGGATTGTTCTTGAAGTTTAACCATAATGATGCTCTAGCACCTCTGTTGAACATAGTAAAAATAGAAGAGACAAGGTTGAGTACTTAATTTTACATTTTTACATATGCTAGGTTTTCCTGTAAGAGATCAGTAGCAAAAAATACCTTGCATAGTGACATCCCTCTGGATCATTGATGCCATCATGAAGCAATCCACGGAAGTAAACAAAGATAGTTCGAGGAATATATGGTGGAAGCAAATGAGCTTGCATTCTCTGTGGAGAGGCATATGGAGTAATAACAATGGAACCCTCCTTTAAGCAAACATGGTTCTTCTGTCCAAAAGTCTGAATTAATGTAGCACGCTGAAGCAAGGGCATAATTCCGCGCTTGATAGCTATCTCTTCCTATAAACATTAAAATATGCTACATTAGAAATAAGATAATGATCAAATGTAAAGGACTATATATGATCAAATGATTGTGACAAATATACGAAAAATTGGCAAAGTCGCCTTGCTAATATAACTAAGATAGGTTTCAATCATATATGATAAACTAAAATAAAAGGGAAATGAGCAACACCACAGCTAATCCATCCTGATCAAACACTTCCTTTAATTATGTTAAGCAGCATGAAATAAGAGTCCTGGTGTCAAAATACCTGGTAATGGAAGCATGCCCCAAAATCATGTGGTACAACAAAGAAATGATCCGCTCCTTCTGTTCTATTCCAGTAAGGCCAGTTTGAGGCAATTTGTTGGATTGCACTCCTCACCATTTGTGGAGATCTAAAGGGCAAAGGTAGACCACTTTTAGTCAAGTCACATGTTGAGTATACTGGGACATAGAACCAATCAGCTTTCTCAGGATCAAGTGTCCGAACAGGACTTGACAACAAGAAACGATGCATGAAAATCTCTGCAGCAAACATGTGAGTGAGGCATCGAGGATCCTTTTCTACAAGGTCCTCATTGTATTTGCTAGGCAATTCATAAACAAACACCTTCAAACTTCCAACAGGGTCATCCTCTAACACGTCACCAACGTTCCCTGCATTTCATTGATGGACACAATGAGAACCATTCAGACACTGATAGAAGTCAATCCATGCACATAAACTCAGTTGAGTATGTACGGGGTATATAAAGAAAGAAGACAAACAAAAGAAATACTAAGTTATGGATCAAAATAACAGCAACCAAAAATTCAGCAAGTATGATATGTTAAATATCATTAAATAAATATGTAAAACTAATGGATTGAAAAGGTAGAATGCATTAAAGGGAGATATCAACTTCTTATGGCTTATAATCATAACGATCAAGCAAAACTACATAGAAGATCCTAGGATTTCGTTTCAAATGAAAAAATTCAATTTATCTTTGACTTGGTTCATTTAGTATCATTTTATCATTATATCATTATATATGTGCAGTCCAATAAACAATAATTAAAAAATAACAAGTTATATTCAAGCACAATTTGAATAACATGATCATGCCAAAAATAGCATATGCAGAAAAAATTACATAAATTGGATTTTATTTTCCAACTATGGTGATAAAATTAAGACACCAACAAAGTACTTAACCAACTCAATGTTATCAGGAACCACAAGACAAACTATTCCCAGGAAGATTTGTTTATGAATGCTATAACTTAAAAATGGAGCAGGATTAAAACTAACTGAGGCAAAATCTGTTGAAATTTTCCACCACAAGTAAATCATAGGTAAGTGAGAGGCTCAATTCACATTCAAATGAAGAACAGTAAGTGAGAATATCAAGCAAGTTTATTTGGATGGAAGACAAATTCTTCACACTATTCCTAGATAAGAAAATCATAGGAGACACTTAAGGCAACAAAGACAACTAGAATCTTTATTTTGAGAACTTGGAATCCTTTATCAAGTCCATCAGTCCTCAAAATTGCTCCTCTAACTAAAATCTAGTGTGCTGACCAGAACTGATTTTAAAAATGCAAAGAACCACTAGAACATCAGAAACATGCATAACAAAAGACCCTAAATAAACCAGGAATATGTTAGTCTTATTGCATTGCAATCATCCTATTTATCATTCATGAAGTGCCATGATCCAAATTTCAGCAAGATTGGACTGTCACTGTTGCACCTTTTCTTAGGTAGCAATGGATACCTCACATTCTGTTAACCATACGAAAGGATGGTGACTTCTTTTCAATATGGTTCATTGGTAGTAATGGCTATTTTTTGTCTAGGCTTTCAATTAAAGAGAAATCTGGGAGATCAGTTGAGCCTTGTTTCAAGAAAGGATTATCCAGAAGGTGCTCATTGGAACTAAAGCAGATCAAAGGCCACTTATTGTGCATGATATCAGATCCATGATCATATGAGCTTAAGCAACGTGATTAACAAGTAAGATCTTCCAACTGATCAATCTTATAATTTTCAGCAGTTAAAGCATGTTGGTACCCTTGGGAAATCATGACACCTTTAATTTTGTGACAAGGAAAAAGAAAGGAATCATATCAGCATACAATGATCAAGAGTTTGTCTTTCATTACAATTAATATGACCATTACTATTTTGCAGTGAAGCACCTGTTTTACAGTTTACCTGGCTTAATTGTATCTAAAATAATTCTACGAGAGGAATGTTTTATCTAAATATTCGCCAATACAAACATCAAATCTCTTCCATTATACTTCAAAGTGTAAAAGTCGACAAATATCGACTTAGATTAAGAAAGCTGCAATGGCTAATTAGCCCAATTTAACCCCAACACAACAATTAATATTTTTACCCTGTGTCGCAGGGCTCTTGAACCAATAACATATAAATCATAAAACTGGCACTAATGCTCCTTATTGCTAAAAGCAAAGAAAATCTATGAATCTGATGGCCATTACTAAAGCCAGTAACACAAAGCAAGTTCACAATCAAACGATCCTGCAACGGTGCAGTGGAAATTCGCAAACGAGCCAAAACCAGAGCCATCGAACACAATCTACAATTACGCGACAGCACAAAAGCATCCCAGATCAAATTCTCGAGACTGTCAACAGAACGGACAGGAAGACTCAAAGATCAGAGAACAGCATTATTCACCTTCAATATTTCCTATTTGGTGACTCTGCTCCAACGTCTGGCCATTGGTTTGTTGAAGCAACAAGTAAGTACATAATACAATCGAGAAGAACCAGATCCCCTTCTTCATTATCTGATAGGGGGGAAATGAGCGCCAGAGCATAAAGATCAGAAGAAAAGGAAACTGGAGGATCTCTTTCACTGTCAGAGAACGAACTTTCTTCCTTGTATCAATCGAGGTGAGCAAGTTTTACCGGCGTCGAATTGAGAGAGAGAGAGAGAGAGAGAGAGAGAGAGAGAGAGAGAGAGAGAGAGAGCTGAAGCTCCGCCCGAACGAGGTGGTTTTCAAGAAAAGGTCATCTCAGAGTGGCTGGGAAGTCGACCTCAGGTCCAGGGGCGAAGCTCCCTTGTCCGCAACCCGGTCGGCTTGATGGAATCAGATCCGTTGGTGACAGTGGACTGCACTTTTTTTCGTATATTCGATTTGATTAGTCCGATTAAAATTATTTAAGTAATTAAATTGGGTGATATGAGTGTGATCTGGTCAAATTAAAATGGTATAATTATTTTGAACTACCTTGAGCTGTTATAAGTGACTCGATGAGCCCTGACCTGACTTAGATGCACTCACGCTCAACGAGCCTGATCAGCTCAGGTCCATTCCCAGATCTAATCATAATTAAACGACTCGTGTAATAGAAGCTCAGCTTATTGGCAGTCAATTCAGAATCAGAACTTACCCCAAATTGCCCTAATATATGATTTGGTGAAGGTAGCATGTCATTGACCGCCTCCATTAGGGCCAAATAGGTGAGCCGGTGGACCAATTAATTTGTGATGATCCAACTAACCTTCTTGCGATTGCTTCATGCCAGCTTCCACCAGCTAGTGGAGTAGTTGTTCGTGTGTCCTCAAATTCATATACAGCTGGGGAACGTGGCTTCAGATATTTTAAACATGATCTGATTCATTGTTCTTGTATCATCTCGTTTCAAAATTTCTGCATTCGTGATGCTATTTCCCAAACTACAAACAGCAATGAGCCGAATTTTATTTTTTTTATAGTTTTAATTGCTATAGCACGATATATTCTTTTTTTTTTCTGGATCAAATTTTATTTTTTTTATGGTTTTAATTGCTATATCAGAAAAATTACTGAGCAATAATACATTGTGATCGACTATCAAAAAGACATTAGCATGATGCATGACTTGTGACCTTATCATTCAACGTATTAGTGGTATACTCTATTAGAGAGCCATAATAACGTGACTAAAAGGGAAGGTCCAATTTGTGGTTACTTGAGGGTATTGTTATATCAATAATTCGGATATTCCACACATGATGTAATTCGCATTGCTGCACAAGGCATTCCATCGTGTATAACGATGATCTTACTAGCTTGTTTAGATATTGAGCTCAATAATTGATGTGTATTCGAATTATATGATCTATTATCTTTGTGTCATTAGCTAATTAGTGTCTAAAAGTAATTAATGTCATAAGATAATTAGTGTCTAAAAGTAAAAGTAAGAGGATGACACTAATTAGCTTGATTAGATATTTATTATCATGCTCAGAGTGATTATTATGGGTCTCTTAAGTTTAGGCTCAATTAGATTAATATCTTACTTTTAAACTCAAATTAGAGATAATTATATCTAATCACAGCTTGTTATTTGTTTTTTTATTGTAAATTTACAGGCTGCTCAAAGTTTTTTCGTATTTAATATGATTAAAGATTAAGTAGAGCTAATTAGTGTCATCCTCTTACTTTTAGACCCAAGTAAAGATCATTAGCTATAATTTAGGCTTAATTATAATTTGGTATTATTTTTTTATTATGAATTTATTGGTGGACTATTGGTTTATACTTTCATTTAATATGATTAAAGGCAAATTATAACTAATTAGTATCATTTTCTTATCTTTAGACCCAGTAAGGGTCATTAGCTATAATTTAGGTTTAATTGTTACCGAATCAAGTAAGTTATTCTATTGATATTATCTTATAGGAAAATGGCCCTATAGCAACAATTAGGTGATAAGGTTTAGGATCATGCTCTTCAAAACACCATCATTAATAGTGCATCAATTGTGACTAAGCATGCTTAGCTGTCACTCCTAATAACCAGTTGTGCTAGATATGAAACATCCAAACCTATAAGTCTAGTATCAAAGAGTGGAGTACTCATATAGGACATCCTTAATGTCTCAAGTTTAAAGACCAAATACACTATCGGGACTACGGAATCGTTGTCTGATAATAAGGAATCATCAACCATCCAACATTCTATAAACAGATCAATTAGTGAACTCATTCTCCAATGAGCACCTGCACTGCATCCCTAGTGTCCCCATATGAGCAACTATGAGACCAGCTGCCTCTATCATATGGACAGGTATATAGTACACCAGTCCATCTAGTTATCTCGATGTCCCTCTCAAGTAACCTATGACCAGGATTATTTAGGTTCTATGTTTAAAGATGAGTCGGTCTTATTATCGTGATCTCATCTCAATTTGATTCCTATTACACAAATTCATGGACATCACAATACTTGCAACAAGTAATATAAAGTGAAAAAAATATCAAA
Organism: Musa troglodytarum; assembly: GCA_023547065.1. Classification (NCBI taxonomy): domain Eukaryota; kingdom Viridiplantae; phylum Streptophyta; class Magnoliopsida; order Zingiberales; family Musaceae; genus Musa; species Musa troglodytarum. Next base: position 41,336,650 of record CP097502.1, on the reverse strand, counting down.
TAAATAATAAGCAAAAAGAGTGCGTATTATGTCGCATGTGCCATCACTCACATGATTAGCTTGTAAGGCATTTATGACCAGCAATCTCCCACTTGACCTAAAGCCAATCACCTATGTGCTTGATCCCCATCAGACCCTTGTGACGCTCAAAGATAATATGAGATAATGGCTTTGTCAATGGATCTATGATGTTATCTTCGGATGGAACTCTTTCCACTACTATATATCCTCGGGCGACGACCTCTCTAATCAGGTGAAACCTTCTCAGAACGTGTTTCGACTTCTAATAAGACCTAGATTCCTTCACTGAAGCAATCACCCTGTTGTTGTTGTTGTAATATAAGTGAATCAGCACCTCGCTCCTTGGCACAACTCCTAGATCATTGATGAACTTCTTCATCCAGACTTCCTTTTTTGCTGCCTCTATCACAGAAATACTCTGCCTCTATAGCTAAGTCAGTAGTAGTATCTTGCTTAGAACTCTTCCAATATACTACTACTCTATTCAGGGTGAACACATACCCCAAATTAGACTTGCTATCATCGACATCGAATTGGAAGTTCAAGTCCGTGTAGCCCTCAACCCTGAGACTACTTCCTCCATAAACTAGTAAAAGGTCTGTAGTCCTTCTCAAGTACTTACAGATACACTTTATTGCTTTATAGTGCTCCAAGCCTAGATCCGCTTAATACCTACTTGTGACAATAAGAGCATGCACTATATCAGGTCTAGTACATAGCATATCATACATGATAAACCCTATCGCTGAGACATAGGGTATCATATCTATGTCTGCCCTTTATTCAAGAGTCTTTGGGGACATACTCCTAGAAAACGATATCCCATGTTTCATCGGTATGAGACATCTCGTAGAAATTATCATGTTAAACCTTTTGACAACGGTGTCTATATACTTGGACTAGAATAAGCCAAGCAACCTCTTGGATCTATCTCTATAGATCGAAATCCCCAATACGTAGGATGATTCATCGAAGTCCTTCATGGAGAAGTGTCTAGATAGCCAAGCCTTTATTGTGAAGAGCATTCCTATATTATTTCCAATGATCAAGATGTCATCCACAAACAGCACCAAAAAGGTGATAGCACTCTCACTTACCTTTCTGTACATACAAGGCTCATCTTCGTTCTTAACGAAGTCATAAGATCTGATCACCTCATCAAATCTTATGTTCTAACTTTGAAAATCTTGCTTCAGTCCATAGATAGACCTAAGCAACGTGCACACCTTATATGGACTATCCTTAGACACGAATCTCTCATGCTGTATCATATACACCTCCTCCTTAAGATTACCATTGAGAAATGAGATTTTTATGTCCAATTGCTAGATCTCATAATCATAGTTACTACAATAGCCAATAGAATTTGGATTGATTTTAGCATGGCTACAATTGAGAAGGTTTTGTCATAGTCAACACCTTACCCTTGACAATACCCCTTAGCCACTAACCTTGCTTTATAGGTCTCCACCTTTCCATTTACTCCGATCTTCTTCTTGAAGATCCACTTGCAGGCAATGAGTACGATACCCTCGAGTGCATCAACTATGTTCCAAACCTTATTGGAATACATAAAATCTATATCTGAATTCATGACTTCTTATCACTTTCTAGAGTATATACTTGTAATAGGATCCTTGTGTTAGGATCGAAAAGGCATTAAGATGGGGGGTGGGGTGAATTAGTGCAGCGGATTAAAAACGTAACTTTGAAGCCAACTTTGTACAAAGACAAGTTCGTAGGAAGATTTCGATTCGATGAAAGAGAACTTGTAAGAAGTTGCTTGAGTAAAGGAAATAGCAAGGAACTAAGCAATTTGCAGCTAAGTAATAAAATGATTCAGAAATGTAAATACTCACACATTCATGAACACAATGATATATAGTGGTTCGATCAAATGACCTACATCCACTCTTAAAGCCTTCACGATAAGGCTCCGCACTTCCACTAGTAAATCCTTTGAAGGAGAAGGACCAAATACCTCTTTTTACAACCCTTTACAAGAGGTTTACACTCTTACAAGATTTCTCAAGAAGAAGAAGGAGGTAAACACTTAGCAAGAGACAAGGCTTTTCGAGACTATTCAAAGACTTAAACTCAAGATTCTAACTCTTAAAAGGGTGCCCTTTCAGCTGAGAAAGGGGGTATTTATAGATCCAAAATGGTTTCAAATTTGGGCTCCAAATTTGAAATCAACTACTACCGTCGCGGAGGTATCTGCCGAGGCCGCTTGTCGCCGATCGAGACAGCGTGCTACCGCATGGAGCAAGAGGTACTACCGCCATCAGATATCAGAGTCGGGCAGATTATCAAGACCGTGCTAGGCGGTAGTACCGCCCAGCACACGGCTGCCAAGCGGTGCTACCACCTGGCATAGGCGGTTCTACCGCCTGGCCCATTCAACTTTGTTGAATGGGCCTTGTTCAAGGCCCAAAAAGCCCAATAAGGGCCCGGTTGGCCCCTACCAATTTAGAGCAGGATTAATTCGAAATCCTTGCCCTAAGTACGTGCCAACTACGAAATTAAAACATAATTAATAGTGATTTAAACCGACATTCTTCAAGTCTTATTCCGGCGAGCTTTACGATGAGACTTCGGCGGTCCTTCGATATTTCCCTCAGATTTCTTCTGGCGGTTTCCCAGCATGCTCCCGGCTTGTATGACACGCTCAATGAGTCTTCGACAAGCTTCCGAACCTTCTCGGCAAAGTTCCGCGAACCTTCAATGATCTTTGCGATGAACTTCCGAAAACTTCGACAAGTCCCTGATTCGATCTTGGTTGGTTCCGGCAATGCTTCCGACGATCCTTCGGACTTTCGATGAACTCTTGAACACCTGACGGACTTGACCTCGGCAAATCACTTTCTGTTTCTGACCCATCGTAGTTAATCCTGCACACTTATCTTTGATAATATAGATTAGAACAAATATTTCACCAATTGATTTTATCATCAAAATTCAAGATTCAACAATCTCCCCCTTTTTGATGATGACAATCAATTGATGATGGAGTTAAACTCAACTCCCCCTATCTATATGTCATATCATTAGAAGGTAAAAAGCACTTAAATTCAATCTTTTGAATTTAAGCCAAAACGAATAGATTTCATAAAGCTTAATAAGTAAGCTTAGGCATAAATACTCAAAGCAATGTATTTTAAACAATGTCAAAGTATTTACACCTATAATAACCAGAAATATTAATTCAAACATGATAAAGATCAAGTGATATCCAAAAGAGTGTTTTAATATCAAGTCATGATATCACATGAAAAAGTAGCTTATCTCAAGAATAAGAGTTCTTAAGCATTTGCAATGCGATACAATTGATTCATATTTCACTTTAAGCATTTTATTCCAACATAGCAACAATTACTCCATCATAGCAATTTACATTTTTCTCCCCCTTTGTCATCAACAAAAATAATGAAGGTGAAGAAATCATTGTCATGGAGAGAGCAAGAAACCATTCGAGGAAAGTATCACGTCATAAAATGATATAAAAGTGTAATCCATAGTAGTCACAAGGAAGAAGGTATCAAGTCAAAATTACGATCAAATCGAAAAAAAAGTTCACGCAAAAGCTGAGTAGATGAAATGAAAGTTACAACATCATCCATAGTAGTCATAAGTATAACAGGACAAGTGTTTAAAAAGAAAACAATAGCTACTCCGGAGGAGGAACGCCAAGATACCTATACAAGTGATCTATTTTGTGGTTCATTTATTGCACTTCCTTCAAAATTTCAGTTTGTTGTGATGTGATTTGATTCAAGGCATGCATGATCGGATCTTCAGTAGATGGAATAAGAGCTGGTTCAGACGATGCTGGATCAACGGGACTAGGCGGAGGAGATTCATTTCCCCTAAAAATTGGTGTTTCAGGTTGCTCTACTGGTGGACGAACTATATCAACCATTCTAGGTTGCCTAATCCATATGCCATCTCTAAAGGTGCATCTAAGCCGCTTCAGGAGACTTCTATTAATTGTGTTATATCTATCAACTTTCATAACTTCCTCATTGGGTGACACACAAATGTCATGGGCAAAAATGAGTCTAGTGATCAACCCACCATACGACAACATCGAATCTCTAGAGAAAATTTCTATCATATGTTGTCTAATCAAATAACCAAAGCAGTTGTTTTGTCTAATCATAATCCAATACATCATACTCAGTTCCAACATACTCATTTCATCAGGATGAAACTGCTTCGGAAGTAGAATGCTTATCATAATGTGATGAAGTAATTTCGAGTTAAAAGGTAATAAGTTCTTGTAGCTTTTAGGGATAATGCCTAGGTTAGGATTAGCAAAAATCATTTCTAAGGCTTCGGAGTGGGTTGCTCCGATTGCATCCATATCCTATTGCCCTCTAAAATAACATCATCTATTCATTTCTTCAATTCCAAGTAACTCACATATGATACGATCAGAAATCTAAATTATGGTTCCTAACACATAGGTGGATAAAACATCATCTTTAATAATCATGTTAGCATAAAATAGCTTAACCAACCTAAGGTAGATTGGTTCATTAATTTGCAAGATAGGTAGAGCATTTAGATTAGCAAACCATCTAATAGGTTCTAGATTTCCTAGTTCACCTAGATCAATATGTTTACTCTTATGTATGGTTTTACAATCAAAATTTGGGTATCTTAAGGCTACCTCATTAGATCTAAAAAGGGTTGGGTCAAATGAATCTCCTTCCAACCTTTTCCCTATTCCTCTTGTTGATTTCTTAGGAGCCATGTCTATATCTATTCATGATGAACAAACAAAAGGAAATAATAAGGAAAAGACAAGCAATTGTGAGTAGAAGAGAAAATTTTAGCTATTACCTTGTTTGTGTTTCCTAGAGAGGTGAGGAGCTTGGATCACAAAAATGCCTTTGATTGCCCTTTAGGAGGAGGAAGAATGGAGAGGAGAAGGCTTAGAGGTGCTTAGGAGGAAGAAGAATGAAAGGGAGAGAGTTTTCGGTCGGTTCTACCGCCGACCCTAACACTCCCTTTAATATGGGGGTGTTCGGGCGGTACTACCGCCAACCAAGCGGTGCTACCGCCTGGGAGCCGAATACCTAGGCGGTACTACCGTCGGTTCAGGCGGTGCTACCACTGGCCCCACAAAATATATATATATATTTTAAAAAAATTATTCTGAATTTGTTTTCAGAGATTTTAAGGATGGGATGATGTCAAAAAGAAATCCGAAATTTTAAAAAGAAATCCGAGAGAAAGTCAAATCGATGAAAATCAAAATTTCAAAGAAAAATCTCATACAATAAAGCTCATTTATTAGGACAATTTAACATGCCTAATTCCCTTCTAATAAAATTAAATTGTTCCTCATTTAAGGGTTTTGTAAAAATGTCTGCTAATTGATGATTTGTATCAATAAATTCAAGGGTGACATCTTTACTACTAATATGATCACTTATAAAATGATACCTAATGTCAATGTGTTTAGTTCGAGAGTGTTGAATCGGATTTTTAGTTAGACAGATAGCACTCGTGTTATCACATTTTATAGGAATATTTTTTAAATAAATTTCATAGTCTTCTAGCATATTTTTCATCCAAATAACCTATGCACAGCATGCACTTGCAGCTATGTATTCGGCTTCTGTCATAGATAGTGCAACTGAATTTTGTTTCTTGAAAGTCCAAGAAACAAGTGCATGTCCTAAAAATTGGTATGTTCCGGATGTACTTTTTCTATCTATTTTACATCCATCAAAATCTGCATCTGCATAAGCTTTCAAATCAAAGTTATCGGATTTTGGATACCATAATCCAAGATTCGGAGTCCATTTAAGATATCTAAGGATTCTCTTAACAGCTTTGAAGTGAGATAGCTTAGGATTGGCTTGGAATCTTGCACATAACCCCACACTAAACATGATGTCAGGTCAGGTTGCAGTGAGATAAAGCAAGCTACTTATCATGCCCCTATATGTTTTTTATCAAAACTTTCTCCTTTTTCATCTATATCTAACTTAGTGGAGGTGCTCATAGGAGTGCTAATATCTTTTGATCCATCCATGTTAAATCGTTTTAATAATTCTAATGTATACTTTGATTGATTTAAAAATATACCATCACTTAGTTGCTTAATTTGCAATCCTAAAATGAAATTTAGTTCTCCCATTAGGCTCATCTCAAATTCATCACTCATATTCTTGGCAAATGATTCACATAGTGATTTATTAGAAGAACCAAAAATAATATCATCAACATAAATTTAAATAATAAGAAAATTATTTTCAAAATATTTAATAAACAATGTAGTATCAACCTTGCCTTTAGTGAAATCATTTGAAATTAAAAAAGAACTAAGCCTCTCATACCAAGCCCTAGGGGCTTGTTTTAGACTATATAAAGCCTTAGTTAGCTTAAACACATGGTTAGGGAGAAGAGAATTTTCAAATCCGGGTGGTTGTTCGACATACACTTCTTCGGAAATAAAACCATTTAAGAATGCACTTTTGACATCCATTTGAAATAATTTGAAATCATTACTACTAGCATAGGCAAGGAGCATCCTAATGGCTTCTAATCTTGCCACCGGAGCAAAGGTCTCTTCGTAATCGATACCTTCTTCTTAGTTGAAACCTTTGGCCACTAGTCTAGCCTTTTTTCTAACCACGATACCAAATTCATCTTGCTTGTTTCTAAAGACCCACTTAGTACCAATAATTAAGTGGTCATTAGGTCTAGGAACAAGCTTCTATACCTCATTCCTCTCAAATTGATTCAATTCTTCTTGCATTGCGATAACCCAAGAATCATCTTTCAAGGCATCATCAATGTATTTTGGTTCAACTTGCGAAAGAAAAATGGCATGGGCACAAAAATCTTTGAAAGAAGAGCGAGTTTAAACCCCTTTCGATGCATCTCCTATAATTAACTCCTTGGGATGAGCATCTATATACTTCCATTCCTTGGGTAAGGAAGTTTGGGAAGAAGATGCATCCAAGTTGTCATTTTGAGGAGAGGGTTCATTTAAATTCAAATTATCAAAGCCAAAATCATCATCAAAATCTTTCTTCTGAAATTCGGAAATTTCATTAAAAACCACATGAATAGATTCTTCTATAACTAAGGTTCTTTTGTTGAAAACACGAAAAGCCTTAGAAACGGAAGAATAACCAAGAAATATGCCTTCATTGGATTTTGCATCGAATTTTCCTAAGGCATCCTTTTCATTTAAAATAAAACATTTACAACCAAAAACTTTAAAATAAGAAACATTGGGTTTTTTATCATTCCATAATTCATATGGAGTTTTAGATAGGGATGGTCTCACTAGAACTCTATTCATAACATAGCAAGTCGTATTCACGGCTTCGGCCCAAAAATATTTTGGTAAATTGTATTCATTTAATATGGTTCTAGCCATTTCTTGCAAACTTTTATTTTTCCTTTCCACTACTCCATTTTGTTGTGGATTTCTTGGAGTAGAGAAGTTATGGTTATATCCGTTCATTTCACAAAAATTTTGGAAGTCATGATTTTGAAATTCACCTCCGTGATCACTTCGAATCGATGAAATCATAAAACCTTTTTCATTTTGTGTGAGTTTACAAAATTTAAAGAAACATTTGAAACAATCACTTTTGTGAGCTAAGAAATAGGTCCAAGTGTATCTATTATAGTCATCCACAATTACAAAGGCAGATTTGCTACCTCCTAGGCTTGTTATGTCAATTGGTCCAAATAAGTCCAAATGGGTCAATTGCAATGGTCTAGTGGTGCTAATTTGATTTTTGATTTGAAACTAGTTTTTATTTGTTTTCCTAGTTGAAATGCATCACATACCTTGTCCTTGATAAATTTCATGTTTGGGATACCTCTTACTAACTCTCTAGATGAAATTTTAGAAATTAGTTTCATGCTTGCATGGCCTAATCGCCTATGCCAAAGCCAAGCATTATCATTCATAACCGAAAAACATATTTCATTACTTAATTCATCAATATTTATGGTATAGACATTGTTTTATTTTAAAGCAATCATGGATATGTCATTGTTTGATTTTTCAATAATGCAAACATTAGATTCAAATCTAATAACATAACATTTATCGTATAATTGACTAATGCTTAAAAGATTATGTTTAGCAACACATCATCAATTGAAAAACTTGATTTGTTACCTATGGTCCCCTTGCCAATGATTTTACCCTTGTTGTTGTCTCCGAAGGTGACATACCCTTTTTCTTTGCTAGTGAGCATAGAGAAATGAGATGGATCTCCGGTCATGAGCCTTGAGCATCCACTATCAAGATACCATTTCTTGCTCCTAGCTTGTGAGTTTGTCTACAAAAGAGGATGGTTTTTAGGTACCCATTTGATTTTGGGTGCCTTACAAATTGATCTACTTACTTTGTAATTTATCATTAAATTGTTTATGGTTCCTTTAGGAACCCATATCAATTTTTGTGGATTAATTTTCTTGAATGAACATTTGTAAGCAACATGTCCCATTTTGCCACAAAAATTACATTTCAAATGGGGTGATACATGCAATATAGGCCCTTTAACGAAGGTGGTGGGATTTTGGTGAGAACCTCTCACAAATCCGATTCCACTTCTATTTTCGACATGACCTTTGTTAGCAAAGATCATGTCCAAGCCCTTGCTACCGACCTTAAACTTGTTTAGGTTCTCTTTGAGTAGCAAGTTCTCCCTCTTTGTTGCATCTAAGTCTTCATACTTAGAGCATGGGGGTAGAGAAGGGTTTTGAAGACTATTGAACTTACTTTATAATAAAGCATGCTCTTTCTTAAGTAAATTGAACTTCTTACTAATAGTTCTACATTCATCAAATAACTCATGAAAAGCCATAGAAAGTTCATCAAAAGATAATTCTTCATTAAGTAACTCACTAACCTCTTCTCCTAATGCCATTAGCGCAAAGTTGGCCTCCTCTTTGTTGCTAGCTTCTTCAACCTCGGAGTCACTTGAATCATCCCACGTGGCCTTCAAAACTTTCTTCTTCTTGAATTGCTTCTTCTTGGCTTGAGGGCATTCATTCTTGAAGTGTCCCGGCTTCTTGCATTCCTAGCAAATAACTTGGTCCTTTTTGTGTTCAAATTTATTTTTTGTGTTATTTTTAAATTTGTTCTTTCTTATAAATTTCTTAAACTTTCAAGTTAGAAGTGCAATGTCATTGTCACTGTCCTCATCACTTGATGTTCCTTTCAAGTAGTCTTCTTGTGTTCTAAGTGCCATATCCTTCCTGTTCTTTGGAAGGGGGTTCTCAAGCTCTTCATGAGCATGACACGTCATCTCGTAAGTCATTAGAGATCCAATAAGTTCTTCAAGCGGAAATACTTTAAGATCCTTGGCCTCTTGAATGGCCGTGACCTTTGGATCCCAACACTTTGGAAGGGATCTTAAAATTTTAGTTACCAATTCAAAATTAGAAAAGCCTTTACCAAGAGCTTTAAGGACATTGATGACCTCCGTAAGGCGGCTGTACATGTCTCCAATGGACTCATTTGGTTTCATCCAAAAGTTCATAAGAATGCACAAAAATGTTGATTTTGGACTCTTTCACTCGGCTAGTGCCTTCATGAGTGATTTCAAGAGTGCACCAAATATCAAATGCCGATTCATAAATAGAAACCCGATTAAAATCATTCTTATCAAGCGCACAAAATAAGGCATTCATAGCCTTTGCATTGAGAGCAAAAATCTTCCTCTCCGACTCATTCCATTGACTCATCAGAAGAGAAGATTTTGCAAAGCCATTTTCAACAATGTTCCAAAGTTTAAAGTCCATAGAAATGAGAAAAATCCTCATACGAGTCTTCCAATACGTATAATCCGACCCATTAAACATAGGCGGACGAGTAATGGAGTGACTCTCTTGCATACCGGAGTAGGCCATCTCTCTTGGGTTTTAAACCAATATGAGAGTAAACCTTGCTCTGATACCAATTGTTAGGATCGAAAAGGCACTAAGGGGGGGGGGGGGTGAATTAGTGTAGCGGATTAAAAACGTAACTTTGAAGCCGACTTCGTATAAAGAAAAGTTCGTAGGAAGATTTCGATTCGATGAAAGAGAACTTGTAAAAAGTTGCTTGAGTAAAGGAAATAGCAAGGAACTAAGAAATTTGCAGCTAAGTAATAAAATGATTCAGAAATGTAAACACTCACATATTCATGAACACAATGATGTATAGTGGTTCGGTCAAATGACCTACATCCACTCTTGAAGCCTTCACGATGAGGCTCCGCACTTCCACTAGCAAATCGTTTGAAGGGGAAGGACCAAATACCCCTTTTTACAACCCTTTACAAGAGATTCACACTCTTACAAGATTTCTCAAGAAGAAGGAGGTGAACACTTAGCAAGAGACAAGGCTTTTCAAGACTATTCAAAGACTTAAACTCAAGATTCTAACTCTCAAAAGGGTGCCTTTTCAGCTGAGAAAGGGGGGGTATTTATAGATCCAAAATGGTTTCAAATTTGGGCTCTAAATTTGAAATCAAATTGGAGTCAAGCGGTGCTACCGCTATCAAAGCGGTGCTACCGCTTGTCGCTTGTCGATCGATACAAGCTTGCTACCGCTGAGTAGCGGTGCTACCGCTGAGCAAGCAGCTACCGCCACTATATTCCTGTGAGCCGGTACTACCACTCCGGTCGGTAGCACTACCCGAAGACACGCGGGTGCTACCGCCAGCACAGTGGTTCTATCACCGACCTATTCGGGCTTTATTGAATGGGCCTTGTTCAAGGCCCAAAAAGCCCAGTAAGGGCCCGGTTGGCCCCTACCAATTTAGAGCAGGATTAATTCAAAATTCTTCCTCGAAGTACGTGCCAACTACGAAATTAAACATAATTAACAGTGATTTAAACCAACATTCTTCAAGTCTTATTCCGACAAGCTTTACGATGAGACTTCGGCGGTCCTTCGATATTTCCCTCGGATTTCTTCCGGCGGATTCCCAACATGCTCCCGGCTTGTATGGCATGCTCAACGAGTCTTTGACAAGCTTCTGAACCTTCTCGGCAAAGTTCTGCGAACCTTCAACGATCTTTGCGATGAACTTTCGAAAACTTCGACAAGTCCCTGATTCAATCTTGTTTGGTTCCGGCAACACTTCCGACGATCCTTCGGACTTCCGATGAACTCTTGAACACCCGACGGACTTAATCTTGGCAAATCACTTTATGTTTCTATCCCATCGTAGTTAATCCTGCACACTTATCTTTGACAATATAGATTAGAACAAATATTTCACTAATTGATTTTATCATCAAAATCCGAGATTCAACACCTCGTAGGTTTGAGGATCAATATCCTCAACATTCTCTCTTTTGATATATCCCATATATCTCTTAGGAGGATGGGGTACTCTACTGGAGCTATGTAAAGTTGAAACTTATGTGCTTAAATTAGGTTCTCCAACCTTGCTCAATTATATCACACTCCTACTATCTCTATCAAGAATGTGTTCCTTCTCAAGGAACACTTCTCTCTTGGCTACAAAGATATTTTGGTCCTTGGGGTGATAGAATAATACCCACAAGTTTCCTTGAGGTATCTCATGAACTTGCATCGCTACATCCTAGATTCTAACTTATCGGGATTATGTCTTTTAATGTGGGCAGGGCAACCCCAAATCTTAATAACCTTAAGATCAAGTTTCTTCTCTTTTCATATCTCATATAGTGTAGACACTACAAACTCTGTTCAGAAGGTAAGTTGTGGACTCTAAGGTAAATCCCTAAAATGAGATTGATAGGTCGATAAAACTCATCATAGACTGCACAATGTCTGACAATGTGTAATTCATCCTTTCGGATATACCATTGAGCTAAGGTGTATAAGGAGGATCTTACATCCTTCAGGAATTGGGTAAACTCTATACTCAAGTATTCACCTCCTCGATCTGATCAAAGAGTCTTGATACTCTTTCCAATCTGGTTCTCTACTTCATTCTTATATTCCTTAAATTTCTTAAAGGCCTCAGACTTGTACTTCATCAAGTACGCATGTCTATACTTGGAGAAATCATCAGTAAAAGTAATTAAGTAGGAGTAACCACCTATGGCCTGAGTTGACATAGGGTCACATATATTAATATGTATGAGTTTCAGTAACTCAATGGCTCTCTCTCCAATTCCACTAAATGGAGAGTTGGTCATCTTTCCATAAAGGCAAGGTTTGCAAGTTACATTTGACTCAAAGCCAAATGGATCTAGGTATCCATCCTTTAGTAACATTTAAATCCTCTCTTCATGGATATGATCTAACCTATAGTGTCATAGGTATGCATTGTTCATCTCATCTCATTTCCTTTTAGACACATTTATATTCATGATATGTAGAGTAGTGTCTAGCATAAATAGACCATTATACAATATTCCTATAGTGATAATCTTATCATCCAATAATATTGAACAACCATTGTTCTTAAAAACTAATTTATATCCATTAACTATCAAACATGAAATGAAAATAATATTTTTGATAATAGAAGAAACAAAATAGCAAACATCCAGTATAATAATAGCTCCACTAGGTAGATATAGGATGACCTCACCAATAGCCACTGTAACAAGTTTTGCTCTTTTACCCATCTTGAGGCCCATCTCATCTCCCACCTAGGTCTTGCTAGAACTTACAACGAATTGCAGTATGATAAGCACTATCAATATCCAATACTTATATATTATCATGTAAATCTAATAAATGGAGACTGATCATGAATGTACCTAAAGCTTCTCCAGGCTTCTGTTTCACCTTCTCTGCAATGTACTCTTTGTAGTTTCTCTTTCAATGCTCATCTTTGTCATAGTGGAAGTACTAGTCTTTATCCTTTGCTAGGTCCTTCTTAGCAACCTTTGCTTTACCCAATTTGCCCTTGCCCTTCTTAAGAGACTTCTATACTTTCCTTTTTTATCTAGTCTTACCAGCAAAGAGAACTGGCTTCTCTTTTTTAATGGTGCTCTTTGCTTCCCTCAACATATTGAGGAGTTCTAGGAGAGCCACCTCAAGCTTATTCATAATAAACTTTGAAAAGAAATCTGGTGGGACTAAAGCACAAGATCCACACATAGGTTATCCTCTAGAACCATTCCTTGACCTATAAGTTTCTCTATTCACTCAATCATCTAAAGGACATAATTCTAAATCGGTATCCCCTCAACCATCTTTTCATGCTATCTCTGTAACTTGGGAGTCATGGAGCCCAACATGTAACACTAAGCAAGAGTGGAGTTATCTATGTATTTTATGAAGTGAATGACCTTATCCTCGCTTGCCCCTTCCTCGAGCATAGGCATTACTGTATCAAGGGCATATATGATTTTCTCTACCGTGAGAACATTTTTCAGGTTGTAGAGCTAATCAGTGTAATTTGGACTAGTAAGGTAGTTGATATTAAATATGCCACGTAAGGGATTTGAAAGTGACATTTTCTAAAAATAATGATGCAACATAAATAAATAACATGTAGATTTATCAAAAATAAACAATCAAGATAATGACTTCTATCTTAATCTACTTCCACTATTTTTTTGCGAATCACACAACTCCCTCCGGTATATGAATTGTAGATCCTCGACAGATCTCTAGTGGGGATCGGCATCCAATCGGCTTCTTAACGTAACCTCAAGGGACTCGACAAATCATGCTAAGCCCGAAAAGGTAGGCAACTCTTATCGATCACAAATCCTTGTAATTCTCGTATTATTCAGCGTTCAAACCACCATGACCTCGAGGGACTCGACTGACCATGATGTTTGGTTAAGTCATCACCATCGTTACAAGATGAATCTAATTTGATAATATACTCTCAAGGGACTTGACCAAGCATACCATGTCCTCAATGCTAGGAAATTGTAAATCGACATCTCATATGTAGCAGAAAATAAAAACAAGACCAGATTTCTCATACTTGGTCGTTGTGTGATGATTGGTGCATGAAAAAATCACAAATCTAAAAAACTACATGAATCATGTTAGAAGCATTACTGAGGGAAATCGTATATCTTTGAAATTTTCAGATCTGATGAAGAGGATGAAGGAGCACTAGCGTACTCCTCTCTAGTAGTAATCCACACAATGAATGTAGCGATAACGCTTCTCAGATCACCATGGGATCCTCCTATTTATAGAGGTGCATGAAGCTTATCTTTAATGAATCCTATTCAAATTGGATATCTATCTAATTATCCAATTGGATCTCTATCCAATTGGATCTTATCCAATCATCCAATTGGATCTCATCAAATCATATAATTGGATCTCATCCAATCATCTAATTGGATCTCTATCTAATTATCCAATTGGATCTTATCCACAGGATCCAACCTAGGGGCTCCGTAGATATCTCATATTTGCACCTCTACTCATCGTAACATCCACCTAATGTATGTGACACTCTAGGCTTGATACCGAGCTAGCCATGAGTCGCTCCCGTCAGAACTCCTTTTAACTCAGAACTCCTTCTGATATAGTGAATTATTATCTCTATAATAATTCACTCGACTCATTGACTATGGACGTACTAGGCTACTACGCCATAGACCCCAAACGATACAGGGGGATCTAATCTATCGGACCTGTTTTTCCTCAGTTACCATGTATCTAGAGTCCCTCATCTATCTAATATCCCAAAGATTGTATATTGGGCATGGTAATGTCAGGCCTAGACAAAATTCTGTCTGAGTCTCGCTCTAATCGGATTCTCCCGAAGAACTCCTCTCTCAATCCGAACGACCCTAGCTAGGGAATTTTGCTTGAGTGGATGATATTCCTCTCATGATACCAAGAGTGGATGATCCTCTATTGACACTCAATTATCTTCATAAGGTTGGCTACCATTCTCGAGAACCGATTGTACCAGATCTGGAGCTTTCCAAACCTGTAAGTTTGGTATCAAAGAATGAAGTACTCATATAAGGCATCTTTGGTGTCTCAAGTCTAAGGACTAGACAAATAACTAGGATTACGAAATCGATGTCTGACGTTAGGTATCATTAATCATCCAACATTCCGTAAGTGGATCAATCAGTGAACTCATTCTCCAATGAGCACCTACACTGTGCCCTTAGTGTCCCCACATAAGTGACTATAAGGCCAGTCGCCTCCATCATAAAGATGAGTATACAGCGCACCAGTCTATCCGGTAATCTCAATGTCTTTTTTGAGTAACCTATGACTAGGATGATTTAGGATATGTGTTTAAAGGTATATCGATCTCCTTATCATGATCTCATCATGATTCGATTCTCATTACACAGATCCAAGGACATCACAATATTCATCCAGATAATATGAGAAAATACCAATAATAATAAGCAAAGAGATCGACACAACGTGTCACAGGTGCCATCACTCACATGATTGGCTTGTAGGGCACCTATAACTAACAATCTCCCACTTGACCAAAAGTCAATCACCTATGTGTTTGATCCCCATCAGACCTCTGTGATGCTCAAATTCAATCTGAGTTAATGGCTTTGTTAGTGGATCTGTAATGTTATCTTTGGATGGAACTCTTTCCACTACTACATCTCCACAGGTCGCGATCTCTCTAATCAGGTGGAACCTTCTCAAAACACTTCTAACGAGACCCAAGTTCCCTAGCTTGATCGATCGTCTCGTTATGTCATAATATATAAGAATCAGTTTTACGTTGCTCGATATAATTTCCAAATCCATGATGAACTTCTTCATCCAGACATCCTTTTTTGCTGCTTCTATCGCAGTAATGTATTCTGTCTCTATGGTCGAGTCAACAGTAGTATCTCACTTGGAACCCTTCCAATTTACTGTTGCTCCATTCAAGGTAAACACATACCCTAAATTTGACTTGCTATCGTTGACATCGGACTAGAAACTTGAGTCTATGTAGCCCTCAATCTAGATACTACCTCCTTCGTATACTAGTAAAAGATCTTTAGTCTTTCTTAAGTACTTAAGGATACACATTACTACGTTTTAGTGATCTAAGTCTAGATCTGCCTGATACCTACTCGTGACACTAAGAGCATGTGCTATATTAGGCTTGGAATATAGCATAGCATACATGATAGATCCTTTCACAGAAGCGTAGGATATCTTATCCATGTTTGCCCTTTCTTTAGGGGTTTTTGGGGACATACTCCAAGAAAGCAAAATTCTATATACCTGGACTAGGACAAGCAAAATATCATCTTAAATCTATCTCTATAGATCTGAATCCCCAAAATATAGGATGCTTCCCCTAAGTCTTTCATGGAGAAGTGTCTAGATAGCTAAGTCTTTACTATAGAGAGTATTCCTACACATTCTGAATGATTACGATGTCATCTATATATAACATCAAGAAGGTGATAGGCACAAGGCTCATCTTCGTTCTTAATGAAGTCCTAAGATCTAATTGCCTCATCAAACCTTATGTTCCAACTTCGGGAAGCCTGCTTTAGTCCATAAATGGACTTAAGCAATCTATACACCTTATTTAGACTTTGCTTGAACATGAATCCCTTAGGCTGTATCATATACACCTTCTCTTTGAGGTTGCCTTTAAGGAATATAGTTTTCACATCCATTTGCCAAATCTCATAGTCATAATATGCTGTAATAGCCAATAGAATTCAGATGGATTTCAGTATAGCTACAGGTGCGAAGGTTTTGTCATAGTCAACACCTTACATTTGACAATACCCCATAGACACTAGCCTTGCCTTATAGGCCTCTACCTTTCCATTTGTTTTAAAGCAATCATGGATATGTCATTGTTTGATTTTTCAATAATGCAAACATTAGATTCAAATCTAATAACATAACCTTTATCGTATAATTGACTAATGCTTAAAAGATTATGTTTAGCAACACATCATCAATTGAAAAACTTGATTTGTTACCTATGGTTCCCGTGCCAATGATTTTACCCTTGTTGTTGTCTCCGAAGGTGACATATCCTTCTTCTTTGCTAGAGAGCATAGAGAAATGATATGGATCTCCGGTCATGTGCCTTGAGCATCCACTATCAAGATACCATTTCTTGCTCCTAGCTTGTGAGTTTGTCTACAAAAGAGGATGGTTTTTAGGTACCCATTTGATTTTGGGTGCCTTACAAAATGATCTACTTACTTTGTAATTTATCATTGAATTGTTTATGGCTCCTTTAGGAACCCATATCAATTTTTGTGGATTAATTTTCTTGAATGGACATTTGTAGGCAACTTGTCCTGTTTTGCCACAAAAATTACATTTCAAATGAGGTGATACATGCAATGTAGGCCCTTTAATGAAGGTGGTGGGATTTTGGTGAGAACCTCTCACAAATCCGATACCACTTCTATTTCCTACGTGACCTTTGTTGGCAAGAAACATGTCTAAGCTCTTGCTACCGACCTTAAACTTGTTTAGGGTCTCTTTGAGTAACAGTTCTCCCTCTTTGTTGCATCTAAGTCTTCACACTTAGAGCATGGGGGTAGAGAAGGGTTTTGAAGACTATTGAACTTATTTTGTAATAAAGCATGCTCTTTTTTAAGCAAATTGAACTTCTTACTAATAGTTCTACATTCATCAAATAACTCATGAAAAGCCATAGAAAGTTCATCGAAAGATAATTCTTCACTAAGTATCTCACTAACCTCTTCTCCAAATGCCATTAGTGCGAAGTTTGCCTCCTCTTTGTTGCTAGCTTCTTCAACCTCGGAGTCACTTGAATCATCCCACGTAGCCTTCAAGGCTTTTTTCTTCTTGAATTGCTTCTTCTTGGCTTGAGGGCATTCATTCTTGAAGTGTCCCGCTTCTTGCATTCGTAGCAAATGACTTAGTCTTTTTTGTGTTCAAATTTGCTTTTGTGTCATTTTTAAATTTGTTCTTTCTTATAAATTTCTTAAACTTTCGAGTTAGAAGTGCAATGTCATTGTCACTGTCCTCATCACTTGATGTTCCTTTCAAGTGGTCTTCTTATGTTCTAAGTGCCATATCCTTCCTGTTCTTTGGAAGGGGTTCTCAAGCTCTTCATGAGCATGGCATGTCATCTCGTAAGTCATTAGAGATCCAATAAGTTCTTCAAGCAGAAATACTTTAAGATCCTTGGCCTCTTGAATGGCTGTGACCTTTGGATCCCAACACTTTGGAAGGGATCTTAAAATTTTAGTTACCAAATCAAAATTAGAAAAACCTTTACCAAGAGCTTTAAGTCCATTGATGACATCCGTAAAGCGGGTGTACATGTCTCCAATGGACTCATTTGGTTTCATCCGAAAAAGTTTATAAAAATGCACAAGAATGTTGATTTTGGACTCTTTCACTCGGCTAGTGCCTTCATGAGTGATTTCAAGAGTGCGCCAAATATCAAATGCCGATTCATAAATAGAAACCCGATTAAACTCATTCTTATCAAGCGCACAAAATAAGGCATTCATAGCCTTTGCATTGAGAGCAAAAATCTTCCTCTCCGACTCATTCCATTTACTCATCGGAAGAGAAGATTTTGCAAAGCCATTTTCAACAATGTTCCAAAGTTCGAAGTCCATAGAAATGAGAAAAATCCTCATACGAGTCTTTCAATACATATAATCTGACCCATTAAACATAGGCGGACGAGTAATGGAGAGACCCTCTTGCATACCGGAGTAGGCCATCTCTCTTGGGTTTTAAACCAATATGAGAGCAAACCTTGCTCTGATACCAATTGTTAGGGATCGAGTGGCACTAAGAGGGGGGGGGGGTGAATTAGTGCAGTGGATAAAACGATGGATTTTTTAGCGATTTAAAACAAGCTTCGGAAACTTTGTACGATGAAAACAACGTTTCGTTTGAAACCGGTTTTTGCGTTCTAACTTTAAAGCATGCGTACAAAGATAAAAAGGAAGTGGAGCAAGTAAAGTAAAGGCTTGCAGCAAAGTAAAACAGAAATTTAAACACTCACACAATCAAGACGCAGCGATGTATAGTGGTTCGGTTAAAGTGACCTACATCCACTTCCGAAGCCTTCTTCGTTGAGGCTCCCTTCTTCCACTATCAAATCCTTTGAAGGGGAAGGATCAAATACCCCTTTTACAGCCCTTTACAAGATGTTCACACTTGTACAAGATTTCTCAAGAAAAGAAGGTGAACACTTAGCAAGAACAAGACCTTTCAACACTCTACAAAAGCTCAAGACTTGAGAATTTTTGCTCAAAAGGGTGCCCTTTCTGCTGAGAAAGGGGGGGGGGGGTATTTATAGATCTAAAGTGGATTCAAAATTAGGCTCCAAATTTGAAATCAATTTGGAGTTCCAATGTTCTGGTCGTCAGGGTGCCACACGTGTCGATCTATTGACTAATGCATGCGGGCGGTGCCACGCCGCAAAGCGGCGATGCTACTACGCTCGATGGATCGGGAGGTGCTACCGCTCTAGACAGGCGGTTCCACCGCCCGTCTGTGTACAGGGGCGGTGCTACCGCTCCAGCCAGGCGGTGCCACCGCACCAGGCTGGGCGGTTCCACTGCCCCAGGCTGGGCGGTTCAACCGCCTGCCCCATTCGGACAAAGCCGAATGGGCCATGTTTAAGTCCCAACTTGGCTCAGTAGAGGCCGGGTTGGCCCCCACTGAATTTTGGCAGGATTTTTTCTTAAATCCTTGCTCTACTCATGTGCAAACTACGAACCTAAAACATAACTCAACGTGATTTGATCCGACACTCTTCAAGTCAACTTTCGGCGAGCTTTACGACGAGATTCCGGCAGCCTTCCGATGCTTCCCTCGGATTGCTTCCAGTGGGCTCCCAGCATACTCCAGATTGTATGGCGAGCTCAACGAGTCTTCGGCTTGCTTCCGAATCTTCCCGGTGAGTTCCGCGAACCTTCGACGATCTTTGAGATGAACTTCTGAAAACTTCGGCAAGTCCCTGATTCGATCTTGGATGGTTCCGGCAACACTTCCGAAAATCTCTCGGACTTCCGATGAACTCTTGAACCCCCGACGGACTTGACCTCGGTAAATCACTTTATGTTTTCTTCTCATCGTAGTTATTCCTGCACACTTATCTCGATAAAGTAGATTAGAACAAATATTTCACCAATTGACTTCATCATCAAAATCCGAGATTCAACAGGACTTCCCTAGATGGGAAGAAGGAGACCCGATTGGTTGGATCTCGCGCGCGGAGCGATATTTTTGGTACCACAAAACCGCATATGCATCTATGGTAGAAATTATGGCTATACATCTTGAAGGGGATGTCATACAATGGTTTGATTGGTTTGAACACACTCATGGAGTCCTCTCATGGTGACAATTTAAAGAAGGACTAATGATCTGCTTCGGACCAATCGATTACGAGAACATCGACTGACAACTAGCAAAGATCCGACAAAACTCCACCATTCAGGAGTCTCAAACCAAGTTTGAAAGGTTATCTAATTAAACTTGTGATTGGTCTAAAAAATAATTATTGAGAACATTTATTGAGGGCTTGAAGTTGGAGATCCAGGGAGAAGTTAAAGTGCGACAACCGTACACGCTTATGGCAGCCATCTCTTTCGCACGACTTTAGGAGGAGCGATTGAACCACGAAGCCCGGAGTACTAGGGTCACTCCCCGATTAGAAATATTGAAACCCTCAGCCCCCCCTACTATCAGCCAAGCTCCTGCACCAAAAAGGTTGACAAGAGAAGAGCTTCGAGACCGATCTACCAAGGGGTCATGTTGGCATTATGACGAGCCATGGAGCCGCGAGCATCGCTGTAAAAAAGGGAGACTTCTTGTGATTGAACCAGTGGAAGAAGAGATCAGTGAATAGCCAGAAGAGAGTCTTGAACATGAGGAAGAAGATGTAGAAGAAGAGCTACAATCGACCGAATTTATGGTATATGCGCTAGCCGGCTACTCAAATTCGCAAACGATGAAAATTGGAGGCCTACTCAAACAACAACTGATCACCATTCTCATCGATACGGGCAGCACTAATAACTTTCTAAATAGTAAGGTTGCTGCTTGGATGGCGCTCTATATCGAAGGTTGCAGCAAGTTCGACGTAAAGGTCGCCGATGGCCGAATCCTAAAATGCGACCAAAGATGTCTGCAAGTGAAACTATTACTGCAGAACCAATAAATTGTTGCCGACTTCTTCCTCCTACCAATTGATGATTATGAGGCTATGCTGGGCATATAATAGCTGATGACACTAGGTGACATCTCTTGGAACTTTTCCAAATTGATTATTAAATTCTATTACAAACGCAAATAGGTCACCCTACGCAGGAAGCGCAGAAGCAATGTAACCACCATTTCAACCCAATGAATAGAGAAAGTTTTACACAAGATAAATGGTGGCTTTCTTATGCATCTCCAAAAGTAACCAGAGGGGAAGAAAATAGAAATTAAAGATCAAAATCTCACCCAACTGCTTATTGAATTTGACGATATTTTTGCTGAACCACGTGGCCTTCCTCCTACTCGGCAACATGACCACCGAATTCCAATCCTTCCGGGCAAACCACCAAAAACACTCAACCTTACCGCTATCCTCACTTCTAGAAGGATGAAATTGAGAAGATCATGAAGGAAATGCTTAAAACATGGGTGATTCAGCCAAGCTGCAGTCCCTACTCCTCACTGGTGCTACTTGTGCGCAAGAAAGACAGAACTTGGC
Organism: Musa troglodytarum; assembly: GCA_023547065.1. Taxonomy (NCBI): domain Eukaryota; kingdom Viridiplantae; phylum Streptophyta; class Magnoliopsida; order Zingiberales; family Musaceae; genus Musa; species Musa troglodytarum. The sequence continues at coordinate 41,315,027 of CP097502.1, read as the reverse complement.
GGATGTGCATCGACTACCGAGCTCTAAATGACATCACCGTCAAGGATAAGTACCCAATACCAGTGGTGGATGAACTTCTTGATGAATTAAAAGGAGCTTGAGTCTTCACGAAGTTGGACCTCCGATCCGATTACCACCAAATTTGGGTTTGTGAAGGCGACATCCCAAAAATTGCTTTCCGCACTCATAACGGCCATTATGAATTCTTGTGCTTGTGAATTGTTCTAATGATCCTTTGGGAGAATACTCTTTTTGTTAAGCTATCAAAGTGCAGCTTTCTCTAGCAAAAAGTAGAGTACCTTGGGTACATAATATCAGAAGAAGTAGTGGCCATAGACCCAACAAAAATCGAAGCAATGCAAGGCTGACCGAAACCTACAAATGTAAAATTGCTACGTGGGTTCCTTGGACTAACGGGCTACAACCGAAAATTCGTGAACGACTATGGAAAGATTAGTGACCCCTTACTTCTTTATTGAAAAAAGATACCTTCTAATGGTCGAATAAAGCCTCCGCTGCCTTCGGTAGACTTAAGGCAGCCATGATGATGACACCGGTGCTAGCGCTACCAGATTTCAACTGACCCTTCATCATTGAGGCCGATGCATCTGGAGTTGGAATTGGAGCCGTTCTTATACAAGATGGTCGATCACTCACATACACTAGCAAGGCGTTGTCTCCCTCCTATCAAAAAATGTCTATCTATAATAAGGAGATGCTCGCCATTGTGCACGCAGTAAAAAAGTGGAGACCCTACCTGATTGGCCGACGATTTCAGATTAAAACTAACCATAGAAGTCTTAAGTAATTTTTGGAGCAGAAGATATCATCCCCGGAGCAGCAAAAATGGGTAACCAAACTTCTAAGATTTGATTATGAAATTATTTACAAAAGGGGAAAGAAAACATGTTGCAGATGCACTCTCACGGCTCCCTCAACAAGCTGAATTTTCAACCATCTCTCTTCCTACCACCGGCTTCCTCGAGGGCATTAGGAGGAATGGAAGAAGGATCCAGAAACCAGCAACATCATAAAAAAATTAGAGGAGGATCCAAGTGCAATAGCTCACTATACTTAGGATTCGAGGGATCTACACTATAAAGATCGTATTGTGCTTATACCAAACTCCCCTTGCATCAAAGTCATTCTACATGAAATGCACTCCACACCTTCAGCAGGGCACTTTGGATTTCTAAGAACCTATAAAGTGAAGCAAAACTTTTATTGGAAAGGGATGAAAAAAATTATTTTGAAATACGTGACACAATGTGATGTATGTCAATAGCAAAAAGGTGAAACAGTGGTGAGTCCAGGAAAACTACAACCACTACCCATACTAGACTTGGTGTAGACTGACATCTCCATGGACTTCATCGAAGGGCTACCACCTTCCAAAGATAAAAGCATAATCCTTGTGGTGGTTGATCAACTAACGAAATATGCTCATTTTTGTGCTGTGCGAAATCCCTACACTACTGTTAGTATTGCTCAGATTTTTATAGAAAATATTGTTAAACTGTATGGGATGCCAAGTTCCATTGTAAGTGATCATAACAGGGTCTTCACTAGTAAATTTTGGACTGAGTTATTTCAATTGTAGGGCACCAAACTCAAGATGAGCACAACATATCATCCACAAACTGACGACCAAACAGAAGTGGTGAACAGGTGTTTAGAGACATACCTTCGGTGTTTCACTAGTGATCAGCCAAAGGAGTGGATGAAATGGCTCTCCTAGGCTGAATGGTGGTACAATACTACATATCATTCATCTACAAAATGTACCCCATATGAAGCATTATATGGTCGGCCGGCTCCTGTGATTCCAAAGTATGTAATTGGCTCAGCTAAGGTAGATCAAGTCGACCAAGATTTAATTGACAGGGACAAATTCCTATAGCTGCTAAAGGATAATCTCTCTACCGCTCAAGCTAGAATGAAGCAACAAGTTGACACACGAAGAAGCGAAAGAGAATTTTTAGTAGGAGACTGAGTTTATCTTTGCCTACAGCCATACAAGCAACTATCCATCAATACACGAGCCTCCATGAAGCTATCTCCACATTTTTATGGGCCCTATCAGATCGCAAAGCATATTGGAGCTATGGCGTATGGACTTAAATTGCTTGAGGATGCCAAAATTCACCCTGTCTTCCACGTGTCATGCTTGAAGCCCAAGTTGGGAGAACATAAGTCACCCCAGATTCAACTACCTAATACCACTAATGATGGATATATCCAAGCCCAACCGCAAGCCATTCTCAATCGCAGAATCATCATGTGTCGCCGACATCCCTCTACTGAAGTACTAGTGCATTGGAATAATTTACCACCCGAAGACGCCACATGGGAATCATATGAGGAGCTGAAGACCCAGTTCCCTAAATTCATGGAACCTCAGCCTTGAGGATAAGGCTGATTGGAAGAGGGCGGGCTTGATAGGACCCTAGAAGGGTTGGGTCCTACTCAACCAAGTATGAGCTAATAAAAACCCAATGAGTGTAATAAATCCCACCTAGCCGCCTCTATCCTATAAAGAAGAGAGGCTACGGTTTATATTTGGGCTATTGGGCCTCTTAGTTGCCACCCCCCTTATTACTGGGCCGGTCGGCTAAAGTTGAGGGTAAATTGGGTAGTTCACTTAGGAAGCAGCCCCTAGGGCTAGGGTTTGGAGCTTTATATAAGCTTGTAGCCTCCACCTTTTTGGAATAAGAAAGATTAATCTATAATTGCAGCCACCAGGCTACTTAGAGGGTGGAACTCCTATAGTGTTCCAAGGGTTGATCCCCCTCAAAGATCAATCTCCATAGAATTCCTCTAGGGTTCTATCATCTACTTCATTCTTATACTTCTTAAATTTCTTGAAGGCTTCGGACTTATACTTCATCAAATACATATGTTCATACCTAGAGAAATAGTCAGTGAAAGTAATGAAGTATAAGTAACCACCTATGGCCTGAGTTGACATAGGACTACATACATCACTATGTATGAGTTCAAGTAACTCAATGGCTCTCTTTCCAGTTCTACTAAATGGAGAGTTGATTATTTTTCTATGAAGGCAAGGCTCGTAAGTTGTATATGACTCATAGTCAAATTGATCTAGGTATCCATCTTTCAATAGCTTTTGAATCCTTTCCTCATGGATATAACCTAACCTACAATGCCACAGGTATGCACTGTTCATCTCATCTTGCTTCCTCTTAGATATGTTTACATTCATGATATGTGGAGTAGTATTTAGCATAAACAAACCATTATGCAATGCCCCTCTAGTGATGATCTTATCATTCTCAATAATTGAATAATAATTATTTTTAAAAATTACTTTATAACCATTTAATGTCAAACATGAAATGGAAATAACATTTTTGATAATAGAGGGAACAAAATAACATGCATCTAATGCAATAGTAGCTCCATTAGGCAAATGTAAAGTGATCTCGCCAATAGCAATAGCAACAACTCTTGCTCCATTACCTATCTTGAGCTTCATCTCGCCTTTTGCCAAACTCCTAGGGCTTGCCAGAACCTATAATGAATTGCAGATATGATAAGCACTACTAGTATCTAATACCCATGCATTATCATAAGAATCTAACATGTGGAGATTGATCATGAAAGTACTTGAAGCTTCTCTAAGCTTATGTTTTGCCTTTTCTACAAGATACCCCTTGTAGTTCCTTTTCCAATACCCATGTTAACTGTAGTGGAAGCATTGGCCATTGTCCTTTGCTGGGTCAATTTTGGCAACCTTTGCCTTACCCCGTTTACCCTTGCCCTTACCCTTCTTAAGGGTCTTCCCAACCTTCCTTTTCCTTTTAGTCTCACCAACGTAGAGAACTAGTTTCTCTTTCTTAATTGTGCTCTCTGCCTCCCTCAACATATTGAAGATCTTAGGGACAGTCACCTCAAGTTTGTTCATATTAAAATTTATAATGAATTGGGACAAAGAATCTGGTATGGACTGAAGTATAAGATTAACACACAGATTATCATCTAGGACCATTCCTAGACCTACGAGTTTCTCAATCCACTCTATCATCTTTAGGACATGGTTCTGAACCGATGCCCCCTTAGTTATCCTAGTGCGGAAGAGACTCTTGGATATCTCATATCATTGAGTTCTTCCCTGCTCCTCAAACAATTTACGGAGATGTAGGAGTACGGATCGAGCATCCATGTTTTCATGTTATCTCTATAACTCAGGAGCCATAGAGGCCAACATGTAATACTAAGTGAGAGTGGAATCATCTATATACTTCACATATCAGGTAAACTCTTCCTGAGGTGCTCCTGCCTCAGGTTGAGGGTATAACTGTATTCAAGACATATACGATTTTCTCCACTATGAAAACTATTTTCAGGTTATGGAGCCAATCTACATAGTTTGGACCAATAAGGTAATTAGCATCAAGTATGCCATGTAGAGGGTCTGATGGCGATATATTTATGATAAACATGAGATATAGCATAAGTAAATAATATGCAGATTTCATAGAAAAATAAATAATCAAGATATGGACTTCTATCTTAACATGGTGTCACGGACTTAGCTGGTTTTGCCTAAGCAATGCGGCACCAATGCGTATCACCACAAAGGTCAGCCTCCCCGAAATCTCCTAGAATCCCTTAGGACCTACGGAAGAGAGAACGGGACAGAGAAAGCGCTTCACACGGGATCCACAAGCCACTCTTTTAGCAAACACTTTATAGCCAATGCAAATTCTAACCATGCATATTATAAGCTCAGAACAGTTGCACAACAAAGGTATAAAATTGGTCCACTACAGACCGAATTCTAGTACAAGTATGCACTCGACGCGAGCTTTATGTACAAGCCTACAATGGCTTACAAACTCGCTCAAATGGGGCATTTTGCCTTTGGCAAGCCCTTTATAAGTTTTACAAGTGACAACCAACCAAAAGGGACACAGACATGCATAAGCATTACACCGAACAAGCCGTTTACAATTTTGTCCGTGACATTCTCCCCCACTTATTCCTTTGACATCCTCGTCGAAGCCTTTGCTGACGCTGCAACTTCTTTTCTTTATTGGATCTTCGATCTTCTGCTCCTGCTGCAATGCGCCTCTTGGCTCCCAATTGCTCTCCACTTGTTGTTGTTGAGTCGTCGAACTTTAATCCGCCATACTGCTTCAACTCGCCAATAACTCTGACTCTGGTGTGGGGTCGGCGGTTGTGCCGATCTCATCGAGTCTTGTGGATTCATCGATGAAGGGAAAAGACCATCTTTGATATGCGCCAGCCTCTTCAAATTCTTCTTGTCTCTTGAACCGGATAGATGCTTGTTGGAGCTTTAACGAGCATCGAACCTTTAAATTTTTCAGGTCCTTCCTCGCAAAATTTGCCCATCGAATCTTCTTCCACTTAGTTGTCTTGCCCAAGTAAGCTCGTATCACTTCCGCTGATTGACATTCGCTTGGGAAATGAAGCGCATACCTACTCAAGAGCAATCGATCACCGCTGGTGAGGACTTGACAACCGTTATCTTCCATTAGTTACTACGAAGGGTCTTCAAATTTGTGCAGAGCTCCTCTGCTAGATAACTAAGAGAGCTGGGGTACTCGGTTTCGCCCATTCTCTTGAGAGTTGAGAAGGCAAAGGTTACTTGACTTCGCCCGCCTCCTCGAGGTTGTACTTCATGCATCAAGCTGGTTACTAGACTTTGCCTGCTCTTAGCTCACACTTCCGAAGCACTTGAAGTGTTTGCAATCCTTACGCTGAGTCAGCTACTATGATTCGCCTTCTCATTGCCCTTGAACTTCTGGAATGCAAGAAGTTATCACTCCAACTTGGAGTAAGTCTCCGATAGATCTAGTTGCCTTTGGGATTGTACCGCCTTCTCCATCATTTCGCCGACTCTCCGAGTAGCAAAGGTACAACATCGCGTCGCTGCTCCGATCCTTGGTCATGCACTCTTGCATCGACCAAGTCCTTCACTCACGGCTATCTTGATGGAAAGTCTATTGACACCGGTCTTACGGTTCTCGCTTCGCCTCTTCACTTGTCTTGGTACATGGAGTTTGCCAAAGCATTCTCCTCCTCCACACCCATATCACGACCAAGTGCTCTCCCTCTATGAGAGCAAGGGATTGATGACTCCCCGGAAGTCCCACCTCTGCGGTACCATGGCACTGCAACGCCCATGGCACTACTATCCGTTGTCTCGCATCTACATCCCTTCTTCATGATCGGTAGATTCGCCTCCGCGACATTATGACACTCCTTTGAGTCCACCTTCAATCTAACCGATGATTGATCTTGGGTAGCTGAGTCCCTCTTGGACTCGTCATTGCTTCTTCGTCCTATTTCGACCATCTGCTTCGACACTTCTGTGTTCTCTCGAGCGCTTCCACTTGGTCGGAAAGACAGACATAACACCCATGTATGGCCACCGCCATTCATGTTACGGGCTTGCACCATTTCTGTTCTCCTTGGCTTCATTGGCTGCAATGTTCGCCATTACTCGGCCTTGTCCACCGACTTGCCGGGCTCCCTTGCTTAATGTGAGCTCGGGCGCCCACTCTTCAACCGCTCCGATCATACCTCTGCATGATCCAGTCCCCACATGGGACTCCCTGGTACTTGCATCTGAACTTCTTCCTCGATAGGGCACAGCCCCCATAAGCTGATGTCCAAGGCTTCCATTCAATGCAACATTCGGTGCACACATGGAAGACCCTCATGCATACCATGGCATTCATCGCTTGAATCCATAGCTCTTCTTGCCATCGTGTTCACCGACTTGGAGCTCCTAGTCGTGCTCTCGATCATACTTCGCATGATCTAGTCCCCATGGGACTCACGTGTGTGTCGACTTGCCACGAACCATTCCACCATGATCCGCTGCATAATGTCATCGCTCGATGACATCTCCTTGTATTCGATCCTCGTGGTATGAACTCGAATTGTGATATCTCCATGTGTGGACTCGCCAACACATCGCAAGGCCTTCGCCACCTTCGATTATGTTCACCTTTGGCAATCGACTGCCCACCCACTGGTTACCCTCGGAAAGCCTAGCTCTAGGATACCCATCGCCTAGCAGCTCCTTTGAAGTCCCCGACGACTGAAATAGGTGCACCATTGTTCGGATCCCGGGACTCGCCCCTACCAAAGACAATCTCGCTGAGCACCACTTTTCTCATGGCAACTCTAATAGCAACACTATGGCATATTCATCAAGAGAATGTACCGCTGCATCCTCTTGCACCGTGCCAAGGCCTATTGACACCTACTTTGCCTCAAAGAAACTGCATCGCCTTAGAATCTCCCCCAAATGCTTCATCGAGATAAGGTGCATGTGCCTCAAAGCTCCCTTTGTCTTTGGCACCATGCAAGATGAGTCGGCTCCATCTGAATATGAAACCCATGGAATGACATGATCCGATCCCTACCTCTGCAAGAGTCCATGTCCTTGACCTTTGTCTAAGGAAAGCTCCAAGCCTTCGCTCCATCGTTCTATCTTCTTTGCCAACTCCCTTCATGCGGTTTGGGTACATCAACAAGTTACCCCCAAGTTGTTCCGCTTCTCGATTTGCATTGCGTTAATGGTGGCCCTCACGCCCACCATTTCACGGGTCAGCCCTTTGTTGAGTCCGATCTCACTATCGGCTCCAAGTGTGCCTACACTTTGTATTGCCTGGGTTGCTCCCCCACTTGATCTCGCTATGCGTCCACCAACGCATCACCACTAGCGAGATCATGCAATGACGCCTTCCCACTCACTCGATCCATCGAGCTCGACTTGAGGTACTCCTCAACTAGTGTGGTTCATTGCACAAGATTATCCCTATGGAGAATCGGGATTTATCCCTCCTGGATATCTGTCCCGTTGGAGCAACTTCACTCTTCGCCTCCTTCCCTTTGAAAGTTTTAGAGACCATCATCCCCTTGGACTACTTCACCTCTGCTGAACAAACTGTGCCTAATTCTGCCTTTGTAAATGCACTTGCTAGATTGTGATATTTCACCAATACAGCTCACACTGCACCCCTCTGGGTCTAGCAACATGCCAAACCTGCTGCACACTTCAGCCTCTTACGAAAGTATCCTGCACATGCCAAAGAGAAAGTTTTAATGCTCTATGGCGCCAACCTTCGGTCGGCTTGGGATGGCCGTGAACAATCCATCATTCGCATGCAAGGCCTTGCATGAGTATCGAATTCCTTGAGTTAACAACTCTTTCGATCATTGAACAACCCACTCCACCTTGCACGGTCTCATCCTTTGCCAAGCACTCTGCTTGCCTCGAGCACTGTCAAGTCTGGGTGTTAACGTCGAGCCACCACTCGAACTCAGCCATCCCGACCTTTGTGCGCTCCGCAATTCCTCTTAGCTTGTTGTACTCGTGGTGCCTCGCCAGGTCCCCCACGTTTGCATGCTAAGTGTTTGTAAGTGGGCTTGTCCCGCTCTGATACCATCTGTCATGGACTTAGCTGGTTTTGCCTAAGCCGTGCGGCACCAATGCGTATCACCGCAAAGGTCAGCCTCCCCGAAATCTCCTAGAATCCCTTAGGACCTACGAAAGAGAGAACGGGACAGAGAAAGCGCTTCACACGGGATCCACAAGTCACTCTTTTAGCAAATACTTTATAGCCAATGCAAATTCTAACCATGCATATTACAAGCTCAGAACAGTTGTACAACAAAGGTATAAAATTGGTCCACTACAGACCGAATTCTAGTACAAGTATGCACTCGACGCGAGCTTTATGTACAAGCCTACAATGGCTTACAAACTCGCTCAAATGGGGCATTTTGCCTTTGGCAAGCCCTTTACAAGTTTTACAAGTGACAACCAACCAAAAGGGACATGGACATGCATAAGCATTATACCGAACAAGCTGTTTACAATTTTGTCCGTGACATGAGATATAGCATAAGTAAATAATATGCAGATTTCATAGAAAAATAAATAATCAAGATATGGACTTCTATCTTGACATGGTCCCACTAATTTTTCTAGCAAGTCATGCGACACCCTCAACACATGAAACAGAAGTCTTCCACAGACTTCTACTAGGGATCGAGATCCAATCAGCATCTTAGTGTGACCTCGAGGGACTCGACCAATCACACTAATCCCAAAGAGGTAGGCAACTCTTGCCAATCACAACTCCTTATGATTCTCATCCTGTTTGGCCTCCGAACCACCATGGCCTCGAGGGACTTGACTAACCATGATGCCTAGTTAAGTCATCACCATCGTTACAAGATGAGTCTAATTCGGTGATATGCCCTCGAGGGACTCGACCAAGCAAACTATGTCCTTAAGTCATCGGTGACATCTCTATGTCATAGGCAAGATAGCAAAATGCAAAATAGGTGAGCCTCGAGGGACTCGACCAAATCAACCTACGTCGGGAATCGGTTCATACTTATAATGATGGAAGGCCATGTGGGTCAATCTTATTGCCTCACACTTACCGACTTAATATTATTATAGGAGGAGATTTAAGTTCGGTCTCATGATATGATGTGTCATACACATACATATTTAATATATATTTACATCACATGCAAATATATATACTTATCTAGTAGGTGTATAGCAATCACATATACAGGCACACCAGATGATCATGGACCTCAACCTAATATGATCAGGCCCAAGCCAGTAGGCCTAATCACTTATATCAGGATCTATGTGTATATTGGTGCATCTCTATGCTCGGCGATCATCTATCTCATCATCGTTAGATCTACCAGCACCTCGACGCATCTCCATGCGTTGCAATCATTTGAATCAACCTCGAGAATCCTATTGCCATCTCCAGGCTTCCATCACATCTCTTCATGTAATTACAACATAATTACAAGCACGCAGGCCTGACAATCAACGAAAAAATAGAGGCTCGCCAGGCCCCAATAATCATATTCACACAAAACATAGTCCATGATCATCTTCCCACATCACACATCATATGTATATATTATGTAGGATTACTAGATAAATAATAATAGTTAATTAAACCTTTTAAATAACTAATTTTTTTTAAATCAGGAACATATAGGGAATTTTTAGAATTATCATGGGTATTTTGGTAATTTTGATAGGATATGCCCTAAAATTTCTGAAATTCATAGGGGCAAAACTGTTCTTTGCCCAAATCAGCCCCAAATAGAGTCAACTACAAGTGCAGTGTCATAATTTCTTGTGGTAGTCACCTAGCAGGCGTGCGGTGCCACCTTGGGCACTATCACTTTGCCATTGGCGGTCGCCAGGCACCGCCATGCGTAGGCAACAAGTGGCTACCTCATGTAGATTGTGGGTAGCCACCTTGTGTAGCTGCCTATGCACGAGCGCTGCAACCTCACGCGTGGGCTACTGCCGCCATGCGCATAGGAGGCAGCCTCGTGCGAGCGATGGGCAGCCGCCTCGCACAAGCGGCCGCCTCGCGTGAGCGGTGGGTAGCCGCCTCACCTAGGCGGCTGCTACGGCATGGCTGGCACTGCCTTGTGCAGCCACCCTGCGTGCACAGGGAGTGGCTACTGCCTTGCGCACCGACGATTGCAACCATTGTGGCTGCCACCTTGCACACGTAGGGGCCGCAGCCATATGCGCCGATAGCCCCCTTGCGTAGGTGGAGATTAGTCGCCTCGTGCAAGTGGCTACTGCAGGCCAACGAGTGCTGCCTTGCAGGAAGCCACCCTGCATGCACGGTTATGGCCACTGCCTTATGCGCGCAGGCAGCTATCGCCTTGCGTAGGTGGCTACCGCATACAAGGCAGCCAACCTGCTGCTGCCTGCAAGCGGGCTACCTTGTTCACTTGCGAGCGCAAGCAGCTCGCTCATGGGTACCTTGCGTGCTGGCACTACCTCGATGGACAATCGGCTCACTTACAACTTTTGCATATGCACTGCTTTCAGTCGATCCATGGGGCAGCAACAGTTGCTGTCTCTTTTTCATTCATTTACATCAACAAATTTGACATAGAATGAACTCTCTAAAGCACCTTTCATTAGCAAGATAAAGTGCTTTTTGGATCTAGGAAACCACATCAAACGCAGCAAGAACACGTAAAACAATTCTACATGATTAAACATAAAACATGTAGTTTATAAGCCAATCATCGCACGATGAGCCTGGCTTTGATACCACTGCTACAAAATCATGAATCGGCATCTCATGCACAGCAAAAAATAAAAACAAGACTAGATTTTTCATAGTTAAGTACTTGTTCATTATGCGATGATTGGTGCACGAAAAAATCATAAATCCAAAAAATCACATGTATCATGTTAGAAGCATCACCTAGGAAGATTGTATATCCCTGAAATTTCCAGATCCAATGAAGAGGATGAAGGAGCACTAGCATACTCCTCTCTAGCGGTAATCCACACAACAGACGCAACAACGATGCTTCTCAGATCACCGTGGGATCTCCCTCTCCATGTGCACCATAATTTTGTCAAAGCCAAGGAGGAGGAGAAGAAGCTAAGGAGAATAGGAGAGGCAACTTCCAATAGCTCTAGCCTATGAACCAGAAAGATCCTACTATTTATAGACGTACATGAAACTTATCCTTAATAGATCATGTTCACATTAGATCTTTATCCTATTGAATCTCAGATTTTAATGATGGAGTCAATTGATGGGTTATTTAATATAATCTATATTATTGAGATAAGTGTGTAAGATTAACTATAATAGCTTGAAGACATAAAGCAAATTACTAGAGTCAAGTTGTTGGGAGTTCGAGAGTCCATCGGAAGTTTGAAGGATCATCGGAAGTACTACCGAAACCAACCAAGAATCGGGGACTTGCCGAATATTTCAGAAGTTCGCCGAAAAGATCGTCGGAGGTTCACGAAGCTCACCGAGAAGGTTCGAAAGCTTGTCAAAGACTCATCGAACTCGGCATAAAGTCCGGGAGCCTGTTGGGAGTCCGTCAGAAGAAATCTGAGGGAGTGTCAGAAGTCCACCAGAAGTTCGTCGTAAAGCTCACTGGAAGAAGACTTGACGTTGCCGATTTAAAATTGCTTAGAATTATGTTTCAATTTCATAGTTAGGATGTAATTAGGATAAGGATTAGGTAATAATCTGGTTTAACCCTGGTAGGGGCCAACTGGGCCTTATTTGGGCTGATTTGGGCCGAAGTTAGGGCTCATTCAGCCTTGTTAGAACAGTCTGGCAGTGGCACCGCCTCGAGAACAAGTTTCCAAGTGTTTTGGGCAGTGGTACTGCCCCAGGTCAATGGTGGTACCGTCGACTTTAATGCCTGGTATGCGGTGGTACCGCTAGTACCCGGTAAACCTAGGATGGGATTCTTTTTGGCTCCATTTTTGAAAGCCAATTGAGTCTATAAATACCCCTCTTTTCTCAACTGAGAAAGCACCTTTTGAGAAGTTGAAAACTAAGTCAAAACTATAGCAAAGTCTTACTTCAATAGCTTAAGTATTCACCTCCCTCTTTCTTTGTGAAAAATCTGTAAGAGAGTGAACCACTTGTAAAAGTTTGTAAGAGGGGTATTTGGTCCTTCCCCTTCAAGAGATTTGATAGTGGAAGTTGGGAGCCTCATCGGAGGAGGCTTCGGAAGTGGATGTAGGTCTTTTGACCGAACCACTATACATCGCTGCGTACTTTGGTTGTGAGTTTTTAAATATTCTGTATCTTATCTTTACTTAGCTACAAATTACTCGGTTTTCTTCTCCTACTCTCAATTGCATTCACTCGAACTATTCTAGCTAAATCCCTTTTTTATCGGATCGAAATTTTCATATGAATCAACTATCTCCAAAATTGGTTTCAAGTTTACGAGATTTAATCCGCTACACTAATTCACCCCCCCCTCTCTTAGTGTTGCTCAGATCCTAACAATTGGTATCAGAGCCTGGTCACTCTCATCTAGTTTAAAATCTAAGAGAGATGGCTTATTCCAACATGCAAGAGGGTCATTCAATTACATGTCCACCCATGTTCAATGGGTCAGATTACACATATTGGAAGACTCATATGAGGATCTTTCTTATTTCCATGGACTTCGAACTTTGGAATATCGTTGAAAATGGATTTAAAAAATCTTCTCTTCCGATGAGCAAATGGAATGAATCGGAGAAGAAAGTTTTTACTTTAAATGCAAAAGCTATGAATGCCTTATTTTATGCACTTGATAAAAATGAGTTTAATCGCATTTCGATTTGTGAATCGACTTTTGATATTTGGCATATTCTTGAGATCACTCATGAAGGCACTAGCTGAGTGAAAGAGTCCAAAATCAATATTCTTATACATTCTTACGAGCTTTTTCAAATGAAATCAATTGATTCCATCGGAGATATGTACACCCGCTTCCCGGATATCATCAATGGACTCAAAGTACTTGGCAAAGATTTTTCTATTATTAAACTTATAACTAAAATTTTAAGATCCTTTATAAAGGGTTGGGATTCAAAAGTTACGGCCATTCAAGAGGCCAAGGAGCTTAAAACCTTTTCTCTCGAATAACTCATTGGGTCTCTAATGACTTACGAAATGACATGTCATGCTCATGAAGAGCTCGAGAACCCCCTTCAAAAGAACAGGAAGGATATGGCATTAAGAACACAAGAAGACCACTTGAAAGGAACATCAAGTGATGAGGACAGTGACGATGACTTTGCACTCTTGACTCAAAAATTTTAAAAATTCATAAGACGAAATTGTTAGTCATATGTGCTCTGCAAGCCAATCATATGAGTGATAGCACTTGTGACTTGATATGCACTTTTTCTCTTTGCATATTATTAAGTGTTTTAACACTTTATCTTGTGTGTTGCATATATTATGATGTCCTTGGTTCTGTGCAATGGGAATCGGATCGTGATGAGATTACGATAATGAGACCGATTCACCTTTAAATACAAACCCTAAATTATCCTAGTCATAGATTACTCAAGAAGGACATCGAGATAATCGGATAGACTGGTGTGCTGTATACCCGTCCATATGATGGAGGTGGCTGGTCTCATAGCTACTCGTGTGGGGACACTAAGGGTATAATGCATATGCTTATTGGGGAATGAGTTCACTGATTGATCCACCTACAGAATGCTATATGGTTATCCTCACGTCAAACAGTAATTTCATAGTCCCAGTAGTGCATCTAGTCCTTAGACTTGAGACACCAAGGATGTCTTGTATAAGTACTCCACTCTTTGATACCGAACTTATAGGTTTGGAAAGTTCCAAATCTAGTATAGCCGGTTATTGGGAGTGGTAGCCAACCTTACAAGGGCTATTGAGTGTCAATAGAGGATCATACGCTCTCAATATCATGAGAGGAATATCTCATGTATTCTTGCTCGAATAAATCCTTAGCCAAGGTTATTCGGATTGAGAGAGAAAGAGTTCTCCAAGAGAATCCGACTAGAGCAAGACTCGAGGAGAGACCATATGGGCCTGATAGCACCATGCCCGGTATAGGGTCTCTGGGATATTAGATGGATGAGGGACTATAGATACATGGTAACTAAGGACAGATAGGTCCAAAGGATTGGATTCCCCTGTATCGTCTGGGGGCTGCGGCGTAGTGGCCTAGTACGTCCGCAGTCGATGAGTTGGGTGAATTATTATAGAGATAATAATTCACTAAGTCAGAAGGAGTTCTGACAAGTATGACTCACAGCCAGCTCGATATTGGGCCTAGAGGGTCACACACATATGATAGGTGTTGCGACGAGTAGAGGTTCGGATATGAGATATCCGCTGGAGCCCCTAACTTATTGGATATCCATTAAGCCCCTGAATTATTGGATCCTAAGATGAGATCCAATAATTGCTTATAAGAGATTATTGGGTAGAGACCCACTAATTAAAGAGGCTTGGGTAATTGGATGGAGATCCAATACCCAACAGGGCAAGATCCATTAGGGTTTACATGGGGCCTCTATAAATAGGAGGGAACCAAAGTCCTATAGGCTGAGGGTTTCTTTGGGCAGGGGTGCCGGTGGACGCTGCACCCATCGGGGCAGCGCCAGCCGGCTGCGGGCGCTACGAGTGCTGCCCCATGGGTGGTGCCTGCGCAAGAGGTGCCCACCTGCAGTAGGGGTAGCACCTGCGGGCACTACGCCCGCCTTTTGCGACCGAACCGCCCACTGCGTCGTCACCGGCAAGGTGGCAACAGCTGCACCGCAATGCAGCATCAAGAGAGGGAGAGGGCTTAGGGTTTTGGGTAAAAGATAGTTTTGCCCCTGAGAATATATGAAATTCTAGTCTTATCCCCTATGGCCGAATGACCAAAATGCCTCTCAGAATTTTAAAAATTCTGATTTCTGTTTCTTTTGATAAAATAACCAAAATACCCCTCATAATTTAAAAAAATTCTAGTTTTGTCCTCTTGGTCGAATGACCAAAATACCCTTAAGAATTCAAAAATTTTCCTCTATATCCCTTGTTTCAAAAAAAAATATATGTTAATTAAATAGTTTAATTAACTATTATTATTTTTATCTAGTAGTCTTATAAAATAATATATACATGTGATGTATGATGTGGACATATGATCATGGATTTGTGATGTGATGTGTGTATATATGATTATTATTATTGGAGCCTGCGAGCCTCTATTTTTCTCATTTATTGTCGAGCCTATATGCTTGTAATTATGTTGTAATTACATGAGGAGTCGTAGTGGTAGCAGGACCCATGAGGTTGAGACGGACGATCCGACGCATGGAGATGATTTGAGATGCCGACGGAACCGACGAAGCGAGAAGGACGATCACAGGGCATGGAGATGCGCCTAAGCACACATAGATCTTGATGTGAGTGATTGGGCCCACTAGCTCGGGCCTGATCACATTAGGATGTGGTCCATGATCATCTGGTGTGATTGCTCATGTGATATATGATTGGTTATACACATATTATATATATATATATATATATTTACATACGATGTAAATATATATATTAAATAGGTATATATGTGACATATTATGTTAGGAGACCAAATCAAAATCCTTTCTATTAATAATATTAAGTCAGTAAACATAAGGCAATTAGATTGACCCACTTGGCCTTCCATCGTTATAGGCAAAAACCGATTTCCAATATATGTTGAGTTAGTCGAGTCCCTCGAGACTCATCTATATCGCATTTCACTATCTTATCTACGACATAAAGATATCACCGGTGATCTAAGGACATGGTATGCTTGGTCGAGTCCCTCGAGAGTATATCACCGAATCAAACTCATCTTGTAACGATGGTGATGACTTAACTGAACATCATGGTTGGTCGAGTCCCTCGAAGCCATGGTGGTTCGGAGGCCGAACAGGATGGGAATCACAAGGAGTTATGATTGGCAAGAGTTGTCTACCTTTAAGGGCTTAACATGATTGGTCAAGTCTCTCGAGGTTACGTTAAGATGCCGATTGGATCCCGATCCCCACTAGAGATCTGTCAGGGGTCTCCGATTCATATACCAGAGGGTGTTGTGTGTCTCACGAAAAATTAGTAGGAATATATTAAGATAGAAGTTCTTATCTTAACTATTTAATTTTTATAAAGTCTACATGTTATTTATTTCTACTACATCTTTAATTTTAAAAAACATCACTTTCAAATCCTTTACGTGGAATACTTAATGCCAACCGCCTCACTGGTCCAAATTATATGGATTGGCTTCGTAATCTGAGAATCGTTCTTATGGCAAAGAAAGTCGCATATGTCCTTGATATAGTGATCCCTACGCTTGACGACGAGGCAAGCGAGAATGAGATCACTCATTATGTGAAGTACATAGTGTTAGGATCTAAAAGGCACTAAGAGGGGGGGGGGGTGGTGAATTAGTGCAGCGGATTAAAATCATACTTTTGAAACCGATTTTGCAAAAACACAAGTTCGTAGGAAGATTTCGATTTGGCGAAAGAGAACTTGAAAGTAATTGCTTATGTAAAGGAAATAACTATGAACTAAACAACTTGCAGCCAAGTAATGAAATGATTCAAGAATGTAAACACTCACACATTTATGAATACAATGATGCATAGTGGTTCGGTCAAATGACCTACATCCACTCTTGAAGCCTTTACGATGAGGCTCCGCTCTTCCACTAGCAAATCCTGTGAAGGGGAAGGACTAAATACCCCTTTTACAACCATTTACAAGAAGTTCACTCTTTTACAAGATTTCTCAAGAAGAAGAAGGAGGTGAACACTTAGTAAGAACAAGACTTTTCAAGACTTTTCAAAAGCTCAAGACTAAGATTCTAACTCTTAAAAGGGTGCCCTTTCAGTTGAGAAAGGGGGGATATTTATAGATCCAAAATGGATTCAAAATTGGGCTCCAAATTTGAAATCAAATTCGTGCCTCGTGTGCCCGCCGTCGTCGTTGGCCGTTGTGAGGCCGTACCACCAGTGCGAGCGGGTGTACGCTACCGTCAGGCGTGATGAGGCGGTGCCTTCACCTAGGCGGTTCCACCGCCGTCTGGGGCAGCTACGCTCCACCGAGCGGTCCCACCGCCCCAGGTTGGGCGGTTCAACTGCCTGGCCCATTCAGCCAAAGTCGAATGGGCCCTGTTTAAGCCCCAACTTGGCCCAATAGAGGCCCGATTGGCCCCCACTGAATTTAGGCTGGATTTTTTTTTCCTAAATCCGTGCTCTACTCATGTGTAAACTACGAACTTAAAAACATAACTCAACATGATTTGATCCGACACTCTTCAAGTCAACTTCCGGCGAGCTTTACGACGAGATTCCGGCAGGCTTCCGATGCTTCCCTCGGATTGCTTCCAGTGGACTCCCAGCATACTCCGGATTGTATGGCGAGCTCAACGAGTCTTTGGCTAGCTTCCAAATCTTCCCGGTAAGTTTCGCGAACCTTCGACGATCTTTGAGATGAACTTCCGAAAACTTCGGCAAGTCCCTGATTCGATCTTGGATGGTTCCGGCAACACTTCCGAAAATCTCTCGGACTTCCGATGAACTCTTGAACCCCCGACGAACTTGACCTCGGTAAATCACTTTATGTTTTCTTCCCATCATAGTTGTTCCTGCACACTTATCTCGACAAAGTAGATTAGAACAAATATTTCACCAATTGACTTCATCATCAAAATCCGAGATTCAACAATCTCCCCCTTTTTTATGATGACAATCAATTGGTGATGGAGTTACTCTTAACTCCCCCTATCTATATGCCATAAAAAAAATTACTTGAATTCAAATTTTGAATTCAACACAATAAATTTAACTTCATGATGTACTTAATGATGATAAAGTCGATGTTGGACATTAAGATGTTAAATAGGTATCAAAGATATCAATGAAGTATACATAATTAAAAACATGATATCAAGAACCTAAATAAGCATTTTAACTTGCAATAACTTGTAAAGCATGGGAAATGCATATAACTGTCAACATATGGCAATACACATATTATTTTTCCCCCTTTGTCATCAACAAAAAGGAAACGAGGGATTCATATGTAACAATAAAGGATGGCCGAAAAATATCACAAATGTGGAAAAGGAAATCATTCAGAAAGCCGAAAATCATTTCACAGTGGCCAAGAAGATGTAATGAAGATAATACAACATATATGTCTAACTGCATAGATATAAAAGTTGCACACAAGTTTACAATGTTCAAAAAGAAAATACAACAAGCTACTCCTCAAGAGGAATGCCAATATGCCTATACATGTGATCTATCTTTTGGTTTATCTTCCGCATTTCCTTCAAGATTTCAATTTGCTGTAATTTTACTTCATTTAACTCTCTCATGATCGGATCGTCAGAAAGTGGAGCAAATCGCAATCGATGTAGCCGCAACAAAAGGATCGGGAGGAGGAGATTCATTTCCCTAAAGACTGGTGTTTCAGGATGGTCTCTGGTGGGGAGGTATATCACTTCGTAGGTTGTCTAACCCCTATTCCATGCTCGAATGTACACCTAAGTCACCACAGTAGTTTAGCGTCAATGATATTAAATCTGTCCACTTGTATTGCTTCTTCATTTGGTGGAATGCAAATATTATGGGCATGCAATAGTTTAGTTATTAAACCTCCATATGGTAACATTGATCCTTTAGAAAAGACCTCTATCATATGTTGCCGGATTAGGTATCCAAAACAAAAATGTTGTCTGGTCATGATCCAATATAAGGTACCTAACTCAGTGAAACTGATCTCATCATGATGAAACTGTTTAGGAATGACAATACTTACAAGAATGTGATGTAAAATTTTAGAGTTAAAAGGTAATAAATGTTCACAACTATTGGAGATTATACCTAAATTTGGGTCTGCAAACACGGTTTCTAAAGCTTCAGAGTGGGTGGCACCAACTATGTCCATATCCCATTTTCCTCTAAAATAACACCCTAACTCTTTCTCAGCAATTCCAATTAATGAGCATATAGTATTATCACATATTTGGATCTCATTACCTAGAAGATAAGTTGACAAGTCATCATCATTCAGCTTAAATTAGCATAGAATAATTTAACCAAGCGTGGATAAACAGTTCAACAATTTACAAAATGGGTAAGGCCTCTAAGTCTGCAAACCACATGATATGTTTGATTCAAATCAACATATTTTCCTTTATGAATGGGTCTAGAACCAAGTTCAGAAAATCTAAGGGAAGCTTCTTGTGATTTAAACAAGGATTGGTCAAATGAATCTACCTCCATCCTTTTTCCTTTGTCTCTCGATGTTCTTTAGGAGCCATTTCTATTTAGGATAGATCAATAATCAATTGAAGAAAGGAATTAAACTAGACAAGAAAAGGAAAGAGAAATAATTCAGTTTTTACCTTAGATTGTTCCTTTGAGATGTAGGGAGCTTGAATCAAAGTAAGATCTCCTTCTTAGGCTTCTAGGGGGAAGAAATGATGCTTGGGAGGGTTTAGAGGAGTGTAGAGAGGTGAGCAAGAGAACTCTCGGGTTAGGGGGGCGGTTCTACCGGCCCTAACTCACCCCTTATAAAGGGGTGTTCGTACACTTAGCAGGTTCCACCACCTGACCCAGCGGTGCCACTGCCGACCGCGGTGCTACACGAGCACAAAAATCCGCATTTCATTATTTTATTTTATTTTTTTTTAAAAAAATTTGTTCTTAGAGATGGGATGAAGTCAAAAAGAATTTGATGAAAATAAATCCAAGAGGAAAAATCAAAATGTATGGAATCAAATCGATGAAAACCATAATTTCAAGGAAAGATATCATCAAATAGAGCTTACTTATTTGGACAGTTTAATATGCCTAATTCCCTTCTAATAAAATCAAATTGTTTCTCATTTAAAGGTTTCGTAAAAATATCCGCTAATTGATGATTTGTATCAACAAATTCAAGGGTGACATCTCTACTATTTACATGATCACGTATAAAATGATGCCTAATGTCAATGTGCTTAGTTCGAGAGTGTTGAATCGGATTTTTAGTTAGACAAATAGCACTCGTGTTATCACATTTTATAGGAATATTTTTTTAAGTAAATTCCATAGTCTTCTAGTATATTTTTCATCCAGATAACCTGTGCACAACATGCACTTACAGCTATATATTCAGTTTCTGCCGTAGATAGTGCAACCGAATTTTGTTTCTTGGAAGTCCAAGAAACAAGTGCATGTCCTAGAAATTGGCATGTTCCGGATGTGCTTTTTCTATCTATTTTACATCCATCAAAATCCGCATCTGCATAAGCTTTCAAATCAAAGTTATCAGATTTTGGATACCAAAATCCAAGATTAGGAGTCCCTTTAAGATATCTAAGAATCCTCTTAACAGCTTTCAAGTGAGATAGCTTAGGATTAGCTTAGAATCTTGCACATAGCCCTACACTGAACATGATGTCAGGTCTAGTTGTAGTGAGATAAAGCAGGCTACCTATCATGCCCCTATAAGTTTTTTATCAAAACTTTCTCCATTTTCATCCATATCTAATTTAGCGGAGGTGCTCATAGGAGTGCTAATATCTTTTGATCCATCCATGTTAAATCGTTTTAACAATTTCAATGTGTATTTTGATTGATTTAGAAATATACCATCACTTAGTTGCTTGATTTGTAGTCCTAAAAAGAAATTTAGTTCTCCCATTAGGCTCATCTCAAATTCATCACTCATATTCTTAGCAAATAATTCACATAGTGATTTATTACAAGAACCAAAAATAATATCATCAACATAAATTTGAACAATAAGAAAATTATTTTCAAAATGTTTAATAAACAATGTAGTATCAACCTTGCCTTTAGTGAAATCATTTAAAATTAAAAAAGAACTAAGCTTTCATACCAAGCCCTAGGGGCTTGTTTTAGACCATATAGAGCCTTAGTTAGCTTAAACACGTGGTTAGGAAATAGAGAGTTTTCAAAGTGGTTGTTCGACATACACTTCTTCAGAAATAAAACCATTTAAGAATGCACTTTTGACATCCATTTGAAATAATTTGAAATCTTTACTACTAGCATAGGCAAGGAGCATCCTAATGGCTTCCAATCTTACCACCGGAGCAAAGGTCTCTTTGTAATCGATACCTTCTTCTTGGTTGAAACCTTTGGCCACTAGTCTAGCCTTGTTTCTAACCACGATACCATATTCATCTTGCTTGTTTCTAAAGACCCACTTAGTACCAATAACTAAGTGGTCATTAGGTCTAGGAACAAGCTTCCATACCTCATTCCTCTCAAATTGATTCAATTCTTCTTGCATTGCGATAACCCAAGAATCATCTTTCAAGGCATCATTAATGCATTTTGGTTCAACTTGAGAAAGAAAAGCGGCATGGGCACAAAAATCTTTGAACGAAGAGCAAGTTTGAACCCTTTTCGATGCATCTTCTATAATTAACTCCTTGGGATGAGCATCTACATACTTCCATTCCTTGGGTAAGGAATTTTGGGAAGATGATGCATCCAAATTGTCATTTTGAGGAGAGGGTTCATTCAAATTCAAATTATCAAGACCAAAATCATCATCAAAATCTTTCTTCTTAAATTCAGAAATTTCATTAAAAACCACATGAATAGATTCTTCTATAACTAAGGTTCTTTTGTTGAAAACACGAAAAGCCTTAGAAACCGAAGAATAACCAAGAAATATGCCTTCATTGGATTTTGCATCGAATTTTCCTAAGGCATCCTTTTCATTTAAAATAAAGCATTTACAACCAAAACTTTAAAATAAGAAACATTGGGTTATCATTCCATAATTCATATGGAGTTTTAGATAGGGATGGTCTCACTAGGACTCTATTCATAACATAGCAAGCCATATTCACTTGCCCAAAAATATTTTGGTAAATTATATTCATTTAACATGGTTCTAGCCATTTCTTGCAAACTTCTATTTTTCCTTTCCACTACTCCATTTTATTGTATATTTCTTGGAGTAGAGAAGTTATGATTGTATCCGTTTATTTCACAAAAATTTTGGAAGTCATGATTTTGAAATTCACCTCCATGATCACTTCAAATTGATGAAATCATAAAACCTTTTTAATTTTGAGTGAGTTTACAAAATTTAGAGAAACATTTGAAACAATCACTTTTATGAGCCAAGAAATAGGTCCAAGTGTATCTACTATAGTCATCCACAATTATAAAGGCATATTTGCTACCTCCTAGGCTTGTTATGTCAATTGGTCCAAATAAGTCCAAATGGATCAATTGCAATGATCTAGTGGTGCTAATTTGATTTTTTGATTTGAAACTAGTCTTTATTTGTTTTCCTTATTGACATGCATCACACCTTATCCTTAACAAATTTCATGTTTGGGATACCTCTTACTAATTCTCTAGATGAAATCTTAGAGATTAGTTTCATGCTTGCATAGCCTAATCTCCTATGCCAAAGTCAAGCATCATCATTCAAAACCGAAAAGCATATTTTATTACTTAATTCATCAATATTTATGGTGTAGACATTGTTTTGTTTTAAAGCAATCATGGATATGTTATTGTTGTGTTTTTCAATAATGCAAACATTAGATTCAAATCTAACAACATAACCTTTATCACATAATTGACTAATACTTAAAAGATTATGTTTTAAACCATCAACTAGTAACACATCATCAATTGAAAAACTCGATTTGTTACCTATAGTTCCCTTGCCAATGATTTTACCCTTGTTGTTGTCTCTGAATGTGACATATCCTTCTTTGCTAGTGAGCATAGAGAAATGAGATGGATCTCCGGTCATGTGCCTTGAGCATCCACTATCAAGATACCATTTCTTGCTCCTAGCTTGTGAGTTTGTCTACAAAAGAGGATGGTTTTTAGGTACCCATTTGATTTTGGGTGCCTTACAAATTGATCTACTTACTTTGTAATTTATCATTGAATTGTTTATGGTTCCTTTACGAACCCATATCAATTTTTGTGGATTAATTTTCTTGAATGGACATTTGTAAACAACATGTCCCATTTTACCACAAAAATTACATTTCAAATGGGGTGATACATGCAATGTAGGCCCTTTAACGAAGGTGGTGGGATTTTGGTGAGAACCTCTCACAAATCCGATTCCACTTCTATTTCCGACATGACCTTTGTTAGCAAGTATCATGTCCAAGCCCTTGCTACCGACCTTAAACTTGTTTAGGGTCTCTTTGAGTAGCAAGTTCTCCCTCTTTGTTGTATCTAAGTCTTCACACTTAGAGCATGGGGGTAGAGAAGGGTTTTGAAGACTATTGAACTTACTTTGTAATAAAGCATGCTCTTTCTTAAGCAAATTGAACTTCTTACTAATAGTTCTACATTCATCAAATAACTCATGAAAAGCCATAGAAAGTTCATCGAAAGATAATTCTTCATTAAGTAACTCACTAACCTCTTCCCCTAATGCCATTAGTGCGAAGTTTGCCTCCTCTTTGTTGCTGGCTTCTTCAACCTCGGAGTCACTTGAATCATCCCACGTGGCCTTCAAGGCTTTTTTCTTCTTGAATTGCTTCTTCTTGGCTTGAGGGCATTCATTCTTGAAGTGTCCTAGCTTCTTGCATTCATAGCAAATAACTTGGTCCTTTTTGTGTTCAAATTTGCTTTTTGTGTCATTTTTAAATTTGTTCTTTCTTATAAATTTCTTAAACTTTCGAGTTAGAAGTGCAATGTCATTGTCACTGTCCTCATCACTTGATGTTCCTTTCAAGTGGTCTTCTTGTGTTCTAAGTGTCATATCCTTCCTGTTCTTTGGAAGGGGGTTCTCAAGCTCTTCATGAGCATGGAATGTCATCTCGTAGGTCATTAGAGATCCAATAAGTTCTTCAAGCGAAAATACTTTAAGATCCTTGGCCTCTTGAATGGCCGTGACCTTTGGATCCCAACTCTTTGGAAGGGATCTTAAAATTTTAGTTACCAATTCAAAATTAGAAAAGCCTTTACCAAGAGCTTTAAGTCCATTGATGACATCCATAAAGCGGGTGTACATGTCTCCAATGGACTCATTTGGTTTCATCCGAAAAAGTTCATAGGAATGCACAAGAATGTTGATTTTGGACTCTTTCACTCGGCTAGTGCCTTCATGAGTGATTTCAAGAGTGCACCAAATATCAAATGCCGATTCACAAATAGAAACATGATTAAACTCATTCTTATCAAGCGCACAAAATAAGGCATTCATAGCCTTTGCACTGAGAGCAAAAATCATCCTCTTCGACTCATTCCACTCACTCATCGGAAGAGAAGATTTTGCAAAGCCATTTTCAACAATGTTCCAAAGTTCGAAGTCCATGGAAATGAGAAAAATCCTCATATCAGTCTTCAAATACGTATAATCCGACCCATTAAACATAGGCAGACGAGTAATGGAGTGACCCTCTTGCATACCGGAGTAGGCCATCTCTCTTGGGTTTTAAACCAATATAAGAGCAAACCTTGCTGTGATACCAATTGTTAGGATCTAAAAGGCACTAAGAGGGGGGGGGGGGGTGAATTAGTGCAGCGGATTAAAATCGTACTTTTGAAACCGATTTTGCAAAAACACAAGTTCGTAGGAAGATTTTGATTTGGCGAAAGAGAACTTGAAAGTAATTGGTTACGTAAAGGAAATAACTATGAACTAAACAACTTGCTACCAAGTAATGAAATGATTCAAGAATGTAAACACTCACACATTTATGAACACAATGATGTATAGTGGTTTGGTCAAATGACCTACATCCACTCTTGAAAACTTTACGATGAGGCTCCGCTCTTCCACTAGCAAATCCTTTGAAGGGGAAGGACCAAATACCCATTTTACAATCCTTTACAAGAAGTTCACTCTTTTACAAGATTTCTCAAGAAGAAGAAGGAGGTGAACACTTAGCAAGAACAAGACTTTTCAAGACTTTTCAAAAGCTCAAGACTAAGATTCTAACTCTCAAAAGGGTGCCCTTTCAACTGAAAAAGGGGGGGTATTTATAGTTCCAAAATGGATTCAAAATTGGGCTCCAAATTTGAAATCAAATTTAGATTCGATTACAGGTGTCGGCGGTGCCACCGCGTATCGATTTGCTTGGTGACACGCAGTGACCGCTGACGGCGATGCGCTCGCAGCTCAAGTGGTGGTAGGCGGTGCCATCGCCCCAGCCAGGCGGTTCCACCGCCTGCGTATCTGATGGTGCTGCAGCTCGACGACCCGATCCACATTACAGGTAGGTTCAGCGCCCAACCCATTATTGGCAAAGCCGAATGGGCCCTGTTTAAGCCCCAACTTGGCCCAATAGAGGCCCGGTTGGCCCCCACTAAATTTAGGCAGGATTTTCTTTTCCTAAATCCTTGCTCTACTCATGTGCAAACTACGAACTTAAAAACATAACTCAACGTGATTTGATCCGACACTCTTCAAGTCAACTTCCGGCGAGATTCCGGCAGGCTTCCGATGCTTCCCTCGGATTGCTTCCAGTGGACTCCCAGCATACTCCGGATTGTATGGTGAGCTCAACGAGTCTTCGGCTAGCTTTTGAATCTTCCCGGTAAGTTCTGCGAACCTTCGACGATCTTTGAGATGAACTTTCAAAAACTTCGGCAAGTCCCTGATTCGATCTTGGATGGTTCCGGCAACACTTCCGAAAATCTCTCGGACTTCCGATGAACTCTTGAACCCCCGACGGACTTGACCTCGGTAAATCACTTTATGTTTTCTTCCCATCGTAGTTGTTCCTGCACACTTATCTCGACAAAGTAGATTAGAACAAATATTTCACCAATTGACTTCATCATCAAAATCCGAGATTCAACACATAGATGATTCCGCTCTTGCTCAGTGTTATATGTTGGCCTCTATGACTACTGAGTTATAGAGACAACATGAAAATATGGATGCTAATTTCATACTCTTGCATCTCTATAAACTATTTGAGAAACAAGGAAGAACTCAGCAATATGAGATATCAAAGAGTCTTTTCCATGCCAGGATGACTGAGGGGACACTGGTTCAGAACTATATCCTTAAGAAGATTGAGTGGATCGAGAAACTCACAGGTCTAGGAATGGTCCTAGAGAATAACCTGTGTGGATCTTGTGCTTCAGTCCCTACCAGATTCCTTTTCTTAATTCATAATGAATTTTAATATGAACAAACTTGAGGTGACCCTCCCAGAGCTCCTCAATATGTTGAGAGAAGTAGAAAGCACCATCAAGAAAGAGAAGCTAGTTCTCTTTGCTAGTGAGACTAGAAAGAAAATGAAGGCTGAGAAGACTCTTAAGAAGGGCAAGGGCAAGGGCAAAATGGGTAAGGCAAAGGTTGTCAAGAAAGACCTAACAAAGGACAAAGACCAATGCTTCCACTATGACAAAGATGGACATTGGAAGAGGAACTACAAAGAGTACCTTGCAAAGAGGGTGAAATAGAAGCTCAAAGAAGCTTCAGGTACATTCATGATTAGTCTCCATTTGTCAAAATCTTATGATAATACATGGGTATTGGATACCAAGAGTGCTTATCATATCTGTAATTCGTTATAGGTTCTGGCAGGACTTAGGAGATTGAACAGAGGCGAGATGAACCTTAAGATAAGTAATAGAGCAAAGGTTATTGCAGTTGTTGTTGGCAAGGTCACCTTACATCTGCTTGGTGGAGCTATTATTGCATTAGATGCATGCTATTATATTCCTTCTATTATCAAAAATATTATTTTTATTTCATATTTGATAGTTAACGGATATAAATTAATTTTTGAGAATAATGGTTGTTTAATAATATTAGATGATGAGATCATCACAAGAGGAACATTGCATAATGGTTTATTTATGCTAGATATAGCTTCACACATCATGAGTGTAAGTGAATCTAAGAGGAAATGAGAAGGGGTGAACAATGCATATCTTTGGCATTGTAGGCTAGGTCACATCCACGAGGGAAGGATTCAAAAGTTGCTGAAGAATGGATATCTAAATCCATTTGACTATGAGTCATATGCAACATGTGAACCTTGCCTTCGGGGAAAGATGACCAACTCTCTATTTAGTGGAACTTGAGAGAGAGCCATTGAGTTACTGGAACTCATACATAGTGATGTATGTGGTCCCATGTCGACTCTTGTCATAGGTGGTTACTCATACTTCATTACTTTCACTAATGATTTCTCAAGATATAGACATGTGTACTTGATGAAGTACAAGTCTAAGGCTTTTGAGAAATTCAGAGAATATAAAAATGAAGTGGAAAATCAGATAGAAAAAAGTATTAAAACCCTTTGATTAGATCGAGGAGGTGAGTTCTTAAGTGTAGAGTTCACCCAATTCCTCAAAGACCATGGGATTTTATCCCAATGGACATCTCCTTATATACCACAGCTTAATAGTATATCAGAAAGGAGGAATCACACACTGTCAGACATGGTGCATTCCATGATGTGTTTCGCCGACCTACCCATCTCATTCTGGGGATATGCCCTAGAGACCGCAGCTTACCTTCTGAACGGAATTCTAATTAAGTCAGTGATGTCTACTCCATATGAGATATGAAATAGGAAGAAGCCCGATCTTAAGATTGTTAAGATTTAGGGCTGCTCTACCCACGTCAAGAGACACAACCCCAACAAGTTAGAATCTAAGATGGAACGGTGCAAGTTCATGGGATACCCCAAGGAAACTTGTTGGTACTATTTCTATCACCCTGAAGACTAAAAGGTCTTTGTAGCCAAGATAGTAGTTTTCCTTGAGAAGAAACACATTCTTGGTGGAGACAATGTGAGTATGATAGAGTTGAGCGAGGTTGGAGAACCTAGCTCAAGCACCATTCCACAGCCAGAATCTGTTCAGATTCCTAGCACACAAGCTCCAACTTTACGTAGGTCCGATAAAGTATCCTATCCTCTTGAGAGATATGTTGGGCATATCAGAGGAGAGGATGTTGAGAATATTGATCCTCAAACCTACGAGGAGGCTATTATGAGCATAGATTCCGGGAAATGGCAAGAAGCCATGAATTCAGAAATGGATTCTATATACTCTAACAAGGTTTGGAACCTAATTGATGCATCCGAGGGTATTGTACCCATTGGCTGCAAGTGGATCTTCGAAAAGAAGATTGGAGTAGATGGAAAGGTAGAGACCTATAAAGCAAAGCTAGTGGCTAAGGGGTATCGCCAGTGGCAAGGTGTTGACTATGACGAAACTTTCTCACATATAGCCATGCTAAAATCCATTCGAATTCTATTAGCTATAGCAGCACAGTATGATTATGAGATCTAGCAGATGGATGTTAAAACTGCATTCCTCAATGGTAACCTTGAGCAGGAGGTGCATATGATAAAGCCTAAGGGATTCATATCTAGGGATAACCCAGATAAGGTGTGTAAGTTGCTTAGATCCATTTATGGACTAAAGCAAGCTTCCCGAAGTTGGAATATAAGATTTGATGAGCCGATCAGATCTTATGACTTTGTTAAGAACGAAGATGAGCCTTGTGTGTACAAGAAAGTAAGTTGGAGGACTATCACCTTTTTGGTATTATATGTGGATGACATCCTGATCATTGGGAATGATGTAGGAATGCTCTCCACAATAAAGACTTGGTTATCTAGGCACTTCTCCATGAAGGACATAGGGGAAGCATCCTGCATATTGGGGATACAGATCTATAGAGATAGATCCAAGAGGATGCTTGGCTTGTCACAGTCCAGGTACATAGACATCATTATTAAAAGGTTTGGCATGGAAAATTTCAAGAGAGGTCTCATACCAATGAGACATGGAATATCACTTTCTAGGAGTATATCCCCAAAGACTCCCAAAAATAGGATACACATGGATATGATACCATATGCCTCTGCGATAGGATCTATCATGTATGCTATGCTATGTACCAAGCCTGATATAGCGCATGCTCTGAGTGTCACGAGCAGATATCAGGAAGATCCAGGCTTGGAGCACTGGAAAGTAGTAAAATATATCCTTAAGTACTTGAGAATGACTAAGGATCTTTTACTGGTATATGGAGGTAGTAGCCTCAAGGTTGAGGGCTACACAAACTCGAGCCTCCAGTCTGATGCCAATGATAGCAAGTCTAATTCAGGGTATGTGTTCACCCTGAATGGAGGAGCAGTATGCTGGAAGAGTTCCAAGCAAGACACTACTGTTGACTCGACTACAGAGGCGGAATACATTGCTGGAGTAGAGGCAACAAAGGAGGGAGTCTGGATAAAGAAGTTCATCACAGATTTGGGAGTCATGTTGAGCAGCGAGGATCTGATTCCCTAATATTGCGAAAATTATGGGGTGATTACTTAAATAAGGAAACTCGGGTCTCATCAAAAGTGTTCTGAGGAAGCTCTAGCTTATTAGAGAGATCGTGGCCCGAAGAGATGTAGTAGTGGAAAGAGTTCCATCCAAAGATAACATTGCAGATCCACGACAAAGCCATTGACTTTAGGTCAAGTGGGAGATTGCTAGTCATATGTGCCCTGCAAGCCAATCACACGAGTGATGGCACTTGTAACTTGATATGCACTTTTTCTCTTTGCATATTATTAGGAGATTTATTACTTTATTTTGCGTGTTGCATATATTGTGATGTCCTTGGTTCTGTGCAATGGGAATCGGATCGTGATGAGATTACGATAATGAGACCGATTCACCTTTAAATATAAACCCTAAATTATCTTGGTCATAAGTTACTCAAGAAGGACATCGAGATAATCGGATAGATTGGTGTATTGTATACCCATCCATATGATGGAGGTGGCTAGTCTCATAGCTACTCGTGTGGGGACACTGAGGGTACAGTATAGATGCTCATTGGGGAATGAGTTCATTGATTAATCCGCCTACGGAATGCTGGATGGTTATTGATACCTCACGTCAGACAGTAATTTCATAGTCCCAGTAGTGTATCTAGTCCTTAGACTTGAGACACCAAGGATGTCTTGTATAAGTACTCCACTCTTTGATACCGAACTTATAGGTTTGGAAAGTTCCAAATCTAGTATAGCCGGTTATTGGGAGTGGTAGCCAACCTTACAAGGGCTATTGAGTGTCAATAGAGGATCATACGCTCTCAATATCATGAGAGGAATATCCCATGTATTCTTGCTCGAATAAATCCTTAGCCAAGGTTATTCGGATTGAGAGAGAAAGAGTTCTCCGAGAGAATCCGACTAGAGCAAGACTCGAGGAGAGACCATATGGGCCTGATAGCACCATGCCCGGTATAGGGTCTCTGGGATATTAGATGGATGAGGGACTATAGATACATGGTAACTAAGGACAGATAGGTCCAAAGGATTGGATTCCCCTGTATCGTCTAGGGGCTGCGGCGTAGTGGCCTAGTACGTCCGTAATCTATGAGTTGGGTGAATTATTATAGAGATAATAATTCACTAAGTCAGAAGGAGTTCTGACAAGTATGACTCACAACCAACTCGATATTGGGCCTTGAGGATCACACACATATGGTAAGTGTTGCGACGAGTAGAAGTTCGGATATGAGATATCCGCCGGAGCCCCTAACTTATTGGATATCAATTAAACCCCTGAATTATTGGATCCTAAGATGAGATCCAATAATTACTAATAAGAGATTATTAGGTAGAGACCCACTAATCCAAGAGGCTTGGGTAATTGGATGGAGATCCAATACCCAACAAGGCAATATCCATTAGGATTTACAGGGAGCCTATATAAATAGAAGAGAACCAAAGCTCTATAGGTTGAGGGTTTCTTTTGGTAGCCACCTTTTGTTCTCCTCTCGAGAGAGAGGTGCATAGTCACAGTCTCTGCCATGTGGATACCGCTAGAGAGGAAGACGCTTGACCTCCTTCATCCTTCCTATAGATCTATAGGGATTCGAAGATATACGATCTCTCTAGGTATTTTCTTTGACACATGCAGTTTTCGCAGATTTGTTTTGACTCATCGATCTTCTCACAATGACGAAACCTTTCTACAGGAAATCTAGGGTGTTTTGTTTTTGTTCTTCCACTATGCATGAGATGTCGCTCCCCAAAAGGATTTTCCAACATAAATAAATTTAAAAATAATACTAAAAACGGACTTGAATAAAAAAAGGACCAAGTCATTTATTACGAATGCAAGAAGCCGGGGCACTTCAAAAATGAATGCCCCTAAGCTAAGAAGAAGCAACCGAAGAGGAAGAAAGCTCTAAAGGCGGCGTGGGATGACTCAAGTGTTAGGTTCATAGTGGCACTAAGAGGGGGGTGGGGTGAATTAGTGCAGCGGATTAAACTGAATAAAGCTTGAAAACCGATTCCAGAGATTTGCCTAAGAACTTGATTCAGCGAAAGAGACTTTAATTTAAAAATATTCAGGTAAATAAAATTGGAAGTAGGGAGAAGAAATCTAATCAATTTGTAGCTTAAGAAATTTATGATGCATAATTTTAAGTACTCACACAGCAAGTAAACGCAGCGATGTATAGTGGTTCGGTCAAATGACCAACGTCCACTCTTGAAGCCTCCTCCAATGAGGCTCCCAACTTCCACTACCAAGTCTCTTGAAGGGGAAGGACCAAACACCCCTTTACAGCCTTTTACAAGAGGTTCCCTCTCTTTACAGGATTTTTACAAGGAGAAGAAAGGAGGAGAACACTTGAGCAAATGAAAGCAGAAATTTGCTATAGCTTAGACTCAATTCTAACACTACAAAAGATCTTCTTACCAGCTAGAAGTAAAGGGATATTTATGGAGCTTTTAGGATTCAAAAATCCCACTCAAAAGGGTCTCATCCAAAATTTCGAACAGCAGGCGATACTACCGCCTTGCACTGGCAGTACTACCGCCTGACACACCTTTGCGTGTGTCAGTGTGTTGGCGGTACTACCGCCTGACACTAGCGGTACTACCGCCTAACACAAGTGGTTGCAACCACCTGTCAGGCGGTACCACCACCTGCCTAGGGCGGTGCTACCGCCTGGCATACGGTCAACAGGCGATGCTATTGCCAGCCCTTGTCAGAAATTGTATGGGCCTAACCTTCGGCCCAATACAGCCCAATAAAGGCCCAATTGGCCCAACACAGGGTCTAGATAGGATTAACACCTAGTCTATACCCAAATCAAGTGCTAAATATGAATCTTAAAAGCAAATTAAATTGACACAATCAAGTTATCTTCCGAAGAGCTTCCCGACGATCTTTCGGTGGACTTCCGACACTCCCTCGGATTCCTTCCGATGGACTCTTAGCTGGCTCCCGGATTCTATGGTGTGTTCAACGAGTCTTTGGCACCCTTCCGAACCTTCTCGGTGATCTCCACGAACCTCCGACGATCTTTTCGACGAACTTCCGAAACCTTCGGCAAGTCCCCGATTTCATCTCGGTTAGCTCCGGCAGCACTTCCGATGATCCTTCAGACTTCTGGTGGACTCTTGAACTTCCAGTTAACTTGACTCTGGTAATTTGCTTTATGTCTATCATAGTTAATCCTACACACTTATCTCAAAAATGGATTAGATCAAATAACCATCAATTGACTTCATCATCAAAATCTGAGATTCAACAATCTCCCCCTTTTTGATGATGACAATCAATTGATGATGGAGTTATTCTTAACTCCCTCTATCTATATGCCATATAATGAGAATGTAAAAACATTTGAATTCAATGTCTTGAAATGAAGCTTAAAAATCGATAAGTTTCATCCTTTGAACTTATCACCATGCTTAACAAGCATGAGGTTTCATTAATAAGAAATATCAAAGCAAAACATTTAACTTCAAGTCGAAGGATGATAAACATTTATCATTTCAACAAAAGATACCAAAAATTTTAAAATCACAGTAAGGATCTCATGATTAAAACGCAACATCATAATCAATACATCATGAGATGAAAACTTGTTATTATCAATTGAAAGATGCCATACGTTATACATGATATAATAGGAATCTTTCAACTATAAAGGTCACAAGCAATGTGATGTATACAAAAAAAGGTTCAATGCAATGCTTTTCAAGAGCAATTGCAATAATAAATCTGATGAGACATTTTTCAATATAATGCATGATATTTATCATGTCATCAAATTATTTTGCTTATGAAGGCCACATTCAACAAGTCATCAATTTCACATTTTTCTCCCCCTTTGTCATCAACAAAAAGGAGATGAATAAACTTGAAAGGGTGAAGCTTGATAAAAATAGAGTGACATAAGTGATATATGAGAGGAATCTTTATGCAGAAATCATAAAGCCAGAATATGTCATCCTCGACAGACAAATCCAAAAGATATTTGATCATTTATACAGCGAAATCCATGATCGTAAGGCTAAAGGATACATCATTAAAGCCAATCAACAAAAAGTGAGAGAGATATCAAAATTCATGAAGAGATTCAACCATTAACTGTTTAAAACAAAAACAACATCATGAAGGCAACATCCTGAAAACTTTTCGATCGAAAGATGAGTTCTTCACAAAATATTATGATCAATGATTAAAAATGAAAGTTTCATATATCATTGAAGGTATAAAGGTGAAACTATCAAAATCAAAGTTTAAATGTTTTGAAAAATATGCAATATTAAATATTATGACAAATTTAGCATGCCTAATTCTCTTCTAATGAAGTCAAATTGTTCTTCATTTAGGGGTTTTGTGAAAATGTCCGCTAATTGATGTTTTGTATCAATAAATGCAAGAGTGACATCATTACTGTTGACATGATCTCATATAAAGTAATGTCTTATATCGATATGCTTAGTTCTAGAGTGTTGAATAGGATTTTTGGTTAGACAAATAGCACTTGTATTATCACATTTTATGGGAATATTTTTTAAATTAATTCCATAGTCTTCTAAAGTATTTTTCATCCAAACAACTTGTACACAACATGCACTTGCAGCTATGTATTCGGCTTCCGCCGTAGATAGTGCAACAGAATTTTGTTTCTTAGAAGTCCAAGAAACAAGTATATATCCTAAGAATTGACATGTTCCAGATGTGCTTTTTCTGTCTATTCTACATCCGTCAAAATCGACATCCGCATAAGCTTTTAAATCAAAGTTATCAGATTTTAGATACCATAATCCTAGATTAGGAGTTCCTTTAAGATACCTAAGGATTCTTTTAATAGCTTTAAGGTGAGATAACTTAGGATTTGCTTAGAATCTTGCACATAGACCTACATTAAACATGATATCTGGTCTAGTGGCAGTGAGATAGCGTAAGCTACCTATCATTCCCCTATATGTTTTTTGATCAAAGTTTTCTCCATTTTCATCCAAGTCTAACTTGGTGGAAGTACTCATTGGAGTGTTGATGGCTTTAGAACTATCTATGTTAAATCATTTTACTAATTCTATTGTATACTTTGTTTGATTAATAAATGTACCATCACTAAGTTTTTTAATTTGTAATCCTAAAAAGAAGTTTAATTCGCCCATTAGACTCATTTCAAATTCATGACTCATACACTTAGCAAATGATTCACATTATGATTCATCCGAAGAACCAAAAATAATATCATCAATATAAATTTGAACAATAAAAAAATTATTTTTAAAATATTTAATAAATAATGTAGTATCAACCTTGCCTTTAGTAAAATTATTTGAAATTAAGAAAGAGCTAAGCCTCTCATACCAAGCCCTATGGGCTTGTTTCAATCCATAGAGAGCCTTGGTTAGTTTATAAACATGATTGGGAAGAAGAGAGTTTTCAAATCCGGGTGGTTGTTCTACATACACTTCGGAAATAAAGTCATTCAAAAAAGCACTTTTGACATCTATTTGAAAAAGCTTAAAATTATTACTACTAGTATATACAAGGAGCATCCTAATGGCTTCTAATCTAGCTATAGGAGCAAAGGTTTCTTCGTAATCGTTACCTTCTTCTAGGTTGAAACCTTTGGCCACTAATCTAGCCTTATTTCTAACCACGATACCATATTCATCTTGCTTGTTTCTAAAGACCCATTTAGTACCAATAACTAAATAGTCATTAGATCTAGGAACAAGCTTCCACATCTCATTCCTCTCAAATTGGTTTAATTCCTCTTGCATTACGAAAACCCAAGAATTGTCTTTCAAGGCTTCGACAATGCATTTAGGTTCAATTTGAGAAAGAAAAACGACATGAGCACAAAAATTTTTAAGAGAAGAGCGAGTTTGAACCCCTTTTGATGTGTCTCTTATAATTAGCTCCTTAGGATGGGCATCCATATACTTCCATTCCTTAGGTAAGGAATATTCAGAAGAAGATGCTTCCAAGTTACAATTTGAGGAGTGGGTTCATTTAAATTTAAATTATCAAAACCGAAATCATCATCAAGATCATTTTTCTTAATTTCGAAAACTTCATTAAAAACCACATGAATAGACTCTTCTATAACTAAGGTTCTTTTGTTAAAAACATGAAAAGCTTTAGAAACGGAAGAGTAGCCAAGAAAGATGCCTTCATTGGATTTAGCATCGAATTTTCCTAAGGCATCCTTTTCATTTAAAATAAAGCATTTGCAACCAAAAACTTTAAAGTAAGAAACATTAGGTTTTTTATCATTCCATAATTTATAAGGGGTCTTGGATAGAGATGGTCTTACTAGAACCCTATTCATGATATAGCAAGCCATATTTACGGCTTCGACCCAAAAATATTTGGGTAAATTATATTCGTTTAACATGGTTCTTGTCATTTCTTGTAAATTTCTATTCTTTCTTTCTATTACTCCATTTTGTTGAGGATTTCCTGGAGTAGAGAAGAAGTGGTTATACCCATTTGATTCATAAAAATTTTGGAAGTCACGGTTTTGGAATTCACCATCGTGATCACTCCGAATTGATAAAATCATGAAACCCTTTTCATTTTGAGTAGGTTTACAGAATTTAGAGAAACATTTAAAAGAATCACTTTTGTGAGCTAAGAAATAGGTCCACGTGAATCTACTATAGTCATCTATAATCACAAAGACATATTTGCTACCTCCTAGGCTTATTGTGTCAATTGGTCCAAACAAATCCATATGGATCAATTGTAATGGTCTAGAGGTACTTATTTGATTTTTTGGCTTGAAGCTAGTTTTGATTTGTTTCCCTAGTTGATAAGCATCACATATTTTATCTTTAGTGAACTTAACCTTAGGAATGCCTCTTACAAGGTTTTTAGATGTGATTTGAGAGATTAGTTTCATGCTAGCATGACCTAATCTTCTATGCCAAAGCCAAGCATCATTATTCAAAGCCGAAAAACATATTTCGCTACTAATATCATCAAGATTAATAGTGTAGATGTTATTTTGCTTGATTGCAATTATAGATGTGTTGTTGTGTGGTTTTTCGATGATGCAAGCATTAGATTCAAATCTTACAATATAACCATTATCACATAATTGACTAATGCTCAAGAGATTATGTTTTAAACCATCTACTAATAACACATTATCAATTGGCAAGGGTTTATAGTACCCTTGCCAATGATTTTACCCTTGTTGTTGTCTCCGAAGGTGACAAACCCTTCGTCTTGGCTAGAGAGTTTAGAGAATTGAGATGGATCTCCGGTCATGTGCCTTGAGCATCCACTATCAAGGTACCATCTCTTGCTCCTAGCTTGTGTGGGTGTTTTTGTCTACAAGAAAGGATGGTTTTTAGGTACCCATTTTGACTTGGGTGCTTGAAAAATTGATCTACTAAATTTATCATTATTCAATGAGTTACTAATTGATCCTTTAGGAACCCATAATAATTTATTTGGGCTAAGTTTCCTATATGGACATTTATAAACAACATGTCCAGATTTGCAACAAAAATTGCATTTCAAATGAGAGGATACATGTAATGTTGGCCCTTTAATGAAGGTGGTTTGAGTTCAGTGAGATCCACTCATGAATCCAATTCCACATCTATTTCTGACGTGACCCTTATTTGCAAGGATCATGTCTAAGCTCTTGTTACCGATCTTAAACTTGTTTAAGGTCTCTTTGAGTAGCAAGTTCTCCTTTCTGATTGCTTCTAAGTGATTACACTTAGAGCATGGGAGTAGAGGGAGAGAATCATGCTCAAGACTCTTAAACTTATCTAGCAATAAAGCACGTTCCTTTTTTAAAGAATTGAAGCCTTTTGTAACAGTTCTACATTCATCAAATAATTCATGGAAGGTAATTAAAAGCTCATCGAAAGATAAATCTTCATTAAGTAAATCACTTACCTCTTCTCCCAACACCATTAGAGCAAAGTTGGCCTCCTCTTTGATGCTTGCTTCTTCATCCTCGGAATCACTCAAGTTATCCCATGTAGCCTTCAATGTCTTCTTTTTCTTGAGTTGCTTCTTCTTGGCTTGGGGGCATTCATTTTTGAAGTGCCCCGGCTTCTTGCATTCATAACATATGACTTGGTCCTTTTTTGGTTCAAGTTTATTTTTTAATTTATTTTTAAATTTATCCTTCTTAATGAATTTTTTAAATTTTCTAGTTAAGAGTGCAATGTCCTCGTCAAAGTTCTCATCACTTGATGTTCCTTTCAAGTGGTCTTCTTGAGTTCTTAATGTCATATCCTTCCTATTCTTTGGAAGGGGGTTCTCTAGCTCATCATGAGCATGAGCATAGCATGTCATTTCATAGGTCATTAAAGACCCTATGAATTCTTCGATAGGAAAAGTTTTAAGGTCCTTGGCCTCTTGAATGACCGTAACCTTTAAATCCTAACATTTCGGAAGGGATCTTAAAATTTTTGTTACTAATTCAAAATTAGAAAAATCTTGACCAAGTGCCTTGAGTCCATTGATGACATCCGTAAAGCGGGTGTACATGTCTCCAATGGACTCACTTGGTTTAATTCGAAAAAGCTAGTAAGAATGCACAGGAATGTTGATTTTGGACTCTTTCACTCGGCTAGTGCCTTCATGAGTGATCTCAAGAGTACACCAAATATCAAAAGCTGATTCACAAATCAATACGCGATGAAATTCATTTTTGTCTAGTGCACAAAACAAGGCATTCATAGCCTTTGCGTTTAAAGTATAAACCTTCTTCTCCGACTCATTCCATTCGCTCATCGGAAGAGAAGATTTTTTAAAATCATTTTTAACGATATTCCAAAACTTAAAATCCATAGAAATAAGAAAGATCCTCATACAAGTCTTCCAATACGTATAATCCGACCCATTAAACATATGCGGACGAGTAATGGAGTGTCCCTCTTGCATGCCGGAATAGGCCATCTCTCTTGGGTTTTAAACCAAATATGAGAGTGAACTTGGCTCTGATACCAATTGTTAGGTTCAGAGTGGCACTAAGAGGGGGGGGGGGGGTGAATTAGTGCAGCGGATTAAACTGAATAAAGCTTGAAAATCGGAATCCGGAGATTTGCTTAAGAACTTGATTCAGCGAAAGAGACTTTAATTTAAAAATATTCAGGGAAATAAAATTGGAAGTAGAGAGAAGAAATCTAATTAGCTTGTAGCTTAAGAAATTTATGATGCAGAATTTTAAGTACTCACACAGCAAGTAAACACAGCGATGTATAGTGGTTCAGTCAAATAACCTACGTCCACTCTTGAAGCCTCCTCCAATGAGGCTCCCACTTCCACTACCAAGTCGCTTGAAGGGGAAGGACCAAACACCCCTTTACAGCTTTTTACAAAAGGTTCCCTCTCTTTATAGAATTTTTACAAGAAGAAGAAAGGAGGAGAACACTTGAGCAAATGAAAGTAGAAATTTGTTATAGCTTAGACTCAATTCTAACACTGCAAAAGATCTTCTTACCAGCTAGAAGTAAAGGGGTATTTATTGAGCTTTTGGGATTCAAAAATCCTGCTCAAAAGGGTCTCATCCAAAATTTCGGACTGCAGGCGGTACTACCGCCTGAAACAAGTGGTTGCAACCACCTTTCAGGCGGTACCACCGCCTGCCTGGGGCGGTGCTAACGCCTGGCATACGGTCAACAAGCGGTGCTATCGCCTAGGTCCGGCGGTGCTACTGCCGGCCCATGCCAGAAACTGTATAGGCCTAACCTTCGGCCCAATACAGCTCAATAAAGGCCCAATTGGCCCAACACAGGTCTAGATAGGATTAACACCAAGTCTATACCCAAATCAAGTGCTAACTATGAATCTTAAAATCAAATTAAATTGACACAGTCAAGTTATCTTCCGAAGAGCTTCCCGACGATCTTTCAGCGGACTTCCGACACTCCCTCGGATTCCTTCCGACGGACTCTTAGCTGGCTCTCAGATTCTATGGCATGTTCAATGAGTCTTTGGCACCCTTCTGAACCTTCTCGGTGATCTCCGCGAACCTCCGATGATCTTTTCGACGAACTTCTGAAACCTTCGGCAAGTCCCCGATTTCATCTCGGTTGGCTCCGGTAGCACTTCCAATGATCCTTCAGACTTCTGGTGGACTCTTGAACTTCCAGTTAACTTGACTCTGGTAATTTGCTTTATGTCTATCATAGTTAATCCAACACACTTATCTCAAAAATGGATTAGATCAAATAACTATCAATTGACTTCATCATCAAAATCCGAGATTCAACAATCTCCCCTTTTTTGATGATGATAATCAATTGATGACAGAGTTATTCTTAACTCCCCCTATCTATATGCCATATAATGAGAAAGTAAAAACATTTGAATTCAATGTCTTGAAATGAAGCTTAAAAACCGATAAGTTTCATCCTTTGAACTTATCACCATGCTTAACAAGCATGAGGTTTCATTCATAAGAAATATCAAAGCAAAACATTTAACTTCAAGTCGAAGGATGATAAACATTTATCATTTCAACACAAGATACCAAAAATTTTAAAATCACAACAAGGATCTCATGATTAAAACGTAACATCATATTCAATACATCATGAGATGAAAACTTGTTATTATCAATTGAAAGATGCCATACGTTATACATGATATAATAGGAATCTTTCAACTATAAAGGTCACAAGCAATGTGATGTATACAAAAAAAGGTTCAATGCAATGCTTTTCATAGCAAGAGCAATTGCAATAATAAATCTGATGAGACATTTTTCAATATAATGCATGATATTTATCAGGTCATCAAATTATTTTGCTTATGAAGGCCACATTCAACAAGTCATCAATTTCACATTTTTCTCCCCCTTTGTCATCAACAAAAAGGAGATGAATAAACTTGAAAGGGTGAAGCTTGATAAAAATAGAGTGACATAAGTGATATATGAGAGGAATCTTTACGCAGAAATTATAAAGCCAAAATATGTCATCCTCGACAAACAAATCCAAAAGATATTTGATCATTTATATAGCGAAAACCATGATCGTAAGGCTAAAGAATACATTATTAAAGCCAATCAACAAAAAGTGAGAGAGATATCAAAATTCATGAAGAGATTCAACCATTAACCGTTTAAAACAAAAACAACATCATGAAGGCAACATCCTAAAAACTTTTCGATCGAAAGATGAGTTCTTCACAAAATATTATGATCAATGATTAAAAATGAATGTTTCATATATCATTGAAGGTATAAAGGTGAAACTATCAAAATCAAAGTTTAAATGTTTTGAAAAATATACAATATTAAATATTATGACAAATTTAGCATGCCTAATTCTCTTCTAATGAAGTCAAATTGTTCTTCATTTAGGGGTTTTGTGAAAATGTCCGCTAATTGATGTTTTGTATCAATAAATTCAAGAGTGACATCATTACTGTTGACATGATCTCGTATAAAGTGATGTCTTATATCGATATGCTTAGTTCTAGAGTGTTGAATAGGATTTTTGGTTAGACAAATAGCACTTGTATTATCACATTTTATGGGAATATTTTTTAAATTAATTCCATAGTCTTCTAAAGTGTTTTTCATCGAAACAACTTGTGCACAACATGCACTTGCAGCAATGTATTCAGCTTCCACCGTAGATAGTTCAACAGAATTTTGTTTCTTGGAAGTCCAAGAAATAAGTGCATGTCCTAATAATTGACATATTCCATATGTGCATTTTCTGTCTATTCTACATCCGCCAAAATCGGCATCTGCATAAGCTTTTAAATCAAAGTTATCAGATTTTGGATACCATAATCCTAGATTAGGGGTTCCTTTAAGATACCTAAGGATTCTTTTAACAGCTTTAAGGTGAGATAACTTAGGATTTGCTTAGAATCTTGCACATAGACCTACATTAAATATGATATCAAGTCTAGTTGCACTGAGATAGCGCAAGCTACCTATCATTCCCTTATATGTTTTTTGATCAAAGTTTTCTCCATTTTCATCCAAGTCTAACTTGGTGGAAGTACTCATTGGAGTGTTAATGGCTTTAGAACTATCTATGTTAAATCGTTTTAATAATTATAATGTATACTTTGTTTGATTAATAAATGTACCATCACTAAGTTGTTTAATTTGTAATTCTAAAAAGAAGTTTAATACACCCATTAGACTCATTTCAAATTCATGACTCATACACTTAGCAAATGATTCACATTATGATTAATCCGAAGAACCAAAAATAATATCATCAATATAAATTTGAACAATAAGAAAATTATTTTTAAAATATTTAATAAACAATGTAGTATCAACCTTGCCTTTAGTAAAATTATTTAAAATTAAGAAAGAGCTAAGCCGCTCATACCAAGCCCTAGGGGCTTGTTTCAATCCATAGAGAGCCTTGGTTAGTTTATAAACATGATTGGGAAGAAGAGAGTTTTCAAATCCAGGTGGTTGTTCTACATACACTTCTTCGGAAATAAAGTCATTCAAAAAAGCACTTTTGACATCCATTTGGAAAAGCTTAAAATTATTACTACTAGCATAAGCAAGGAGCATCCTAATGGCTTCTAATCTAGCCACAGGAGCAAAGGTTTCTTCGTAATCGATACCTTCTTCTTGGTTGAAACCTTTGGCCACTAATCTAGCCTTATTTCTAACCACGATACCATATTCATCTTGCTTGTTTCTAAAGACACATTTAGTACCAATAACTAAATGGTCATTAGGTCTAGGAACAAGCTTCCACACCTCATTCCTCTCAAATTGGTTTAATTCCTCTTGCATTGTGATAACCCAAGAATTATCTTTCAAGGCTTCGATAATGTATTTAGGTTCAATTTGAGAAAGAAAAACAGTATGAGCACAAAAATTTTTAAGAGAGGAGTGAGTTTGAACCCCTTTTGATGTGTCTCTTATAATTAGCTCCTTAGGATGGGCATCCACATACTTCCATTCCTTAGGTAAGGAATATTCGGAAGAAGATGCTTCCAAGTTGCCATTTTGAGAAGAGGGTTTATTTGAATTCAAATTATCAAAACCGAAATCGTCATCAAGATCATTTTTCTTAATTTCGGAAACTTCATTAAAAACCACATGAATAGACTCTTCTATAACTAAGGTTCTTTTGTTAAAAAGATAAAAAGCTTTAGAAACGGAAGAGTAGTCAAGAAAGATGCCTTCATCAGATTTAGCATCGAATTTTCCTAAGGCATCCTTTTTATTTAAAATAAAGCATTTGCAACCAAAAACTTTAAAGTAAGAAACATTAGGTTTTTTGTCATTCCATAATTCATAAGGGGTCTTGGATAGAGATGGTCTTACTAGAACCCTATTCATGATATAGCAAGCCGTATTTACGGCTTTGGCCCAAAAATATTTGGGTAAATTATGTTCATTTAATTTGGTTCTTGCCATTTCTTGTAAATATCTATTCTTTCTTTCTACTACTCTATTTTGTTGAGGATTTCCTGGAGTAGAGAAGAAGTGGTTATACCCATTTGATTCACAAAAATTTTGGAAGTCACGGTTTTGGAATTCACCACCGTGATCACTCCAAATTGATAAAATCATGAAACCCTTTTCATTTTGAGTAGGTTTATAGAATTTAGAGAAACATTTAAAAGAATCAATTTTGTGAGCTAAGAAATAGGTCCACGTGAATCTACTATAGTCATCTACAATCACAAAGGCATATTTGCTACCTCCTAGGCTTGTTGTGTCAATTGGTCCAAACAAATCCATATGGATCAATTGTAATGGTCTAGAGGTACTTATTTGATTTTTTGGCTTGAAGCTAGTTTTGATTTGTTTCCCTAGTTGACAAGCATCACATATTTTATCTTTAGTGAACTTAATCGTATGAATGCCTCTTACAAGGTTTTTAGATGCAATTTGAGAGATTAGTTTCATGCTAGCATGACCTAATCTTCTATGCCAAAGCCAAGCATCATCATTCAAAGAGAAAAACATATTTCACTACTAAGATCATCAAGATTAATAGTGTAGACGTTATTTTGCTTGATTGCAATTATAGATGTGTTGTTGTGTGGTTTTTCGACGATGCAAGCATTAGATTCAAATTTTACAATATAACTATTATCACATAATTGACTAATGCTCAAGAGATTATGTTTTAAACCATCTACTAATAACACATTATCAATTGAAAGGGTTTATTTGTTACCTATAGTACCCTTGCCAATGATTTTACCCTTGTTGTTGTCTTCGAAGGTGACAAACCCTTCGTCTTGGCTAGAGAGCTTAGAGAATTGAGATGGATCTCCGGTCATGTGCTTTGAGCATCCACTATCAAGGTACCATCTCTTGCTCCTAGCTTGTGTGGGTGTTTTTGTTTACAAGAAAGGATGGTTTTTAGGTACCCATTTTGACTTGGGTGCCTCAAAAACTGATCTACTAAATTTGTTATTATTCAATGAGTTCCTAATTGATCCTTTTGGAACCCATACTAATTTATTTGGGCTATGTTTCCTATATGGACATTTGTAAACAACATGTCCGGATTTGCAACATAAATTGCATTTCAAATGAGAGGATACATGTAATGTTGGCCCTTTAATGAAGGTGGTTTGAGTTTAGTGAGATCCACTCACGAATCCAATTCCAAATCTATTTCTGACGTGACCCTTGTTTACAAGGATCATGTCTAAGTTCTTGTTACCGATCTTAAACTTGTTTAAGGTCTCTTTGAGTAGCAAGTTCTTCTTTCTGATTGCTTCTAAGTGATTACACTTAGAGCATGGGAGTAGAGGGAGAGAATCATGCTCAAGACTCTTAAACTTATCTAGCAATAAAGCACGTTCCTTTTTTAAAGAATTGAAGCTTTTTGTAATAGTTCTACATTCATCAAATAATTCATGGAAGGCATTTAAAAGCTCATCGAAAAATAAATCTTCATTAAGTAAATTACTTACCTC
Source organism: Musa troglodytarum (assembly GCA_023547065.1). Taxonomy (NCBI): domain Eukaryota; kingdom Viridiplantae; phylum Streptophyta; class Magnoliopsida; order Zingiberales; family Musaceae; genus Musa; species Musa troglodytarum. Next base: position 41,270,506 of record CP097502.1, on the reverse strand, counting down.
TTCTCCCAACGCCATTAGAGCAAAGTTGGCCTCCTCTTTGATGTTTGCTTCTTCATCCACGGAATCACTCGAGTCATCTCATGTAGCCTTCAATGCCTTCTTTTTCTTGAGTTGCTTCTTCTTGGCTTGGGGGCATTCATTTTTGAAGTGCCCCGGCTTCTTGCATTCATAATATATGACTTGGTCCATTTTTGGTTCAAGTTTGTTTTTGAATTCATTTTTAAATTTACCCTTCTTAATGAATTTTTTAAATTTTCTAGTTAAGAGTGCAATGTCCTCGTCAAAGTCCTCATCACTTGATGTTCCTTTCAAGTGGTCTTCTTGAGTTCTTAATGTCATATTCTTCTTATTCTTTGGAAGGGGGTTCTCTAGCTCATCAAGAGCATGGCATGTCATTTCATAGGTCATTAAAGACCCTATGAGTTCTTCGATAGGAAAAGTTTTAAGGTCCTTGGCCTCTTGAATGGCCATAACCTTTGGATCCCAACATTTCGGAAGGGATCTTAAAATTTTTGTTACTAATTCAAAATTAGAAAAATCTTTACCAAGTGTCTTGAGTCCATTGATGACATCCGTAAAGAGGGTGTACATGTCTCTAATGGACTCACTTGGTTTCATTCGAAAAAGCTCATAAGAATGCACAAGAATGTTGATTTTGGACTCTTTCACTCGGCTAGTGCCTTCATGAGTGATCTCAAGAGTACGCCAAATATCAAAAGCTGATTCACAAATTCATACATGATTAAATTCGTTTTTGTCTAGTGCACAAAACAATGCATTCATATCCTTTGCATTTAAAGCAAAAACCTTCTTCTCTGACTCATTCCATTCACTCATCGGAAGAGAAGATTTTTTAAAATCATTTTCAATGATATTCCAAAGCTCAAAATCTATAGAAATAAGAAAGATCCTCATACGAGTCTTCCAATACGTATAATCCGACCCATTAAATATAGGTGGACAAGTAATGGATTGACACTCTTGCATGCCGGAATAGGCTATCTCTCTTGGGTTTTAAACCAAATATGAGAGTGAACTTGGCTCTAATACCAATTGTTAGGTTCAGAGTGGCACTAAGAGGGGGGTGGGGTGAATTAGTGCAGCGGATTAAACTGAATAAAGCTTGAAAACTGATTCCAGAGATTTGCTTAAGAACTTGATTCCGCGAAAGAAACTTTAATTTAAAAATATTCAGGTAAATGAAATTGGAAGTAGGGAGAAGAAATCCGATCAGTTTGCAGCTTAAGAAATTTACGATGCAGAATTTTAAGTACTCACACAGCAAGTAAACGCAGCGATGTATAGTGGTTCGGTCAAATGACCTACGTCCACTCTTGAAGCTTCCTCCAATGAGGCTCCCAACTTTCACTACCAAGTCTCTTGAAGGGGAAGGACCAAACACCCCTTTACAGCCTTTTACAAGAGGTTCCCTCTCTTTACAGGATTTTTACAAGGAGAAGAAAAGAGGAGAACACTTGAGCAAATGAAAGCAGAAATTTGCTATAGCTTAAACTCAATTCTAACACTGCAAAAGATCTTCTTACTAGCTAGAAGTAAAGGGGTATTTATAGAGCTTTTGGGATTCAAAAATTTCGCTCAAAAGGGTCTTATCTGAAATTTCGGACTGCAAGCGGTACTATCGCTTAGCACTAGCGGTACTACCGCCTGACATAGTTGGTTGCAACCACATGTCAGGCGGTACCACCACCTACCTGGGGTGGTGCTACCGCCTAGCATACGGTCAATAGGCGGTGCTACCGCTTGGGTCCGACGGTGCTACCACCGGCCCTTGCCAGAAACTGTATGGGCCTAACCTTCACCCAGTCTGACCCAATAAATTCCAATTATTAACACCAGGATTAACACCTAGTCTATACCCAAATCAAGTGCTAACTACGAATCTTAAAAGCAAATTAAACTGACACAATCAAGTTATCTTCCGAAGAGCTTCCCGACGATCTTCCGGTGGACTTCTGACACTCCCTCGGATTCCTTCCGGACTCTTAGCTAGCTACCGGATTCTATGGCGTGTTCAACGAGTCTTTGGCACCCTTCCGAACCTTCTTGGTGATCTCCGTAAACCTCCGACGATCTTTCTGGTGAACTTTCGAAACCTTCGGCAAGTCCCTGATTTCATCTCGGTTGGCTCCGGCAGCACTTCCGATGATCCTTCAGACTTCCGATGGACTCTTGAACTTCCAGTTAACTTGACTTCGGTAATTTGCTTTATGTCTATCATAGTTAATCCTGCACACTTATCTCAAAAATGGATTAGATCAAATAACCATCAATTGACTTCATCATCAAAACATCAAGTGGCTCCAAAGATGAAGAATCAAGCAACAAAGAGGAGGCCAACTTCACGCTAATGGCTTTAGGAGATGAGGTATATAAGTTTATTAATGAAGATTTATCTTTCGATGAACTTTCAATAGCTTTTCATGAATTATTTGATGAGTGTAGGACTACTAGTAAGAAGATTAATTTATTAAAGAAGAAGCATGCTTTATTACTAGATAAATTTGATAGTCTTAAAACTCCCTCTTCACCTCCATGCTTTAAGTGTGAGTATCTAGAAGTAATAAAAAATGAGAACTTGCTACTTAAAGAAACCCTAAACAAGTTTAAGACCAGTAGCAAGGGCTTGGACATGATCCTTGCAAACAAAGGTCATGTCGCAAATAGAAGTGGAATTGAATTTATGAGTGGATCTCACCAAAATTCTACCACCTTCATTAAAGGACCCACATTACATGTATCACCTCATTTGAAATGTAATTTTTGTTGTAAATCCAGATATATTGTTTACAAATGTCCGTTTAAGAAAATTTATCCATATAAATTGATATGGGTTCCTAAAGGAACCATAAATAATTTAATGCTAAATGACAAAGTTAGTAGATCAATATTTGAGGCACTCAAAATCAAATGGGTACCTAAAAACCATCCTCTTTTGTAGAATAATTCACCATCACAAACTAGGAGCAAGAGATAGTATGTTGATAGTGGATTCTCAAGGCACATGACCGGAGATCCATCTCAATTCTCTATGCTCACTAGCAAAGAAGAAGGGTATGTCACATTCGGAGACAATAACAAGGGTAAAATTATTGGCAAGAGAACCATAGGTAACAAATTAAGTTTTTCAATTAATGATGTGTTACTAGTTGATGGATTAAAACATAATCTTTTGAGCATTAGTCCTTTATGCGATAAAGGTTACATCGTTAAATTTGAATCTAAAGCTTGCATCACTGAAAAACCAAACAATAATATATCCAAGATTGCGTTAAAATAAAATAATATCTACACTATTAACATTGATGAACTTAGTAATGAAATGTGCTTTTCCATTTTAAAGTTATTTCACTTTAGCAAATAAATGTGCTTTTCCGTATTAACATTGAAGCATGAAACTAATATCTAAAATTTTATCTAAAGAACTAGTATGAGGAATTCCTAATATCAAGTTTGTCAAAGACAAAGTGTGTGATGCTTGTCAACTAGGAAAATAAATAAAAAGTAGTTTCAAACCAAAAAATTAAATTAGCACTTCTAAACCATTGCAATTGATCCATATGGACTTATTGGGAGAAATTGACACAACGAGCCTAGGAGGTAGCAAATATGCCTTTATAATTATAGATGACTATAGTAGATATACTTGGACCTATTTCTTGGCTCACAAAAGTGATTGTTTCAAATGTTTCTCTAAATTTTGTAAACTTACTCAAAACGAAAAGGGTTTCATGATTTCATCAATTCGGAGTGATCACAGTGGTGAATTCCAAAACCGTGACTTCCAAAATTTTTGTGAATCTAATGGATATAACCACAACTTCTCTACTCCAAGGAATCCTTAACAAAATGGAGTAGTGGAAAGAAAAAATAGAAATTTATAAGAAATGACAAGAATCATGTGACATGAACATAGTTTACCCAAATACTTTTGGGCCGAAGCCGTTAATACGACTTGCTATGTCATAAATAGGGTTCTAGTAAGACCATCTCTATCCATGACTCCATATGAATTATGGAATAACAAGAAACCTAATATTTCTTACTTTAAAGTTTTCGGTTGCAAATGTTTTATCTTGAATGAAAAGGATGCCTTAGGAAAATTCGATGCCAAATCCAATGAAGGCATCTTTCTTGGTTACTCTTCTGTTTCTAATGTTAGGGATCGAGTGGCACTAAGAGGGGGGGGGGTGAATTAGTGCAGCGGATAAAATGATGAATTTTTCAGCGATTTAAAACAAGCTTCGGAAACTTCGTACGATGAAAGCAACGTTTCATTTGAAACCGATTTTTGTGTTCTAACTTTGAAGCATGCATACAAAGATAAAAAGGAAGTGGAGCAAGTAAAGTAAAGGCTTGCAGCAAAGTAAAACAGAAATTTAAACACTCACACAATCAAGATGCAGCGATGTATAGTGGTTCGGTCAAAGTGACCTACATCCACTTCCGAAGCCTTCTCCGATGAGGCTCCCTTCTTCCACTATCAAATCCTTTGAAGGGGAAGGACCAAATACCCCTCTTACAACCCTTTACAAGTGGTTCACACTCTTACAAGATTTCTCAAGGAGAAGAAGGAGGTGAAAACTTAGCAAGAACAAGAATTTTCAAGACTTTTCAAAAGCTCAAAACCAAGATTCTAACTCTCAAAAGGGTTCTATTTTTTAGCTGAAAAGGAAGGGGTATTTATAAGCCTCAAAGTGATTCAAATTTGGAGCCCAAACTTGGAGCCAAAAATTTGAATCTTTTGAGTTTTTCGGTGCTGTCAGTCTTGGCAGACTGACACACCCAGGCGGTTCTACCACCCCAGCTAGGTGGTGCTACGCTTTGGCTCGATAAGGCTACGATGTCGCTCTGATGCCATGCTACAGTACCATGCACGTAGCATGCGTTGGTGCTGTTTGGGCCAAAAACTTTGGCCCAAACTAAGGCCCAATGGCCCCTACTTCGGGTTAAAGGATTAACCTCTAATCCTAACCCAAATTAATGTACTAACTACGAAATTAAAGACATTCCTAAGCTATTACAAAGTTTGCAAGTCAAGTCTTCTTCCGTCGAGCTTCCGGCGAACATCCGGCGGTCTTCCGATGATCCCTCGGAAACCATCCTATGGACTCCCGGCAAGCTCTCGGACTCCACGATGATCTTGGCGAGTTCCCCCGAGCTTCTTTGGCAATCTCCGATCTTTCTTGGCAAGCTCCACGAACTTCCGACGAACCTCCCGGCGAACTTCCGAAAACCCTTCGGCAAGCTCCCTACTCGTTCTCGGCCAGTTCCAGCAGCACTCCCAATGAATCTTCAGGTTTCCGGCAAACTCTCAAACTCCCAACGATCCATCGCTTGACTTGGCCCTTGATTTCGCTTTACGTCTTCATCCCTTTCGTAGTTACTCTGAACAAATAAACACCAAACACTTTACTTGATCTAGATGTTATTACAACGCGAATTGACATTGGTTGCCCGACACATCATTGGTTGGCGCTTCGTCCGATCCTTCGGCACATCGCCCTCTCTAGCGGCTTGTTGCCCAATCGATGGTTGACCTCCGCAACCTCAATATCCATGGTGCAACTCCGCACTTCTTGGCCTGATGCTCGATGTACGAAGTCTACTACCGATAGTCGACCGAACCTCCGGCTCGACATCTAATATACTGACGTGATCACCTCCGGCGCAACGTCAATTCCTCCAGCATCAACTGTCTAATCCTGATCGATAGTAGACCTGCGTAACTCAAAACGTAGTTAAACAACAAATCACACTCAATTAGTTTCATCATCAAAATCTGAGATTCAACATCTAAATCTTTTCATGTTTTTAATAAAAGAACTTTAGTTATAAAAGAGTCTATTCATGTAGTTTTTAATAAAATTTTGAATTTAAGAAAAATAATTTTGATGATGATCTTGGTTTTGATGGTTTAAATTTGAATGAACCCTCTCCTCAAAATGACAATTTGGATGCATCTTCTTCCCAAATTTTCTTACCTAAGGAATGGAAGTATATAGATGTGCATCCTAAGAAGCTAATTATATGAGACACATCAAAAGGGGTTCAAACTCATTTCTCTTTTAAAATTTTTTGTGCCCATGATGCTTTTCTTTCTTAAATTGAACCTAAGTGCATTGACAATACCTTAAAAGATTATTCTTGGGTTATCACAATGTAAGAAGAATTGAATCAATTTGAGAGGAATGAGGTATAGAAGCTTGTTCCTAGACCTAGTGACTATTTAGTTATTGGCACTAAATGGGTCTTTAGAAACAAGCAAGATGAATGTGGTATCATGGTTAGAAACAAGGCTAGATTAGTGGCCAAAAGTTTATGAAGAAACCTTTGCTCCTGTGGCAAGATTAGAAGCCATTAGGATATTCCTTGCCTATACTAGTAGTAATAACTTTAAGCTTTTTCAAATGGATGTCAAAAGTGCTTTCTTAAATGGCTTTATTTTTTAAGAAGTGTATGTCGAACAATCACCCGGATTTGAAAACTCTCTTCTTCCTAATTATGTGTTTAAATTAACTAAGGCTCTCTATGGATTAAAACAAGCCCCTAGAGCTTGGTATGAGAGGCTTAGTTCCTTTCTTATTTCAAATAATTTTACTAATGGCAAGGTCGATACTACATTATTTATTAAATATTTTAAAAATAATTTTCTTATTGTTCAAATTTATGTTGATGATATTATCTTTGGTTCTACAAATGAATCGTTATGTGAATCATTTTCCAAGTGTATGAGCCAAGAGTTTGAAATGAGTCTAATGGGTGAATTAACTTTCTTTTTAGAATTACAAATTAAATAACTTAGTGATGGTATATTTCTTCGTCAAACAAATATGCATTAGAATTGTTAAAATGATTTAATATGGATAGTTCAAAAGCCATCAACACTCCTCTGAGTACCTCCATTAAGTTAGACATGGACAAAAGTGGAGAAAGTTTTTATCAAAAAACATATAGGGGAATGATAGGTAGTTTACTTTACCTCACCGCAACTAGACCCAATATTATATTTAGTGTAGGACTTTGCATTAGATTTCAAGCTAATCAGAAGTTGTCTCAGCTTAAAGCTGTTAAAAGAATTCTTAGAATTCTTAAAGGAACTCCTAATCTAGGATTATAATATCCAAAATCTGATAACTTTGAGTTAATAGCTTATGCAGATGCTGATTTTGGCGGATGTAGAATAGATAGAAAAAGCACCTCCGAAACATGCCAATTTTTAGAATATGCACTTGTTTCTTGGACTTCCAAGAAATAAAATTCGGTTGCATTATCCACGGTGGAAGCCGAATACATAGCCGTAAGTGCATGTTGTACACAAACTGTTTGGATGAAAAACACTTTAGAAGACTATGGAATTCATTTAAAAAATATTCCCGTAAAATGTGATAACACAAGTGCTATTTGTTTAACCAAAAATCTCATTCAACACTCTAGAACTAAGCACATTGATATTAGGCATCATTTTATACGAGATCATGTCAATAATAATGATGTCACTCTAGAATTTATTGATACAAAATAACAATTATCGGAGATCTTCACAAAAACCCTAAATGAAGAATAATTTGACTTCATTAGAAGAGAGTTAGGCATGCTAAATTGTTCTAATACATGATTTTATATGTTTCTTTTTCGAAATTTCTCAACTTCGGCTTTCATTGTCTCGTCTTGATATTATCTTCTTGGTTTCGGATGACATCTTTACAATATCATCTTTTGAATAAAGTTCTCATTTTTGTCCTTCAATCATAATATTTTGATTCTCCTCTTTGATTGATGAATTTTTGAGTTATATCATCCCTTTTGATGAAATGGTAAAATCAGTTTTGATAAATCTTAACTTTGATATTATTTTGGATGATATATTTACACTCATTTTTATCCTTCAATTGTAATATTTTAATGAAGCTATCATTTTCAATCGTAATATTTTTAAAGCCTTCATGATGTTGTAAAAGTTTAGGATGATTTGGTATCATGATGATGCTTTCCTTCTTCTTTGAATGATGGATCTTAATGATGTAGTAAAATTGATTTTGTGCTCCCTCCACCACCTTTAAGCATGACTAAAGATATTTAATGTCATGGATTTTGCTTTAACAAAAAAATCAAGCTCTTAAATGTTCATTTCAGATTTTTACAATTTGAAGCTTTAAAACTTATTGTCTTCCCTCTCATGAATCATTATAAGAATGCCATGTTGAATCTTTCTATGAAATTTTGGATGTTGATTCGTAAATGTCATGTTGAAGCTTTATGAATTTTGACATCTCCTTCTCACGGATTTTACCTTAAAATTGATATGAAATATTTAATGAATGACTTTAATGATCTATCCTTCCACTTTATAATGTTATTCTTGGATTTTCAAAATTGCATCTTAAGCCTTTCAACCTCTTTCATGTATGAATCCTTTATCGATCGATAAATGATGATTGATCATTTTTCAGATTTCATAAACGAATTAAAATGATGGTCAAAACATTTTTCATGACATTTTATTTTCTAAGCCTCATGTATCAAATGTGTTTGATATTCTTGATAAATGACCACTCTTACATTTTTTGTGATATGATACCTTATGATGACTACTTCACCTCCTTTTTGTTGATGACAAAGGGGGAGAAGAATGTGCAAATAAATTGATGACATGTGCAAATGACTTAATAAAATGACTTGCATGCATCGTATTGAGAAAAATATGACAAATAAATTAACAAATAATTTATATGTTGAGTATTGCAATATGATGGAATAAAAATGTCTTATATGTTTTATATTATAATTTGATTACTTTTACCATGCTTTATAATTGAAAATTGGTTGATATCTTTAAAAGCATCGCACTAAAATTTATATCGTATCGTAATGTATCACATGTATCACAAATGCTTCTTTAAAAAAAAATTGCTATCATATCATGTTTAATAATTGGTATCTTTCATTGATATGATAAGTTGTTATTTGATGATGTATCGCTTAATGATATCTTGCCTTGCATTTATGGTTTTTATTCGATATCATTTGATATATATTGTATTTCAAACTATAATTAGTATTTCTTGTCAAAATGATGAATGTCTATCATTTGACTTGAAAATAGGTGTTATGACATTGTGAAAAATATGAAGTTTCGTATTTTTGGATGAAAGAACATGCTTGTTAAGCATGATGATAAGTTCAACGGATGAAACTTATCAGTTTTGGTTTGAATTCAAAGAGATTGAATTCAAGCATTTTCCTTCTCATAATATAGCATATAGATAGGGCGAGTTAAGATTAACTCCGTCATCAATTAATTGTCATCATCAAAAAGGGAGAGATTGTTGAATCTTGGATTTTGATGATGTAGTCAATTGATGGGTTATTTGATTTAATCCATATTATTGAGATAAGTGTATAGGATTAACTACGATAGCTTGAAGACATAAAGCAAATTAACGGAGTCAAGTTGTTGGGAGTTCAAGAGTCTACTGGAAGTCTGAAGGATCATCGAAAGTACTGTCGGAACCAACCGAGAAAGAATCGGGGACTTGCCAAAGGTTTTGGAAGTTCGCCGGAAAGATCGTCGAAGGTTCGTGGAGCTCACCGAGAAGGTTCAGAAGCTTGCCAAAGACTCGTCGAACTCAGCACAAAGTCCGGGAGCTTGCTGGGAGTCCACCGGAAGAAATCCAAGGGAGTGTCAAAAGTCCATCAGAAGTTCACCGAAAAGTTCACCGGAAGAAGACTTGATGATGCCAGATTAAAATTACTTAGAATTATATTTTAATTTCATAGTTAGCATGTAATTAGGATAAGAATTATGTAATAATCCTATTTAACCCTGGTAGGGGCCAACTGGACCTTATTTGGACTGATGTGGGCCGAAGTTAGGGCCCATTCAGACATGTTGGAACAATCTGGCAGTGACAGCGCCAGACCCAGGCGGTGGCACCGCTTTAGGAACAACTTCTTAAGTGTTCTGGGTAGTGGTACTGCCCTAGGTCAGTAGTGGTACCACCAACTTTAATGCTTGGCAGGTGATGGTACCGCCAGACCACAGAGCCCGAGGACTCTGTTAAGTGGTGGTACCGCCAGTGCCAAGCGATGGTACCATTAATACTCGGTGAACCCGAGATGGGATTCTTTTTTGCTCTATTTTTAAAAGCTAATTGAGTCTATAAATACTCCTCTTTTCTCAACTGAAAAAGCACCTTTTGAGAAGTTAAAAACTAAGTCAAAGCTATAGCAAAGTCTTGTTTCAATAGCTTAAATGTTCACCTCCCTCTTTCTTTGTGAAAAATCTATAAGAGAGTGAACTACTTATAAAAGTTTGTAAGAGGGGTATTTGGTCCTTCCCCTTCAAGAGATTTGATAGTGGAAGTTAGGAGCCTCATCGAAGGAGGCTTCGGAAGTGGATGTAGGTCTTTCGATCGAACCACTATATATCGATGCGTACTTTGGTTGTGAGTTTTTAAATATTCTGTATCTTATCTTTACTTAGTTGTAAATCGCTCGGTTTTCTTCTCCCTACTCTCAATTGCATTCACTTGAACTATTCTAGCTAAATCCCTTTTTCGTCAGATTAAAATTTTTATACAAATCAACTATCTCCGAAATTGGTTTCAAGTTTACGAGATTTAATCTGCTACACTAATTCACCCCCCCCCCCTCCTCTTAGTACCGCTCAGATCCTAACATATCCAATTATTTAGTTGGATCTCTATCCAATCATCCAATTGGATCTCATCCAATCATCCAATTGGATCTCTATCAAATCATCAATTAGATCTTATCTACAAGATCCAAATTAGAGGCTCTGTAGATATCTCATATTCACACCTCTACTCGTCGCAACATCCACCTAATGTGTGTGACCCTCTAGGCCCGATACTAAGCTGGTTATGAGTCGCTCTCGTCAAAACTCCTTCTAACTCAGAACTCATTTTAATATAGTGAATTATTATCTCCATAATAATTCACTCAACTCATCGACTATGGATGTACTAGGCCATTATATCATAGTCCCTAGAGAGTACAAGGGGATCTAATCCATCGGACCTGTTTGTCCTCGGTTATCATGTTTCTATAGTACTTCATCCATCTAATATCGCAAAGATCGTATATTGGGCATGAAAATGTTAGGCCTATACGAAATCCTGTCCAAGTCTCACTCTAATTAGATTCGCCCAGAGAACTCCTTCTCTTTGAATCCGAATGACTTTGGTCAGTCACCTCCATCATATAGACGAGTATACAACATACTAGTCTATCAAGTTATCTCAATGTCCTTTTTGAGTAACCTATGACCAGGATGATTTAGGATCTATATTTAAAGGTATATCAGTCTCATTATCATGATCTCATCATGATCTGATTTTCATTGCACAGATCTAAGGACATCACAATATTCATTTAGATAATATAAGAAAATACTAGTAATAATAAGCAAAGAGAACGACGCAGCATGTCACAGATACCATCACTCATGTGATTAGCTTGTAGGGCATCTTTAACTAATGCCCAGGTCACTGGTGACATCTCTATGTCATAGGCAAGATATCAAATTGTGATATATGTGTGTTAGGATTGAGTCTGACACTAAGAGGAGGGGGGTGAATTAGTGTAGCGGTTAAAAACATCTATTTTGCAAAATTGTTTCATATGAAAAGCTTCATTTTGATGAAAACTATATCAGAAACACTTTAAAATTGAAGATGTTTGTAATGAGTAGAGAGTAGTGAGCAAGGAAAATAATTTGCAATATAAATAAAAAAGCAGAACAGAAATGCATAGCAAGGAAAGAACACACCGATTTATAGTGGTTCGGTCATCCAACCTATGTCGACTCCAGATTCCTCCTTCGTCGAGGCCACCGGCTTTCACTAGCAATCTTCTTTCAATCGAGCGAAGACTAACCACCCTTTTACAGCCCTCTCTTATAAGGTTTCCCTCACACTCTCCTTTAGAGTACACTCTATGCTTAAGGAGGAGGGATTCTATATTTTTACAAGGGTTTCAACTTTGGATTTCATAGAGTTTTTGCTCTCTTTTCTGCTCAATTCTTGCTATCCTAAGTAAGAATAGCTAGGGTATTTATAGACCCCAATTGGCTTCAAATCTTGAAGCCAAAATTCAAACACCTTAAAATTTCGAGGTACTGGTGGTACCACTGTCCAATCTGGTAGTACTACCACTTGGCACACTGAGTTAATAATATACTGGGCAGTACTATCGCCCAGTCTGGTGGTACCATCGCCTGACACTAGGTGGTACCATCGCCCAAACTCAGCCTTGAAGATTGAGCATTCAGGTAGTTCCACTGCTAACCCTGACGGTGCCACTGCCTAACATAGCTCCAGGGCACTATTTGGGCCTTTTATCTGGCCCAACACAACTCTGATTCAGGCCCAATTGGCCCCTAATTGAATTGGCTCAATTCCAACTCAATTATATTTTAAACCTACTTCGATCTAGATAATTATTACAAAGCTTTGAATCAAATCGTTGTCCGGTATGTCATTGGTCCATCGGTGTTTTGTTCGATTCTTTGGTGCATCGTCTTCTCTTATGGCCTATTGCCCAATCGGTAGTTGTCCTTAGCAACTCTAATCTCCTTGGCACAATTTCGTTCTTCTTGGCCAGATGCCCAAATCTCTTATCCGAAGCCTTCTATTGATATGTCAACCAATCCTCTGGCTCGACATCCAATCTTTTGACATGTTCTCTTCTGGCCCAATGTCTGATTCATCTACTTCAATTATCTATTCTTGATCGAAGTTATTCCTGCGTCACTCAAAATGCATTTAGATCACAAACACTAATAATTAGTTTCATTATCAAAATCTAAGATTCAACAATCTCCTTCTTTTTTATGATGACAATAATTGATGATGGAGTTAACCTTAACTCCCCCTATCAATATGCTATATTAATAGAAAATTCAAAATTCAGAAAATTTTGAATAAATCATGCATAATCAAAATTTCAATTCAACATACAATACATGAAATTATCATCATACTTCTCTCCCTTTGTCAACAAAAAAGGAGAAATGCATCTAGCAAGTATTTAAGATATACAAGTTTTACAACATCAAGCTAGCAATCATTTTGCAACATACAACCTAATAAGTTCTTTCTTCTCTAGCAATTCTTGCTTTTCTTTTTGAGATATGCAAGTTTACAAATTTGCATCGTGAGATAGGCAAGCTTTTGCTTCTCTTGAGATAGCAACTTTTTATGATGTTCATACTAGCAAATTTTGTTTCTTCTCTTTTGAGAAGTGCAAGCTAGCAATTTTATTTCTTCTTTTGAGATTTGCAAGCTAGCAAGTTTTTAAGCTTCCTTGAAATGTCCATGCTAGCAAACTTTGCTTTCATTTGTGATGTGCAAGCTAGCAAACTATCTCCCCCTTTGTCTTTGTCAAAAAAGAGGAGAGGATACAATGGCTAAAAATTTCAATCATTATATGAGACATACAAGTTATAAATACAAAGAAATCATGTTAAAAGAGATATAATGTTAAAGATTAAGAAAAATCAAGAAGAACATGATTCATTTGACAAATCTCTTTAATAAAGCAAAAGAATCATACGAGAAAGTATTGTGAGAGATCTTGATTCATATAAAGAAAATCTCAAGTTATAATTTCGAGAAATCAAGATAGGAATGATGATTCATTTGTGAAATCTTCTTTTAGAGAAATGATATGAGAACACATAATAGGATATCTTTATTCATAAAGGATTTCATGTTATAAGTCTTGAAAAAATCAAGATCATGATTTTGATAAACCTTATTCAAATTCGAATCATCAAAATCACTTTCATAGTTTACGAGATTCATAAAGTAGATTCATCACTAAGAATCACATGTTGAAGAATCGAAAAGATAAATTTTTTTTAAAAAAATGCTTTCCTCTTCTTAGTTGTTTCAATTCATGCATTGATTTCATATAAACATGCCTTTGTCTTTTTATGCCAAATAAAAACAAGCATCAACGTTCAAGAACGAAAGGCAAATTTTATCATAAAAATCATCAAGGCCAAAAATATAACATATCAAACATACATCATCTTCAAACAAAAATTTTGATTTATCATGATAATAGATTTTTCTTTTTTTTGTGTTTCAATTTAAGTGAGCATGTTCAAATTTTTCATACAAAGGTCAAGCATCATGTTTAGAACTGAAAGCAATACAAAAATATCAAGATAATTACTTCTTAAAGCATATATAGATTTAATCTTATTTGGTGTGCAAGTGTTAGATCAACATTTTGTTTCTTTATGATAAAACATGCAATTTTCATTTCTAATTTTTAATTTTCAAAAGTCACTAGAAAGAAAAGTATGATATATTTTTATAATTTTATTTCTTACAAACTAAATTAAGCAACTCATGAAAAACATCAAGTAATTTTATAATAAAGTAAAGGGGAATTGGTTGAGTTGCTTACCTTGTTGTCAAAGTACAATTCACCATCTCACCTTCGGATGTACTTGATTCTTTTTTAAGTGTTTTCTTCTTATTTAGCATCTTCTTCTTTTTAAGTTCATTTTTTTATTTCTTATTTTATAAATTTTTTAAATTTTATAGTTAAAAGTTCAAAGTCATCATCCTCATCATCATCATCACTTAAATCATCACTCAAGTGGTATCTTATTGTTCAAAGTCTCAAATCCTTCCTGTTCTTTAAAATGTGGTTCTCAAGTTCATCATGTCCCATAACTGTTATTTTATAGGTCATCAAAGACCCAATGAGTTCTTCTAATGAAAAATTGCTTAAATCTTTTGCCTCTTAAATAGCGGTTACTTTCGGATCCCAACTTTTTAGAATGGATCTTTAAATCTTATTTACAAGTTCAAAATTAGAAAAATATTTACCAAGACTTTTAAAACTATTGATAACATCTGTGAAACGGGTATACATGTCACCAATAGTTTTGCTTGGTACCATTCGAAAAAGTTCAAAATCGTATATCAAAAGATTTATCTTAGAATCCTTAACTCTACTAGTGCCTTCGTGTATGACTTCAAGAGTATGCCAAATCTCTTATGCAGTTTCATAAATAGAAATACGATTAAATTCATTTTTATCCAAGGCGTAAAATAAGGCATTCATAGCCTTTGCATTTAAAGAAAAAGTCTTCTCCAAATCATTCAAATCATTCATCGGAAAAGAACACTTTTGAAATTTGTTTTCAATGATATTCTATAAATTTAAATCCAAGGAAAGCAAGAAAACTCTCATTCGAGTTTTTCAACATGTGTAATCCGTCCCATTAAATATGGGAGGATGAACAATAGAAAAACCTTCTTGAAAGCTGAAAAGAGTCATTTCTCTTAGATATTATTCCAAATAAGAAATACCGAGACTCTGATACCAATTGTTAGAATCGAGTCTGACACTAAGAGGGGGGGGGGGTACCACTACCTAGCACACTAAGTTGATAGTGTACTAGGTGGTACCTGTTGGGAAATTCATGCAAGGGGGGTGACATCACATGCGCAGTGGAAGAACAGAAAAACAAAATCCCAGATTTCCCGTAGAAAGTTTCTGTCATCGTGCGAAGATCAATGCATCAAAAACAAATCCGTAAAAACTGCACGTGCAAAAGAAGATACCTAGGGAGATCGTATATCCCTGAATTCCTGCAGATCAATGGGAGAGGATGAAGGAAGTCAAGTGTCCTCCTCTCTAGCGGTATCCACACAGCAGGGATTGCGACGATGCACCTCTCTCTCTGGGGAGAGACGAATAGGAGGTGGCTACCAAAAACCCTCAGCCTATAGAACTTTAGTTCCCTCCTATTTATAGAGGCCCCCTGAAAACCCTAATGGATCTTTTGCCCTATTGGGTATTGGATCTCCATCCAATTACCCAAGCCTCTTGGATTAGTGGGTTTCCACCCAATAATCTCTTATTAGCAATTATTGGATCTCATCTCAGGATCCAATAATTTAGGGGCTTAATGGATATCCAATAAGATAGGGGGTTCAGCGGATATCTCATATCCGAACCTCTACTCGTCGCAACACCTACCATATGTGTGTGACCCTCTAGGCCCAATATCAAGCTGGCCGTGAGTCATACTTGTCAGAACTCCTTCTGACTTAGTGAATTATTATCTCCATAATAATTCACCCAACTCATCGACTGCGGACGTACCAGGCCACTACGCCGCGGCCCCCAGACGATACAGGGGAATCCAATCATTTGGACCTATTTGTCCTCAGTTACTATGTATCTATAATCTATCATCCATCTAATATCCCAAAGACCCTATACTGGACATGGTGCTGTCAGGCCCATACGGTCTCTCCTTAAGTCTTGCTCTTGTCGGATTCTCCCGGAGAACTCTTTCTCTCTCAATCCGAATAACCTTGGCCAAGGATTTGTTCGAGCAAGAACACATGGGATATTCCTCTCATGATACCGAGAGCGGATGATCCTCTATTGATACTCAATAGCCCTCGTAAGGTTGGCTACTACTCCCAATAACTAGCTGTACTAGATATGGAGCTTTCCAAACCTATAAGTCTGGTATCAAAGAGTGGAGTACTCATACAGGACATCCTTGGTGTCTTAAGTCTAAGGACCAGATACACTACTAGGACTACGGAATCACTGTCTGACATGAGGTATCAATAACCATCCAGCATTCCGTAGGTGGATCAATCAGTGAACTCATTCTCCAATGAGCGCCAGCACTGTACCCTTAGTGTCCCCACACGAGTAGCTATGAGATCAGTTACCTCCATCATATGAATGGGTATACAGCACACAAGTCTATCCGGTTATCTCGATGTCCTTCTCGGGTAACCTATGACCAGGATAATTTAGGGTCTGTGTTTAAAGGTGAATCGATCTTATTATCGTAATCTCATCACGATCTAATTCTCATTGCATAGATCCAAGGACATCACAATATGCATCTAGATAATGTGAGATAATGCCAATAATCATAAGCAAAGAGATTAACGCAGCATGTTACAGGTGCAATCACTCATATGATTAGCTTGTAGGGCACCTATAACTAGCAATTTCCCACTTGACCTAAAGCCAATCACCAACATGTTTGATCCTCATCAGACCTCTGTGATGCTCAAAAACAATCTGAGTCAATGGCTTTGTCAGTGAATCTGCAATGTTATCTTCGGATGGAACTCTTTCCATTGCTAAATCTTTTCGGGCCACAATCTCTCTAATAAGTTGGAACCTTCTCAGAACACTTCTAATGAGACCCGGGTTCCCTTATTTGAGTAATCGTCCCATATTTGTCGTAATTTAAGGGAATCATATCCTCGCTGCTCGACATAACTCTAGGTCTATGATGAACCTCTTCATCCAGACTCCCTCCTTTGCTGCCTCTACCGCAGCAATGTATTCCGCCTCTGTGGCCGAGTCAGCAGTAGTGTCTTGTTTGGAACTCTTCCAGCATACTGCTCCTCCATTCAGGGTGAATATATACTCTGAATTAGACTTGCTATCATTGACATCGGACTGGAAGCTTGAGTCCTTGTAGCCCTCAACCTTGAGGCTACTACCTCCATATACTAGTAAAAAATCCTTAGTCCTTCTCAAGTACTTAAGGATACATTTTACTACTTTCCAGTGCTTCAAGCTTGGATCTGCCTGATATCTGCTCGTAACACTCAAAGCATGCGCTATATTAGGCCTGGTACATAGCATAGCATACATGATAGATTCTATCGCTCATGCATATAGCATCATATCTATGTGTGCCCTTTCTTCATGAGCCTTTGGGGACATACTCCTAGAAAGTGATATTCCATGTCTCATTGGTATGAGTCCTCTCCTCGAATTTTCCATGCCAAACCTTTTGACAATGGTGTCTATGTATCTGGACTGGGACAAGCCAAGCATCCTCTTGGATCTATCTCTATAGATCCATATCCCCAATATGTAGGATGCTTCCCCTAAGTCCTTCATGGAGAAGTGCCTAAATAACCAAGTCTTTACTATGGAGAGCATTCCTACATCATTCCCAATGATCAGGATGTCATCCACATATAATACCAAAAAGGTGATAGTGCTCCCACTTAATTTCCTGTACACACAAGGCTCATCTTTATTCTTAACAAAGTTATAAGATCTGATCGCCTTATCAAATCTTATGTTCCAACTTCGGGAAGCTTGCTTCAATCCATAAATGGACCTAAATAAATTGCACACCTTATCTGGGTAATCCTTGGACACGAATCCCTCAGGCTATATCATATACACCTCCTCATCGAGGTTACCATTGAGGAATGCAATTTTGACGTCCATCTGCCAGATCTCATAATCATAGTGTGCTGCAATAGCCAATAGAATTCGAATGGATTTTAGCATGGCTACAGGTGAGAAAGTTTCGTCATAATCAATACCTTGCCTTTAACGATACCCCTTAGCTACTAGCCTTGCTTTATAGGTCTCTACCTATCCATCTACTCCAATCTTCTTTTTGAAGATCCACTTGCAACCAATTGGTACAATACCCTCGGGTGCATCAACTAGGTTCCAAACCTTGTTGGAGTACATGGAATCCATTTTTGAATTCATGGCTCCTTGCCATTTCCCGGAGTCTATACTCATAATAGCCTCATCGTAGGTCTGAGGATCAATATCCACAATATCCTCTCCGCTGATATATCCCACATATCTCTCAGGAGGATGAGATACACTATCGGACCTACGTAAAGTTAGAACTTGTGGTTAGGTATCTGAACAGATTCTGGAATGGTGCTTAAGCTAGGTTCTCCAACCTCGCTTAACTCTATCATGCTCCCACTATCTCCACCAAGAATGTGTTCCTTCTCAAGGAACACTGCTCTCTTCGCTACAAAGACCTTTCGGTCCTCAGGGTGATAGAAATAATACCCATAAGTTTCCTTAGGGTATCCCACGAACTTGTACCATTCCGTCCTAGATTCCAACTTATCAGGGTTGTGTCTCTTAATGTGGGCAGGGCAGCCCTAAATCTTAACAACTTTAAGATCAGACTTCTTCCCATTCCATATCTTATATGGAGTACACATAACTGATTTAGTTAAAATTCTGTTCAGAAGGTAAGCTGCAGTCTCTAGGGCATATCCCCAGAATGAGATGAGTAGGTCGGCGAAACACATCATGGAACGCACCATGTCTTATAGTGTGCGATTCCTCCTTTCTGATACACCATTAAGTTGTGATGTATAAGGAGGTGTCCATTGGGATAAAATCCCATAATTTTTGAGGAACTGGGTGAACTCTACTCAAGTACTCACCTCCTCGATCTGATCGAAGGGTTTTAATACTCATTCCTGTCTGTTTCTCTACTTCTCGTTTTCTCTTAGACTCACTTACACTCATGATATGTGGAGCTATATCTAGCATAAATAAATCATTATGCAATGTTCCTTTCGTGATGATCTGATCATCTAATATTATTGAACAACCATTATTCTCAAAAACTAATTTATATCCACAAACTGTCAAACATGAAATAAAAATAATATTTTTGATAATAGAAAGAACATAATAGCATGCATCTAATACAATAATAGCTCCACCAGGCAGATGTAAGGTGACCTTGCCAACAGCCAATGCAGCAACCTTTGCTCCATTGCCCATCTTAAGGTCCATCTCACCTCTGTTCAATCTCCTAAGTCCTGCCAGAACTTGCAACAAATTACAAATATGATAAGCACTCCCGGTATACAAATGGAGATTGATCATGAATGTACCTGAAGCTTCTACAAGCTTCTGTTTCACCCTCTCTGTAAGGTACTCTTTGCAGTTCCTCTTCCAGTGCCCATCTTTGCCGTAGTGGAAGCACTGGCCTTTGTCCTTTGTTGGGTCTTTCTTGGCAACCTTTGCCTTACCCATTTTGCTCTTGCCCTTGCCCTTCTTAAGGGACTTCTCAGCCTTCCTTTTCTTTTTGGTCTTACTAGTGTAGAGAACTGACTTCTCTTTCTTGATGGTGCTCTCTGCTTCTCTCAACATATTGAGGAGCTCTGGGAGGGTCACCTCAAGTTTGTTCATATTAAAATTCATTATAAACTGAGAAAAGGAATCTGGTAGGGACTGAAGTATAAGATCCACACACAGGTTATCCTCTAGGACCATTCCTAGACCTGTGAGTTTTTTGATCCACTCAATCATCTTAAGGACATGGTTCTGAACCGGTGTCCCCTCAGACATCCTAGCATAGAAAAGACTCTTTGATATCTCATATCGCTGAGTTCTTCCCTGTTCCTCAAACAGTTTGCGGAGATGTAGGAGTATGGAATTAGCATCCATATTTTCATGTTGTCTCTGTAACTCAGTAGTCATAGAGGCCAACATATAACACTGAGCAAGAGTGGAATCATCTAAGTACTTCACATAACGAGCGATCTCATCCTCGCTTGCCCCTTCGTCGGGCGTAGGGATCACTGTATCAAGGACATATGCGATTTTCTCCACTGTGAGAATGATTCTCAGATTGCGAAGCCAATCTGTATAATCTGGACCAGTGAGGCGGTTGGCATCAAGTATACCACGTAAAGGATTTGAAAGTGATATTTTTTTGAAATAAAAGATGTAGCAGATATAAATAACATGCAGACTTTGCAGAAATTTAAATAATTAAGATAAGGACTTCTATCTTAATGTATTCCCACTAATTTTTTGTAAGACATACAACACCCTCCAGTATGTGAATCGGAGACCCCCGACGGATCTCTAGTGGGGATCAGGATCCAATCGGCGTCTTAACGTAACCTCGAGGGACTCGACCAATCACGTTAAGCCCGTAAAGGTAGACAACTCTTGCCAATCACAACTCCTTGTGATTCCCATCCTGTTCGGCCTCCGAATCACCATAGCCTCGAGAGACTCGACCAACCATGATGTTCGGTTAAGTCATTAACATCGTTACCAGATGAGTCTGATTCGGTGATATACTCTCGAGGGACTCGACCAAGTATACCATGTCCTCAGGTCACCTTTGACATCTCTATGTCATAGATAAGATGGCGAGATGCAATATAGGTGAGTCTCGATGGACTCGACCAACTCAACCTATACCGAGAATCGACTCATAGCTATAACGATGGAAGGCCATGTGGGTCAGTCTAATTGCCTCACGTTTACCGACTTAATATTATTAATGGAGAGGATTTTTGATTTGGTCTCCTAACATAATGTGTCACACACATATGTATTTAATATATATATCTACATCGCATGCAAATATATATATATATATATATATATATATATATATATATATATATATATATATATATATATATATATATATATATATATCTAGTAGGTGTATTACTGATCACACATCACATGAGCAATCACACCAGATGATCATGGAACATATCCTAATGTGATCAGGCCCGAGCCAGTGGGCCCAATCACTCACATCAAGATCTATGTGTACTTCGGCGCATCTCTATGCCTTGTGATCGTCCATCTCGCTTCGTCGGATCCGTCGACATCTCAACGCATTTCCATGCATCGGATCGTCCGTCTCAGCCTCGTGAGTGATGCTACCGCTGCATCTCCTCTAATAATTACAACATAATTATAGGCACGCATGCCCAACAATAAACGAGAAAAAATATAGGCTCGCAGACCCCAATAATAATAATCACATGTACACACATCACATCATAAGTCCATGATCATTTGTCCACATCATACATCACATGCATATGTTATTTTATAGGACTACTAGATAAATAATAATAGTTAATTAAACTATTTAATTAACTAATATTTCTGAAAATAGGGACATAGAGAGAATTTTCTGAATTCCCAAGGGTATTTTGGTCATTCGGCCAAAAGAGACAGAGACTGAAATTTCTCAAATTCTGAGGATATTTTGGTAATTCTGTCAAAGGGGATAGAATCTGAAATTTCTGAAATTCCGAGGGGCAAAACCATCTTTTGCTCGAAAAACCCTAACTCCTCTGCCTCTGCGGCGTTGCGTTGCGGTTGCGTCCCTTGCGTGCGAGGAGGGCGACGGTGCCGCCACTGCCCTGTGGGTGCAGGCACCCAACGCCAGTGCCTCTGTGGCGTTGGAATGCGGGCGGCGCTGCCATAGCAAGCAGGCACTGTCCCTATCGCGGGTGGGCACCGCTCGCGCAAGCGCCACCACCTGGGCAGTGCCCGCAGTAGGCCGGTGCTGCCCTGGCGGGTGCAGCGTCTGTCGGCGCCCTCGCCCAAGTGGGCACAGTGCCTGTAGGTGGCGCCGACCCTTGCGGGCAGGCCGCAGCAAGCGGGCGCCGCCTGCCCCTTGCAGGCACGCTACAGGTCGCCAGCAGAGGCAGCCTGCAGGCGTTGCCTGCTTGCGGCTCGTAGCCCGTCGGCCGGCTGCCATTGCAGGCAGCAAGGCTGCTGTGCGAGAGCAGCAAGGGCAGCAACAGTTGCTGCCCTTCCTCACCTTTTGCGTCAACGATTTTGATGACAAAACCTATTCTAAATCACAATTCACGTAGTTTAAGATCCGATCTTCGCACGAACAACCTGGCTCTGATACCACTATTAGGAAATCCGCGCAAGGGGGGCGACATCACATGCGCAATGGAAGAACAGAAAAACAAAACCCCAGATTTTCCGTAAAAAGTTTCCGTCTTCGTGCGAAGATCAGTGCGTCAAAAATAAATCCACAAAAACTGCACGTGCAAAAGAAGATACCTAGGGAGATCGTATATCCCTGAATTCTTGTAGATCTGTGGGAGAGGATGAAGGAAGTCAAGTGTCCTCCTCTATAGCGGTATCCACACAGCAGGGATTATGACGATGCACCTCTCTCTCTGGGGAGAGGCGAATAGGAGGTGGCTACTAAAAACCCTCAGCCTATCGAACTCTAGTTCCCTCCTATTTATAGAGGCCCCCTGAAAACCCTAATGGATCTTTTGCCCTATTGAGTATTAGATCTCCATCCAATTACCCAAGCCTCTTGGATTAGTAGGTTTTCACCCAATAATCTCTTATTAACAATTATTGGATCTCATCTCAGGATCCAATAATTCAGGGGCTTAATGGATATCCAATAAGATATGGGGTTCAGCAGATATCTCATATCCGAACCTCTACTCATCACAATACCAACCATATGTGTGTGACCCTCTAGACCCAATATCGAGCTGGCCGTGAGTCATACTTGTCAGAACTCCTTCTGACTTAGTGAATTATTATCTTATAATAATTCACCCAACTCATCGACTGCGGACGTACCATGCCACTACGCCGCGGCCCCAAGAAGATACAGGGGAATCCAATCCTTTGGACCTATTTGTCCTCAGTTATCATGTATCTATAATCTCTCATCCATATAATATCCCAGAGACCCTAAACCGAGCATGGTGCTGTCAAGCCCATACGGTCTCTCCTCAAGTCTTGCTCTTGTCGGATTCTCCCGAAGAACTTTTTCTCTCTCAATCCGAATAACCTTGGCCAAGGATTTGTTCGAGCAAGAACACATGGGATATTTCTCTCATGATACCAAGAGTGGATGATCCTCTATCGACACTCAATAGCTCTCGTAAGGTTGGCTACCACTCCCAATAACCGGCTGTACTAGATATGGAGCTTTCCAAACCTATAAGTCCGGTATCAAAGAGTGGAGTACTCATACAGGACAACCTTGGTGTCTTAAGTCTAAGGACCAGATACACTACTAGGACTACGGAATCGCTATCTGACATGAGGTATCAATAACCATCCAGCATTCTGTAGGCGGATCAATCAGTGAACTCATTCTCCAATAAGCATCTGCACTGTACCCTTAGTGTCCCCACACGAGTAGCTATGAGACCAGTTACCTCCATTATATGAATGGGTATACAGCACATAAGTCTATCCGGTTATCTCGATATCCTTCTTGGGTAACCTATGACTAGGATAATTTAGGGTTTGTGTTTAAAAGTGAATCAGTCTCATTATCGTAATCTCATCATGATACAATTCCCATTGCACAAATCCAAGGATATCACAATATGTATCTAGATAATGTGAGATAATACCAATAATCATAAGCAAAGTGATTGACGCAGCATGTTACAAGTGCAATCACTCATATGATTGGCTTGTAGGGCACCTATAACTAATAGTACCACCACCCAGACTCAACCTTGAAGGCTGAGCCTTTAGGCAGTTCCACCACCAACCCTAGCGATGCCACCACTTGATGTGGCTCTAGAGGCTATTTGGGCCTTTTATCTGGCCCAACACAGCCCTGATTCGGGCCTAGTTGGTCTAATTCTAACTCAGTTATACCTTAAACCTACTTCGATTTAGATAATTATTATAAAGATTTGAATCAAATCGTTGTCTGGTATGTCATTGGTCCATCGACGCTTCATCCGATTCTTCGGTGCATCATCCTCTTTTATAGCCTATTGCCTAATTGGCAGTTGTCCTTCGCAACTCTAATCTCTTTAGCATGATTTCGCTCTTCTTGGCTCGATGCCCGAATCCCTTGTCCGAAGCTTTCTACCGATATGTCGACCGATCCTTCGGCTCGATGTCTAATCTTTTATCATTTCTCCTCTAGCCCAATGTTTGATTCTTCCTACTTCAATTGTCAATTCCTGATCGAAGCTAGTCTTGCATCACTTAAAATGCAGTTAGATCACAAACACTATCAATTGGTTATCAAAATCTAAGATTCAACAAGGTGAACCTCAAGGGACTCGACTAACTCAACCTATATCGAAAATCGATTCCTACCTATAATGATAGAAGACTACATGAGTCAATCTAATTACCTCACGTTTACCGACTTAATATTATCGAGAGAGAAGAACTTTATTCGGTCTCCTATGATGTGCTACACATATACATATTTAATATATATCTATATCGCATGCAAATATATATACATATCTAGTAAGTGTATAAGTAATCACACATTACATGAGCAATCATACTAGATGATCATGGACCATATCTTAATATGATCAAGCCCGAGCTAGTTGGCCCAATCATCCACATCAAGATCTATGTATGCAACGGGGCATCTTCGTGCCCTATGATTATCCATCTCGTCCTCATCAATTCCATTGGCATCTCGACGCATCTCCATGCGTTGGGATCGTTCGTCTCAACATTGTGGGTCCTGCTATCACTTTCATGCTCCCGCTATACCTCCTCATGTAATTACAACATAATTACATATATACAGGCCCAACAATAAATGAGAAAAATAGAAACTCATAGGCCCCAATAATAATAATAATCACAATACACACATATATCACATCACGTAATCTATGATCATCCGTCTATATTACACATCACATGTATACATCATCATATATCATATAGGACTATTAGATAATAATAATAATAATAATAATAATTAAACCTTTTAATTAATCATTCTGTAGCCCTTTGGAATACCCTACCCTAGGGTGCCCCATGTGGCCAGGAAACCTTAGCCGTAGGACTACCTTGGGTGGCCAAAGATCCTTAGTCCCCAAGGTTGCCTCCACAGCTTAGGAAACCCTAGTTGTAGGGGAAGCATCCTAGCTGCCATGTTGCCCAATGCGGCTAGGAGTCTTGGCCGCCAAGGACTCTTGGGCGGCTAAGAAATCCTAGCTGCCTAAGTTGCCAATTGCATTAGGAAACCTAGCTGTAGGGGCTACCACTCCCATGGCCGAGAGCACCTTGCTGCTCTCAGCCTTGTAGCTTTTGGCCAGGTCAAGAGCAGCAAGGTGGTGCTCTCGGTCATGGCTGCAAGCAACCTTCAACCAATCCAAGGGGTAGCAACAATTACTGCCCTTTCTTCCCCTTTTATGTCAATAATTTTGATATCAAAAGTCCTCTCTAAAACACCTCTTAATAGTAAGAAAAGGTGTAGTACAGATTTGAAAACTATGACAAAAAATCATAGCAATCGTACAAAAATAATTCTACACAATTGAACACAACATACGTAATTTATAAACCAATCTTTTACACGAGACCTGGCTCCGATATCACTGTTGGGAAATCTAGGGTGACATCACATGTGCAGCAGAAGAATAAAAAATAAAATCTTAGAATTTCTTACAAAAAAAGAAGGTTTCATCGTCATGCAAAAGATTGGTGCAAAAATCCCGTGAAACCGAAAAACTACGTGTATAAGATAATTGTGTTACCTCGAGAGATTATATATCTCTGAATTTCTATAGATCTATGGGAAAGGATGAAGGAAGTCTATTATCCTCCTTTCTAGTACTAATCCACATAGTAGGGGTTGCGAAGATACTCCTTAAATTACTGTTCAAATCTTCTCGTTATACGTATCATGCAATCAAGAAAGGGCCAGCCCTTCTTGTTGTTCACATGCCCCAAATAGCAGCTATTGGCTAAGAAGGAGAAGTGGAGAGGAAAATAGGAGGTGATAGCTAAGGGAGCCCTAGCCTATAGACCTTTAGTTCCCTCCTATTTATAGAGGTCCCTTGTGAATTTAACCCTAATGGATCCTGCCCTATTGGGTACTGGATCCCCATCCAACTACCTAAGCCTCTTAGATTAGTGGATCTCTACCGAATAATCTCACATAGACTCTTATTGGATCTCATCCATAGGATCCAATAATTTAGGGGCTTATTGGATATCTAATAAGATAGGGGCTCCAGCGGATATCTCATCTCTGAACCTATACTCATCACAGCACCTACCAAATGTGTATGATCCTCTAGGCCCAATATCAAGCTAGTTGTGAGTCATACTTGTCAGAACTTTTTGTAGCTCAATGAATTATTATCTTCATAAAAATTTACTCAACTCATCAACTACAGATGTACTAGGCCACTACGCCACATTCTTGAGACGATATAGGGGAATCCAATCCTTTGGACCTATCTGCCTTTAGTTGCCATGTACCTCATCCATCTAATATCCCAGAGACCGTATATCAGTTATGATGTTGTCAGGTCCATACAGTTTCTACTTGAGTCTCGCTTTAATTGGATTCTCTCGAAGAACTCTTTCTCTCTCAATCCGAATGACCCTAACTAGGGATTTACCTGAGCAAGAATACATGGGATATTCCTCTCATGACACCGAGAGCGAATAATCCTCTATCAATACTCAATTGCCCTTGTAAGGTTGGCTGTCACTCGCAATGACCGATTGTGCTAGCTCTAAAACTTTCAGACTTATAAGTCCAGTATCAAAGAGTAGAGTACTCATACAGGACATCCTTGGTGCCTCAAGTCTAAAGACCAAATACACTACCGGGACTATAGAATCACTATCTGATAATAAGGTATCATCAACCATCTAGTATTCCATAAGCGGATCAATCAGTGAATTCATTCTCAACTGAGCACATGCACTGCATCTCTAATGCCCCCACATGAGCAACTATGAGACCAGTCACCTCCGCCATATGGACAGGTATACAATACACCAGTCGGTTCGGTTATCTCGATGTCCTTCTCGAGTAACTTATGATCGGGATTATTTAGGGTTTATGTTTAAAGGCGAATCAGTATCATTATCGTGAGCTCATCACAATATAATTCTCATTACATAGATCCATGGACATTACAATATATGCAACAAATAATATAAAGTGAGAAAAATACTAAATAAATAATAAGCAAAAAGAGTATATATTATATCACATGTGTCATTACTCACGTGATTGGTTTGTAGGGCACCTATGACCAACAGTTGTGATGAGTAAAAGTTCGGATATAAGATATCTATTGAAGCCCCTATCTTATTGGATATCCAATAAGCCCTTGAATTATTGGATTTGTAGATATGATTTAATAAGGACCAATGAGAGATTATTGAGTAAAGATCCATTAATCTAAGCAACTTGAGTAGTTGGACAGGGATCCAATACCCAATAGAGCAAGATCTATTAAGATTAAGTTGATAAAGACCTCTATAAATAGGAGAGAACTAAAGGAGCATAGGCTAGACCCTTTTTGACTACCACCTCTTATACTACTCTCTCTCTCTCTCCTCAATCGACAACCTTAGTTAGGAGGCGTGTGGATAGCAAGAAGGGCCGGACCCTTCTTGATCACCTAGTGCACGTGAGGAGGAGGATCGTGTATTGATTTGAGGAGCATCTTCATCGTATCTGCCCTATAGATCATCGCTAGAGAAGAGGATAGTTGACCTCCTTCATTCTCTCCCATAAATATATAGGTTTTCAAGGATATACGATCTCCCTAGATAACATATCTTTTACATATGCATAGTTTTTTGTTTTACAAGTATTTGTACACCAATCTTCGCATGATGATGAGAAACTATTTTCTGCATGAAAACTAGGATTTAACATGTTATAGGCTCTAACGAAGGCAACTGATGCTATATTAGAGGGTTGGTTATTTGAGAATGTGTTAGTTCATTCTTAGATAATATTTTTATATCATATCGATACGATCGTGATAATTTACATTCTTATTTGATTATCAACTTAAATAATCTTTAATGTTTTCTTTGGCTAATAATAATATTTTTTTTATAGCCTAGTGGTGGTTGCAATTTTGAGTATCTTCACCCAATTTAACAAAGGTCGAAATATGAGCATTTTGTCATCAAGTAAATGCTAATATAATTAGTTAACATTTGCTCTGATTTACATAGAAGTCTACAACCAACTATCATATGAACTTCTAAAGAAGCTTGTATATGTGTAGTATGATATGTGTTGAAGATTATGGTGTGTCGAGTTTAACAAAGAATTAGAGGAGCTAGAGTTTGATCCTTTTGACATCTAGTTCTATAATGAAGATTATCAATCAATACCAGAATGGGTCAAAGTAGTAGATTATTAAGGGGATCCTTTGCTTATGAGATAAGAGGCCCCTACATCTATCTTATTTCACCACTAAGGTTATAGAAGAATAGGAACAATATCCTCAACAAGAGGAAAAGCACCTAATAATCATTTGTTGGGAAATATGATTAGAGCATCACATGTATAGTGGAAGAATAAAAAAATAAAAAATATATATTTCTCAAAAAAATATCCTATCGTCATACGAAGATTAGTGCGCTAAAATCACAAAATCGAAAACCATGTGTATCAAGTGAGATTTATTACCTAGGGAGATCATATATCCTTGAAAAATCTCAGATCTATAGGAGTAGATGAAGGAGAATAACTATCCTCCTCTCTAGAGGTAATCTACATAGTAGATGTGACAATGACACTCCTCAAATCATTGCATAATCTTCCTCTCCACATGTACTATGTGATCAAGAAGGGATTGGCTCTTCTTACTTTCCACATACCCCAAACTAGGACTGTCTGCTGAGGAGAGGAGAGGGAGGAGTATATGAGGGGCAGCTAAGAGGAGAGTAGCCTATGTCATCTTTTGGTCGCTCCTATGTATAGAAGTTCCTATCATTTAATCCCAATAGATCCTGTCTTATTAGGTATTTGATCTCTATCCAATTTACCAAGCCTCTTGGATTGGTGGATCTCTATCTAATAATCTCTATTTACTCTTATTGGGTCTTACCCAAAAGATCCAATAATTCATGGGCTTACTGAATATCCAATAAGATAGAGGCTCCAACGGATATCTCATATTAGAACCTCTACTTATCGCAATACCTACCATATGTGTGTGACCCTCTAGGCCCAATACGTGAGTCATATCTATCAGAACTTCTTTTGACTTAGTGAATTATTATCTCCATAATAATTACCTCAACTAATCAACTACAGACGTACTAAGTTACCATGTTACCATGTATTAGACCCGTCTATCCTTAGTTACCATATATCTATAGTCCCTCATCCATTTAATATCTCAGAGATTATATATTGGGTATGGTGTTGTCAAGCTCATATAGAATCTACTTAACTCTCGCTCTAATTGAATTCTCTTGAAGAACTCCTCTCTCAATCCGAATGACCCTGGTTAGGGATTTACTTGAGCAAAAAAGTATAAGATATTTTTCTCATGACACCGAGTATGAATAATCCTTTATCAATACTCAATTGCCCTCGTAAGATTAGCTGCCACCCTCGATGACCAACTATGCTAGATTTGGAATTTTCAAACCTATAAATTCGATATCAAAAAGTGGAGTACTCATACAGGATATCCTTGATGTCTCAAGTCTAAGGACTAAATACACAACTGAGACAATGTAATCGTTGTTTGACAATGAGGTATTATCGACCATCTAGTATTTCGTGAATGGATCAATTTGTAAACTCATTCTCTAATAAGCACTTGCACTGTATCCTTAATATTTCCACATGAGCAACTATGAGACTAGTTGCCTCCATCATATATATGGGTATGCAGCATACCAATCTATCCGATTATCTCGATGTCTGAATCGAATAACCTATGATCGGGATTATTTAAGGTTTGTGTTTAAAGACGAATATATCTCATTATCATGATCTCATCACGATCTTATTCTCATTACATAGATATATGGATATCACAATATATACAACATATAATATAAAATAAAAAATACTAATAATAATAATAATAATAAATAAAAGGATAATATAGCATGTCATACATATCATTACTTATGTGATTGACTTACAAGACATCTATAACTAGCATCATAAACATCTACTAACATATGAAAGAGAAGGAGATGGTAATAGTATCACTAATTCATTAAAAAGTATTGACGAGCAGTAGTTTCATTCTAATAACAAGACACCATCTCTCTTGCATTCGTGAGGCTTGTAGAGGCAATAGCAACATTAACAACTTGATTATTCCATCTATACAACCTCAAGATAGTGTCCGGAGAAAGGAGCAATACTTTACACATTGATGATGGCGATGACATTGATCATTTAACTGTTCAATCCACTCAACCTCAAGGAGCATGGATGAATGAACAATACTTTACACGTGATTTAAATCATAGGATCCATGTATCATTTATGATCCGAAGAATAAAGGAAACAGAAAGGTAGTTGATGACTTTGAATAGTTGTAAATCATAAGGCTTGAATAGAAGAAACAAAAAGGTAGTTGATGACTTTAAAAAGTTGTACTTGAGCTTCTATGATGTTAATACTGATAGGAGCTTATTGTATTCAGTCTTCATATAATGGAGGATCCTATGGTCAATAAATGTTTTGTGATAGTTTTTCTTTTTTCTCAACTTCAATCGTTCTTATGATGCAGAATAGCAAATTAATAGTCAAAATAGATGGTTTAATGTACTTCAACCTCTCTAGCTTTATATGTCATAATCACAAGCCATACATATTGTTAATGACAATGTCACAACGATACACAATTTATCAATACAATATGTAAATCATAGGGCCCAAGGATCCATGTCATCCAAGATTTGAATTATCGGGCTTGAGAATCCATGCATATCATTTATGACCAGAAGAATAGAGGAAACAGAAAGATAGTTGATGAATTTAAATAGTTATAATAGAGCTTCTATGATGTTAATACTGATAGGAGCTGATCGTATTCAGTCTTCATATAATGGAGGATTGATCAACAAATGTTTTGTGATATTTTTTTTTTCCCAACTTTAATCGTTCTTATGATGCAGAGCATAATTTTATAATGATATAATGTCATCATGTCATAATGATATATGTCATAATCATAATCATAATCATAATGACATATAAATAGATGGTTTAATGTACTCCAACCTCTCCAACCTTCAATGTCATAATTATCACACATATTGTTAACGATAATATCACAATTATACACTATTTATCAATACAATATGTAAGCATGAAAGAACCAGTAATTTGAAAAAACCATTATTAGCATGAAAGCTTACATTGACTTATCAATTTACTTGCATGCATCATTCCTAAGAGCCGAACGAAATATCTGTTGAACTGTATCAAACATGAAAAAGAGCGAATACCGTCAAGGTTGACTTTGTTGCACATAATGCAGGAAAACTCAGAAACCAAGTCCGATTCGATGATGTGAGAGCCTTATTCACAAGAACAACCCAGATGAGCATTGGTGAATTGTTTTCAAACATCATATGTTGACATATAGAGAAGATGGCGATGCTAATATCACAGAAATTGCAGGCACGTAGTATGTATGCCTCACTGTTCAGGTCTGTCAAAAAGAATTTAAAAAAGAAAGAAGAAAAGAAAAGAATACACCACTTACGTGGAGTGCTACTGGGTGTGACACTACTGCATGCGGTCCTCATGAGGTAAGTACCAATTAAACATGTTCTCAAATGCTGTCTACAATGCTATCACAGCAATACACAAGAATACACATAACCAAAGCCATGATGAAGCTACTGTTTTGGAGCTTGAATGAGCGTACAACTGATCAAGAATTTGCAATTAGATCTTCGCTTTTATCTCTTGATTTTTATCCAATCACATGACCTCATGGATTGCAGCCAAAACTTGGCTGATACAGAGTGTTCAACCTGAGTACCCTGCATCATAATGTAATTCTAGAATTTGCTGTTTGGAATTAACCTTCTAGCAGTTGGCAGAGCAACATTACCTGTAAATTCAAATTCTCACCAGGGAAAACTTTGCAAGGATGCATATGATGAGAACAAAATTTGTCATTATAGTATCAAATGTGTATCATGCATATTATAGCATTGAACTTCTAAATGAAGTTTCATATCCCTTGGGGGACGAAACATCTATGTTGTAAAATCCAAAATGCTTCAAATTTCAACAAGGCTGACGGGTATTCCTTCGTCAAAAGTTTTATTCTTCATCTGCAAGTGAGGCAGCATGTGCTGGATACCTCCACATAATATCAGCCCATGTACTTTGCCCATCTGTCACCTCTTTCACAACATTAGCCACCTCATCGATGCTTACACGGACCTGCTCCTTGCTGTCCCTTTCCCGGATGGTCATGCTACTGGTTGAATCAACAGTTATGGCAAAGGGTACACCAATCTCATCTGTCCTGGCATACCGCTTTCCTATTGATGTCCCTGCAGATATCCCAGCAAAATCAGGAAAATCTAATTATCAGATTCTCAGGTCCAGGTCCACACATCAGAAGATATATCATTGTGAAGAATCAGATGTAGATAAGTTTGTTCTATGCATATGATCAGTGCAATCACACAGCTAGCTGAGAAAGCACACATACAAAAGAGCACAAATAGATTACTAATTGTCTTACATTGTAATCACTATCTAAAAAATGGAAAAGCTGTTAGAAACATTTTACAATATAATTGATATATAAAGCGGCATTTTTAATCAAGTGAATATAGAAAATGAAACACCTAATCAATTTTCAGAAGAGAATTAATAAAATCTTTGTCTATGGTAGACTAAACATAATAACTCTCATTTCTACAATCATACCTGTGATATCTATAATATGAGAAATCCCAGCTGCTGTGAGTGACCTTGCTATGATTTTAGCCACATCATCAAATTTCTGCGTCTTGATCAGTGGGAAAACAGTGCACTTAATGGGAGCCACAAGAGGAGGAAAACGGAACACATTCAGTTGTTCATCCTCTGACTTGCTCGGTCGGGTGTAGAAAGAATGCTCAAAAAGGCAATAAATTATTCTTCCGATTCCAAAAGATGGCTCAATAACCGAGGGTGTGAAAACCCGTTGATGTTCTTTCTTCTTCTCGATGTTAATTGACACCATATTTTTGGTTATAACAACAGCTTTTCCAAGAGTGCACACATGGAAGTCCACCTCCCCTTTGGATTCCAAAGATGCTCTCATTTTCAGTGCCTCTTTTTCACTCATGACCTATCCATAGATGTTTAGGCAAGAATAATAACATGAATAATGGTCATCATTAAAAGAACTTCTTGCAGCATGTTAAATTTTCGAGTTTACCTCTAATGCTTCAACTACCATC
The DNA here is from genome assembly GCA_023547065.1 of Musa troglodytarum. NCBI lineage: Eukaryota > Viridiplantae > Streptophyta > Magnoliopsida > Zingiberales > Musaceae > Musa > Musa troglodytarum. The sequence goes on along the minus strand of CP097502.1, from coordinate 41,236,696 downwards.
TTTTGGTTGCCCTTAAATGCAAGACCAAGTTCTTTCTTTGATGGCACAATAACTAATTTCTAGATTCATAAAGCACCAGAAACATTATTTAAAAGCAGGAATAATAATCATATACAACTTTGAAAACAGAACTTCTGAAGAAGTTGTCCAGACCACCCAGGAGTCAAATTCTGACACAAAGAATAGACAGAAAAGAATCAGGACTATGAAGAAGAACAGCCTACCTCCACCTCTCTGGATTCTGAAAATTTTTCATGAGCAACCAGAGCAACACCACTTTTCTCCTGTTAACCACAGAGGTTTGTGTAAGTTCAATGTCACTCAAGATGTTTTCTGTTTGATCACTGGTACGATACAAAGAGCAAGCACATTTGATACAGAATGCACCAAAAAAATTAATCAACACTAATAAGGAAGGTAGACAGCAGATGATTAACATAAGAAAATGGGAGAAACAGAATTTGGTTTCCAAAAACGGCAAATAGAAAGACCACTTATGTGATAAGTAATCAGCATGTACAATGTGTGAAATGAAATTAAAAAGATGATTTCATAAGTTGGATTGGTAAGACATTTTCCTGTAAGAGTTGATTCTCAGTGTTTTATACTTCTAAATTGCTTTAAGAGTATACAATGGGCTTACACTCACTCCATTCAATTACTTGTTTAATACAAAAAGCACGCACCTTCGATACAGAATGCATGTAGAAAATTAATCAACACTAACAAGGTAGACAGCAGATGATTAACAACATAACAAAATGGGAGAATTATAATTTGGTTTCCAAAAAAGGCAAATAGAAAGACCACTTATGTGAGAAGTAATCAGCATGTACAATGTGTAAAATGAAATAAAAAAGATGATTCCATATGTTGGAATGGATAAGACATTATCTTGTAAGAGTTGATTCTCAGTGTTTTCTACTTCTAAATTGCTTTAAGGGTATACAACCGGCTTATCACACTCACACTGTGAACTTAATAATAGTAATAAAGTTTGTGCCACTCACTGAATGAGCCCGTAAATCATAAGCAGATCTATCAGCAATTCCAACACATTCAATCCAGCCATAAGAGCATTCTATCTCTGCATCCCAACAGTCAGCAGCATAGTGAGCCATCTCATTTGGCAAATGCTGCCTGAAGCGTAATCGATCTTTATCAATCCCGAGGCGTGCCAAAAAGAGATACACCCTTCCTATAAAGTAGCCAAGTGTTTCATTGTTGACAGTTCCCTGATGTACAAGTTCTACAGATTAGTGGAGAAAAAAATTGCTTATTTTTTCAAAGACAAAAGGCCTCATTGTAAAAAAGAACGATAGAAGTATATGTACGAAAGAAGTGAAGCAGAGGTGACCAAGTAAACATACCTTTGAAACTGCCTCACCAAGGATCATTGGTTTTGCTGATTCACCTGCCATTTGCTCCTTCCTAGGAAACATCAAGAACTCCAAGTTAGAAACATCAACAAATTTTGGGTGGGTCTTGTCCTCCGGATCCACAAAGTGTTCAATCTCCGCTAATGTAAATTCACGAACTCGCAGAAGACCTTGGCGTGGTGAAATCTGCATGCCAAAGATACAGCAGGAATCAGGAGAGAATAACATTAGCAAGCTCAATGATACCAACAGCCATCATATAGGGCTTGGACAAAGATCATATACAGCAGCACAGTTCATTTAAGAGAGTGGGAGCCAATAGAAGCAATTCCTTGTCAACTATACTATGCATGCAATACACCAATATGTTCAACCTAAAATTTCTCATTCATGATTTCAACTCAACCTTAACTAAATATGTTGGTAACTAGCAGTTGCAAGTAAAATAACAAACTAATCAGTATAGATGCTATCATTCTCTTTGTTCCTTTGCACATCATGAAACACAAATAGTTGTTACTAAAATGTTTCAAGCTTAGTTCTTCCCCATGTACCAGTGATTGGATCAATCTCCCTTCTATTAGCAAGAGTCATTATCCTCCAGCTAAAAGATTGCGTGGACATTAAATGTCAAGAACAAGGTAATGTATGTGTGAGTGGTAGCATTGTTTTGCAAGAAATTATAAAAGCAAACAAGAGAAAGAAAATATATTTTTGTTTCCCCTATCTATCTGAGATGTGCGCTATGCTCAATATGCCTCTGCCAGAAAACCTTAAAGAGACATGATATCTCATTAGCAGACTTATATTTTTCCACAAGATACTAATGTAATCGACACAATTTATTTTTCCAAAGATGCTTGTAAGATTCAATTCACAAGAAAACACAATGAAAACTAGTATTGCCCAATCCCAAATACTGAGACAGTTTTTAACCATAACATCAATCAGGTTATATACCGGACCATTTAGCATACAGGCAAGTAAACTAAATGTTTCAACATCAAACTCATCACTCTCATGCATAAAACCTAGAACCTTTTACTCTAGAATCAGTCAAACTTGGAAAACTCAAGCACGAAAAGAAGGAAATTACTAAAGAATGACTCGATAGGTACAAAATTGGCACATCCATGATATATGCAAAACTGATGTAAGCAGCAGTGCACAAAGAGGATAAAGGGAGTGAAAAAAGGGGCAGAAAACAAAGGTAAGAAAGCAAGGATGAAGTAGAAGTCTTTGGTAGGGATGTCGGAGGCTAAACATGGGATGAAATAGATGGACAAAATCGATAAACAAAGATGTGACTTAAGCCCTAAGATAACTATCTATCTAATAAAAATGTACTAGATCATATTACATTGAGGATTTAAAACATTTGCAAAAGAAAAACACTCTAGTTTGATATAACAACCATCACCAATCTAAAATAACAAACAAAAGAAACAAATAACTAAATCAATAGGATAATTAAGTCTGGATAGCCATAAAGAAAGTCAAAAGGCAAGGTAATAGAAATCTGTTTGTTGGAAAAACAAGAGGAAATATCCATCATAGATAGAAAGAAGACAGGAAAAAAGAGAAGAACTTAATAATTGAAAACTATTATCTCATTGTCATGCATGTTTAACACTCTATAAGCTAACTAGTAAACAACTACTATGTTTGACTAAGATAATAACTCTACCTTATCTTCTCCCAATTGAAAAAAACACATTTAAGTTGCTATAAATAAGATATAATCATCAAAATACAAAACCTATGATGAGTAAAAGGTTATTCTAACAAATTCAACATTTCCGAATTAATGAAAATATTTCAGAATCCATTAAAACACTAATCTGAACCCAAAAAATATAAAAAATGTGACTGCATACACTGGGATGCATCAATTTGCTTCTGATAAGCAAAGCTCATCCTCCAGATTTTTAAATTTTCTTAGCTTCGTGTTCATTTTAGATATCATGGTAGAATGTAGTTTACTCAAGGTTACAATCACTTGAGAGCATTATTAGTTGGTGTAAAGAAAAAAACTAAAATAAAAATAAGGCTAGAAGTAGAATGAAAATATAAAAGACTAAGAATAAATTTTAAAATAGACAGATATAGGTATAGGACAATATTCATTTTCCCAATGATTTTCAAACTTGCTTTTATTAGAAATGATGCAAAAATTCAAACCTGCCTTCACTTTTGATATGGCGTCCATCACCGGCCTAAAATAACAGACTATAGCAACAAATATATATGATTATGGCTACAAAAATATAGAGTGAAAAGGTGAGAGGGCTAGGATACTTAAGATTGTAAGAAGACAAAAGTTGAAAAAAAAAAATAACTGCTATCACAGAGAGAGAAAGAAGGTAGAAAGTCCAAAAAAGACACATACAAATAGAATAGAGAGGGTAAAAGGGTGAAGGAGGTAAAGAGACCTAGCAGGAAAACGAGAGATTAGATGTCGAACAAATCTCTTCAATAAGTTAGTGAGAATTGCTATAAAGTCATAAAGCAAGTGAAGGGTGAGGCATAGAAGACTTTGGTAAAGAAAATAAAGGCTGGAAGAATGAAATAATTACGATAAGAAAAAAAGATGACCAACCCACAAGGCTTTCACAAAAGCCCAATATTTTTACTAATAAAAAAATTGTAATTTATAATTCTTGCTATGAAACTCATGATTGATCCTCATATATTTGTAGTTTACTTAAAACCTACAGTAACAAAAAAATATTAGAAAACAAACAACCCTATCTAATAAATTTTGTCACATTGAGAATTCTTCCTACACCTAATAACTTCTAGATACAATGAATTTAAACATCATCTTGGATTTTTAAAATCTATTTAATCTAAACTAACAAAAAACAGACTTAAATATCATCAATACATCCTTATGGAAATATGCCTAAAAATCCAGTCAAAATACCCAAAATTAAAAAAAAAATTGGAGCCTTAATTTTGTCTCACTAGACTAAACCTAACCAAACTAAATCTAATCCTGAACCCATGGTTGCATTAATCACTCCCACTATGCATCATCATGTACATGTCATATACATTATGGAAACCTGCTCCACTATCATTTTGGTGTTAGCACAAATATAGATAGGAAGAGTGGAAAACCGAAAAGGAGGTAGAAGACAATGGTAGAAGGATGAATCCCTTAGGTTGATAGTTTAGGATAATTAAGGAAATCATCATAAAGAAAGTGAAGAGAGAGGGAGGTAGGAGAATTTAAGAAAAGACACATATGAAGGCTGAAATAATCAAGAAGAGCGACAACCAAGAATGAAAACTCATTGTTCTCATTAATCCAGAAATTAACATTTAAGGTCACAAGACTCATGATTGAACTTGTAGTTCACATAAGCCCTATGTTAACTAAAATGATAAGAAATCTTTATCTAATAAAATTCTAACAAAAATAATCACATTGCAGATACATCTTAAATCTATCAAGCTTTAGAAATAATGCACCTAAATATCCGTTTAGACTTATGTAATCTTGTCAATCTAAATTATCATAAGCAGACTCAAATCTCATCAAAACATTCTTCCTAAATGCTAAAAAATATAAATGGAAATATTCAAAATAAAAATTATACTCTTGGACTCTTAGTTCTTAACTTTGACTAGAGAACATAAACACAACTAGAAACAAACTTGACCCCTCAACTAAATCTAACTGAATTAGGTTCAATCTTGGAGCCGTGGTTATATCACAAACTAACACTATCAGTATATGTCATAAAAAATTGAATGCAGCTAAGACTGTGCCTAGCATCAAAATAATATGTCAGACACTGACCAATGGAACCGTACCTCATTTCTAAAGGCTTGGCCTATCTGAGCTGCTGCAAACGGAAGCTTATTGCCATTGTAATAATACAAGTCTTTAAAATTCACGAAGATACCCTGTGCCGTCTCTGGCCTCATATACCTATAACCACACAATAAGAATTTTACAACATCTGAAACACCAGTTGCTGATAACTAAACTAGTCAGATATCTGGTAGGGCTGTGCGAAATATCCCACCCAGGGCTCAAGCCAGATGGGCCAATGGAAGTCTGAAACATGAGATTAAAGGGGTAAGGATCAGACAGTGGGTTCTTGGTGTCCGGAGCTGCTATACCATATTCCTTAATCTTGGCACCCACTTCATCAGCAGAAAGGTCGTCCAACACTGCTAGTATATGCTTAAGCTCCGCAGCCTTCTCAGATGACAATGTAAGATCCTTCTCGAGCTTCTCTTTGCAATAGTCTTTAAGTAGGTGGTCAGCTCGATAGCAAGTACCTGTCTTCTCGTCCTTCACCATTAGATCAGTGAACTTATCAACATGACCAGATGCCTTAAGAACAATTTCAGGAGTGACACAGGGACAATCAACCTCCAGCATGTTCTCCTCTAGGACAAAATGCTGTAACAAAAGAAGCAAAAGAAAATTCAGCACACCATGTGCCATGAGTGAATAAAAAGGGGGGAAAAAAGAAAAACAAGAAACAAATAATTTTAAATTAACGAGTCAATATAAAAGTTATACAATCGAGAGCGTAATACAAAATCTATTAACTTTAAGAAGGGGGCTAACTGAATGCATCAAGTATCACAAGAACAAAAGATGAACTAATCTATATTGTTACTTTTCTTCTAGCATTTTGGTTAGAATGCTATAACACGACCTTCAAATGCTCAATTCACAGATATCGAAAAAAGCATCCTACGCAATTGAAGAAACGAGCAAGCGTTTACCTGACGCCAGAAGGCGAGGACGTTAGACTTGACTGCACAGCCAGGAGGGCCGTAATCATAGAGCCCGGCGACCCCGCGGTAGATCTTGAAGGACGGGATGTAAAAGAGCCGCCGCTCGAGCGTGTTGACGACGGCCTGGCGGAAGGCCTCCCTACTGCCGGCAATGGATCCGTCGACATTTCTACTGACAGCGGCCTGGAGGCGCCTGGCGGCGGCGGCGGCCTCCACTTTGAGGACCTTGAGGGACTCAACGGCGGCGTCGATCTCGGCCGGGGCGAATGCGGGGCCGGCCTTGAGTGCCCGTACGGCCTCGGCCTGGGCGTCGACGGCGGCATGCTTCTCGGCAAGGGCTCGGCGGAGCGATTCCTCGGAGTCAGCCATGATGGGCAACGCGGAGACCACCAGGGAGAGGTGACGTCGGAAAAGGGTTTTGATTGGGTTTTGGGATTTAGCAACAATGGAGAAGACGCATGCGAGACGCATAAGAGACGGATAAAGGTGGGGAAAGCAACCAGGCAGAAATATCTCGAAGTCGATACCGTGTCTGCGAACGCGGATTGCCATCGTGTGATGGGTGTATATTTGGCGATTGCTAAACGGAGACCACATCGCCATTGAAAATTTTTCGGACTGGATACGGTCTGATATATATATATATCGAGTGATTTTCTTAAAAAATTCCTAATGTTACTTTTTTTAATTGTCCTTTCAAACCGTCGCTTTGTTTTTTTTTATTTCCCTACAAAATACTTATATTTTCGGTATTTTCTAATCGAGATGAAATTTTTTCACTTATTTTTAATAGTTTTATACTATTATAATATTTTTATTTAGCTTATTTATGATTTTTTAATAGTGTTTACAATATCTTTATTAAGGTATTGAAAATATTATAAAAGTTATTGTAAAATAATATAGGTGACATCATATTAAGTCTCTTTGATTGTTATTACTTATACACTATCACGATACCATATTTTTAGGATTATAATTTGTTTGATTAAAATTAGGAGTTTATTTTGATTATTTATAATATTTTTATTATGGTGATAAAAATGCTTTAACAAGTTATTTTTTATTTATATTTGAATGATGTTATTCTTAAGCTATTGTAAGTATCTATTTAAATCATAATATATCAATGATTTCTAGTGTGTTTTGATTTTATTTAACTCATTTATAATATTTTTAAATAAATTTTATAGTATTTTTTGTTGTGGTGGTCAAAATATTATAAGAAGCGAAAAACACTACCACAAGCGAAAAAATTTTAGTTGGATGGTTGGGTATTTTTTGAATTAGAGGTACTTTGAAAAAGAAAACTAAAAGATGTGATATTGTTTGAGAAATATCTAAAATATGGAAATTTTTCTAAGAAAATCATCCCCTTTTTCTTACCTTTATATTTGAACAAAGGTGTACTACTCTTTTGTCCTTTTCCTCATTTTTCTCTCTAAATTCATTCAATTAATCGTTCTGAACCGATTCAAAATAAAAATTAATATATATAATAATATAAAAAATAATTATAAAATTAATAATAAATAATTTTAAATAAACAATAAAATCTAAATATTCTCAAATTTTAAGAAAACTTTGAAAATAACTTACAAAAACCAAAATGATCATTTTTATATTTTTTTTAATCACCAAAATATGTATTTTACTAACTTTAGTCTTTAAAAAGTTGAATTTAGATTATTTTTATTTTTATTCAATTTAAAGTGATTCTAGAAGAACTCATTTGATTAAAAAAATTTAAAAAATTATCAGAGATAATCTTATGAAGTTTTGAGACTTTTTTTTAAAAAAAAATCAGTTATACTGTTTTTGAATAAGATTTATTGTTTTTAAGATCATATTTAAAAATAGCATAACCATATTCAAAACCAGTGTTACTAAACAAAAAATTTCAAAAATTTAAAAATTTTCATGGAACCTTATTATTGAGTAAAGAAGCCAAAATGACTAATTTTTTTATTTTTGGATCATTATAGGACTTATTTTCATTTTTTTAACCGTAAAAGGTAAAATTTTCTATTTTATCTTTAACTAATTTAAGCTGACATTATAATTTTTTGTTAAATTTTTCATGAAACCTTGAAAATATTTATTGAATCCATAAATGACCACTTTTATAATTCTGGGTTTTTAAAGGACCTATTTCGGTTAATTAAGCACTTAAAAGGACCAAAATTTCTCTGTTTTTTTTATTTTGGTAAATTTAAAATTGATTCTAAACTATTTTTAAAAAAAATCACTTGAATATTATCAGAAATGTTTTTGTAAAGTTTTACAGAAATTATTCATTTAAAATTTTAATTACACTATACCTGAAATAGGTTATATTGTTTTAGGGTCCTATTCAAAATAGTGTATCCCTATTCAAAATTAATATAATTTTATTTTACTTTAAAATTTTTAAGATTTTTATGAAACCTTTTAATTGATTGGAGAAGGTCAAATGATTATTTTTATATTTTTGAATTATTTTTTAGCCAATTTTGTTAGGGATCGAGCGGCACTAAGAGGGGGGTGAATTAGTGCAGTGGATAAAACGATTACTTTTTAACGATTTAAAACAAGCTTCGAAAACTTCGTATGATGAAAGCAACGTTTCGTTTGAACCCGGAAAGATTACATTTTAACTTTAAAGTGTATGTAATAAGATGAAGATGAAGTTGAGTAAATAAGACAGCAAGTGGAAAGGATTTGTAGCAAAGTAAATAGCAAGAACGTAAATGCAAACCAGATTTTTATAGTGGTTCGGTCATCCGACCTACGTCCACTCCCGATTCCTCTTGCTTGAGGCCATCGGCTTTCCACTAGCAATCCTCCTTCCAATGGGCGAGGATGAACTCCCGTACAACTCCTCTCCTTTTGATGGGCTTAGGAGATAACCCTTACAAAGCCTTTCACCCTCTCTTGGACTAGAACATACTTCAAACTAAGAGGGAAGATTTTGAACACTTTCAAGAGAGTTTTCCCCTTTCTATTTTTCAGTTCTAGCCTTCTTTCATCCAAGAATGTGAGAGGTATTTATAGGCCTCATAGTGATTTAAATTTGGGCTCCAAATTTGAATTCATTTTGAGTTTCCCGATGTCAGGCGGTGCTACCGCGTATCAAAGGCGGTGCTACCACCTGCATAGTGTTAGACTGACACAGTAGGGGCGGTACTACCGCCCCAGCCAGGCGGTGCTACCGCCCCAGCCAGGCGGTGCTACCGCCTGGCTTTCCAAGCACTAGGCGGTGCTACCGCCCAGCACATGGCTGCTGGTTCGATTTGGGCCAAAAACTTTTGGCCCAACCTTGTCCAAATCAAGGCCCAACGGCCCCTACTTTGGGTTTATAGGATTAACATCTAATTCTAACCCAAATTAATGTGCTAATTACGAAATTAAAGATATTCCTAAGCTATTACAAAGTCCACAAGTCAAGTCTTCTTCCGGCAAGCTTCCGGTGAACTTCCGGCGGTCTTCCGACGATCCCTCGGAAACCATCCTGCAGACTCCCGGCAAGCTCTCGGACTCCACGATGATTTTGGTGAGTTCCCCCGAGTTTCTTTGACAAGCTCCGATCTTTCTTGGCAAGCTCCGCGAACTTCCGATGAACCTTCCGGCGAACTTCCGAAAACCCTTCAGCAAGCTCCCTACTTATTCTCGGCCGGTTCCGGCAGCACTCCCAACGAATCTTCGGACTTCCATCGAACACTCGAACTCCCAACGATCCATCGCACTTGACTTCGGCCCTTTGTTTCGCTTTACGTCTTCATCCTTATCGTAGTTACTCCTACACAAACAAACACAAACACCCTACTTCGATCTAGATAGTTACTACAACATGAATTAACATTCAGTTGCCTGGCACGTCATTGGTCGGCGCTTCATCCGATCCTTCGGCACCCTCTCTTGCAACTTGTTGCCCAATCGATGGTTGACCTCCGCAACCTCGATATCCATGGCGCAACTCCATACTTCTTAGCCCGATGCCCGATGTCCAAAGCCTCCTACCGATAGTCGACCGAACCTCCGGCTCGACATCCAATATCCTGACGTGATCACCTCCGGCGCAACGTCAATTCCTCTAGCATCAACTGTCTAATCCTGATCAATAGTAGACCTGCGTAACTCAACACAGTTAAACAACAAAACACACTCAATTAGTTTCATCATCAAAATCTGAGATTCAATAATCTTCCCCTTTTTGATGATGACAACTAATTGATGACTGACGGAGTTAACCATAACTCCTTGGAGTTTAACACAACTCCCCTTATCAATATGCCATTGATAGAACCCTTGGATTATCCCAAATCCAAGTAACATGTATCATTCATGTAGTGAGAAATGTAAATCCATCATGCAAATATATAAAATATTCAAGCATCATTACATTGCATAAATTCATCAATCTACTTCTCCTCCTATGTCATCAACAAAAAGAAGAAGTAGCATCATAGCCATTTTAAAAGATATGCAAATTTTTACAACACACTAGCTATTTATCACATCATACAACATTTTGCAGTACAACACCAAATAATACCATTCAATCATAACAAGTTTCAAGGATGGGCAATGATGGTAATTTTCACTTGCTTGAGATGTGCAAGTTTGCACCTTGTTTCTCACGATAGCAATATTTGCATCCTTTGATATAACAATTCTTAGCTTCTCATGAAGTTACAAAATAGGAATCAAGATGGCAAATTTTTGCAATGTTCGAGCTAAAAACTTTCTCCCCCTTTGTTAGCATCAAAAAGAAAGGGAGGATCAAATACTTTAAATAATCTTGTATGAGATTCAATAATAATTTGTAACAAAAATACAAGTAATTTTGAAGAAGTGAAATTGAGCAAGATTTTTGCCTTTCTTGAGATAGCAACTTTTTGCTTCTCAATACTCAAGCTAACAAAATTTTCTCTTTTGATGCACAAGCTAGCAATTTTCTTCCTCTTGAATGAGCTAGCAAATTAATCATGCAAGCTAGCAATAAATCTTCTCCCCCTTTGATTTTGTCAAAAAGAAAGGAAGAATACAATTCTTTTCCCTTTACATGAATGCTTCCATCATGACAAAATAACAAATTTCCATCATGAATTTTTAACATATCAAGTCATGAATTCAAGGAAGTCATAAACAAATCATGGTATGAGGGAAATTTATAACAAGCAAGCAAGCAATAATGATAAGCTAGCATACTTTGCGATACATGAAACTAGCTTCCTTTCAATTTTCTCTTTTGCAACTAAGTTTCCCTTTTGCAAGCCATCAACTTTTTGTTTGTAATGAGCTAGTAATTTTTGTAAAATTTATAACATTTTAAACATGCAAGCTCATGAGTTAAAAAATAATGCAACTTTACAATTTCTTTCTTCTCATTTTGAGAAGTGCAAGTTTTACCTTTTGCAAGTTCTAGCTAGCTATGTTTGTCATTTTCACTTGTGATACATAAGCTAGCAAGCTAACTCCCCCTTTGTCACTATCGAAAAGAAGGGATGAATAATATTTCAATGAAATAATTTAGCACCAATCAATATTTCAATTTTTTTCATGATGCATACAAAACATAGATGCAAAGAATTCATGAAAGATATCAATATGAAATATCAACAAGGATCAACACTAAAAGACATCATTCATGATTCATCATAAAGCAAATTTCATTTATGTTAAATGTTCAATTTACCACATGCAAATATATAAAATATTCAAGCATCATTACATTGCATGAAGTCATCAATCTACTTCTCCCCCTATGTCATCAACAAAAAGGAGAAGTAGCATCATAGCCATTTTAAAAGATATGCAAATTTTTACAACACACTAGCTATTTATCACATCATACAACATTTTGCAGTACAACACCAAATAATACCATTCAATCATAGCAAGTTTCAAGGATGGGCAATGATGGTAATTTTCACTTGCTTCTTGAGATGTGCAAGTTTGCACCTTGTTTCTCACGATAGCAATATTTGCATCCTTTGATATAACAATTCTTAGCTTCTCATGAAGTTGCAAAATAGGAATCAAGATGGCAAATTTTTGCAATGTTCGAGCTAAAAACTTTCTCCCCCTTTGTTAGCATCAAAAAGAAAGGGAGGATCAAATACTTCAAATAATCTTGCATGAGATTCAATAATAATTTATAACAAAAATGTAAGCAATTTTGAAGAAGTGAAATTGAGCAAGATTTTTGCCTCTCTTGAGATAGCAACTTTTTTGCTTCTCAATACTCAAGCTAGCAAAATTTTCTCTTTTAATGCACAAGCTAGCAATTTTCTTCCTCTTGAATGAGCTAGCAAATTAATCATGCAAGCTAGCAATAAATCTTCTCCCCCTTTGATTTTGTCAAAAAGAAAGGAAGAATACAATTCTTTTCCCTTTACATGAATGCTTCCATCATGATAAAATAACAAATTTTCATCATGAATTTTTAACATATCAAGTCATGAATTCAAGGAAGTCATAAACAAATCATGGTATGAGGGAAATTTATAACAAGCAAGCAAGCAATAATGATAAGCTAGCATACTTTGCGATACGCAAACTAGCTTCCTTTCAATTTTTTTCTTTTGCAACTAAGTTTCCCTTTTGCAAGCCATCAACTTTTTGTTTGTAATGAGCTAGTAATTTTTGTAAAATTTATAACATTTTAAACATGCAAGCTTATGAGTTAAAAAATAATGCAACTTTACGATTTCTTTCTTCTCATTTTAAGAAGTGCAAGTTTTACCTTTTGCAAGTTCTAGCTAGCTATGTTTATCATTTTTACTTGTGATACATAAGCTAGCAAGCTAACTCCCCCTTTGTCACTATCGAAAAGAAGGGATGAATAATATTTCAATGAAACAATTTAGCACCAATCAATATTTCAATTTTTTTATGATGCATACAAAACATAGATGCAAAGAATTCATGAAAGATATCAATATGAAATATCAACAAGGATCAATACCAAAAGACATCATTCATGATTCATCATAAAGCAAATTTCATTTATGTCAAATGTTCAATTTACCACACAAGGTAAAGAAATCATGTCACTTTTAGGGTCATGAAATATATGACATCAAGGCTCATGATTCATTTAAAAAGATATAGCATAAAGAGTAACTTGATTCATGATAAGAATTTCAAGTATCAAGTATTAAGATATCAAGACTTGGATTGTGATAAAGCTCACTCATCATTAACATAGTTTATGAGATTCATAAAAAAAAAACATAAACTTGAATTGTTCTCCTCTTTGGTAAATGATAAAAAGAAACAATCATTTTCGAAATTCAAAATGCTAGCAATTTGTATTAATCATGACAAGTGATACATCAAAAGTCTATATCATTATTTCAATCAACAAGTCATGAAGCATACAAAGTAGTATTGAAACATGAGAGAAAAGTTCAAATTATCAAATCATAATCAATTCATCGAAATCACTTCTATAATTTATGAGATTCTTAAGATATCATAAAATCATTAATCTCGATACGATAGTAAATATAATTTATTTATATTTTATCATATAAGTATGTCTTTTGCCTTTATATGCCAAATCAAAATATTCAAAACCGGAAGACAAACTTCATTATAAACATTGTCAAAACAACACATTGTTTCAAGACATGAGATTTAATTTATCATGATAATGTGTTTCATTTTGTTTCAAACAAATGTGCTCATGTTTCAAAAGATGAGTGTCAAATTTAATATCAAAACATGAGTTTATCATGAAGATATGATATCACAAAGTCATTAAGCATGATAACAAACTTTTAGTATTTTCATTTCAATGATGATTTCATAATGTATGTTCAAACATTTATATGGAACCCATCATTGTAGAAATTCAAAACATAAGTTTGTCATTAAATCCATCAAGATCATATGCATCAAACATCATGATAGTACATTTTCTCTTCTTTATGAGTTTCAATTTAAGTGATTTGATTTTTCATAAGAATGTTCAAAATTTTTATATGAAAATGTCATGCATCATATTCAAAAATGAAAATATCATCAAAATCATTTTAATTCTTTCTTACATTAGTTATAACAAGATGATCGATGCTCAAATTTTTGGTAAAATCATGCATCATTTTATAAATCTGAAAATCATTTTCGTCATGAAAATCATCAAGTCCAAATGTAATACAAGGCAACATTAAAATCACATTTCTTTCATTTGGAAAATTTATGGGTTAGGTCTTTATAATTGATTTCATGAAGACATGTATCATCTAAAAATTTCATCATAAAAAGAATCAAGACCTATTAATCCAAGATAGAAGTTTTTTAAATCAACATCACTTCAACAACTCATGCATGATATAAAATCATCAAGCATCATGTTTAGAGACAATGTAAACCATTAAGATACTCATGCATGGGTTGATTCTATTAGGTGTCTAAACATTATCACAAATCATACAATCATCATTCATATTTTTACTTTTCAAAAATACTATAAAGAAAAGCATAGTATAATTTTTAAAATATTTTTTTTAATTTCTAAAAACACAAGAAATGCATGAAAAAATTTCTACTAACTAAGTTAAGTATTCATGGAAAGCATCATGTAATTTCAAAATAAGGTAGAAGCAACTTGGGTGAGTTTCTTACCTCATTGTCGAAAACCGTCAAAGCCCATTTTGCCTCTTCTCTACTTGATTCTTCTTTGCAACCTATCTTCTTCTTCTTTGGCCTCTTTCTCCGTTCAAATTCATTTGTGCTTTTTAATTTTTGTTTAATGAACTTGTTAACATTCATTGTTATGTGTTCATTGTCCTCATTGTCCTCATCACTTGAGTCATCACTCAAGTGGCATTCATTTGTCCGATGTTCCAAATTCTTCTTGTTCTTTAGAAGGTGGTTCATATATTCATCATATTCCAAATGTTCGAAGAAACTCATTTCATATGTCATTAGTGAATCGATTAGTTCTTCCAATGAAAAATCATTTAAATTTTTAGTTTCTTGTATTGCGGTTACTTTTGGATCCCAACTCTTTGGGAGGGATCTTAAAATCTTGTTAGTGAGTTCAAAGTTCGAAAAACATTTACCAAGACTTTTCAAGCTATTGATGACATCTGTGAAGCGGGTGTACATATCGTCGATAGTTTAGCTTGGTGTCATTCGGAATAGCTCAAAATCATGCAATAAGAGGTTTACTTTCAAGTCTTTAACTCTACTAGTTCCCTCGTGCGTGATTTTAAGTGATCGCCAAATATCGAAAGCCATTTCGCACATTGAAATCTGATTAAACTCGTTCTTATCTAAAACGCAAAATAAGGCATTCATAGCCTTTGTATTTAAAGAAAAAGACCCTTTCTCTAAATCCAACCATTTGTTCGTCGGTTTAGAGGAAGGTTGAAAGCCATTTTCGATGATGTTCCACAAATCCAAATTCATTGAAAGTATGAAAATACTCATTCGAGTTTTCCAATATGTGTAGTCCGAACCGTTAAAGAATGGTGGATGAAAAATCCAAAAGCCCTCTTGAAAACCATTTAGAGTCATTTCTTACGGTGTAAATCCAAAAGAGAAAGAACGTGGCTCTGATACCAATTGTTAGGGATCGAGCAGCACTAAGAGGGGGGGGGGTGAATTAGTGCAGCGGATAAAACGATCACTTTTTAGCGATTTAAAACAAGCTTCGGAAACTTCGTATGATGAAAGCAACGTTTCGTTTGAACCCGGAAAGATTGCGTTTTAACTTTAAAGCGTATGTAATAAGATGAAGATGAAGTGGAGTAAATAAGACAGCAAGTGGAAAGGATTTGCAGCAAAGTAAATAGCAAGAACGTAAATGCAAACCAGATTTTTATAGTGGTTCGCTCATCCGACCTACGTCCACTCTCGATTCCTCTTGCTTGAGGCTACTGACTTTCCACTAGCTATCCTCCTTCCAATGGGTGAAGATGAACTCCCTTACAACTCCTCTCCTTTTGATGGGCTTAGAAGATAACCCTTACAAAGCCTTTCACCCTCTCTCGGACTAAAACACACTTCAAACTAAGAGGGAAGATTTTGAACACTTTCAAGAGAGTTTTCCCCCTTCTATTTTTCAGTTCTAGCCTTCTTTCATCCAAGAATGTGAGGGGTATTTATAGGCCTCAAAGTGATTCAAATTTGGGCTCCAAATTTGAATTCATTTTGAGTTTCTCGGTGTTAGGTGGTGCTACCGCCTGCACAATGTCAGACTGACACAGCAGGGGCGGTACTACCGCCCCAGCTAGGCGGTGCATTGCCTAAGCAAGGCGGTGCTACCGCCCCAACCAGGCTGTCACATGGCCATTACCCTCTCCCCGCAAAACCGGTCAATTGGGGTGTGCAACGCCAATGCTTATAAGGCTTAAGACCTCCCCTTTCCTTTACCAATGTGGGACTAAATGCACCTTGTCTACCCGCTCTTGGGGCGCACCCCCTCTTGGGGTGCACGGTTGCCTACCCGCTCTTGGGGCGCACCCCCTCCTGGGGTGCACGGCGTGATACCCCCTCCGAGGTGATCACCGTGACATCCTTGAAAATTCACCCTGCCTACCCTCTCTGGGCGCTTGGCGTGACATTCTCCCCCACCCAATCTCGTGACGTCCCTGTCACAGACTGGCCACCCTGCCTACCTCCTTTGGGGCGCTCGGCATGGACACCCCCTCTGAGGTGATTGGTGAAGGCAAGGGATTGCTCTGATACCACTTGTCACATGGCTATTACTCTCTCCCCGCAAAACCGGTCTAGCAGAGTGCACAGCAGAACCACACACATGAGGAGGATGTTAGTGACCGGAGAGCATTGGCATGGGATTGCAGGGGAGGATCCCCCTGATGAGAGCAAGGGCACCGCACCCGGCACAATGGGCTCCGAGCCACTAGACTCACAATGGGTCTTAATGTCACCCCACCAAATTGACTTACCGGGTGTGTAGCGCCAACGCTTATAAGGCTCAAGACCTCCCCTTTCCTTATCAATGTGGGACTAAATGTACCTTGCCTACCCGCTCTTGGGGCGCACCCCCTCTTGGGGTGCACGGCTGCCTACCCACTCTTGGGGTGCACCCCCTCCTGGGGTGCACGGCGTGATACCCCCTCCGGGATGATCACTGTGACATCCTTGAGAATTCACCCTGCCTACCTTCTCTGGGCGCTTGGCGTGATATGGAGGTGCTACCACCTGGCTTTCCAAGCACTAGGCGGTGCTACCGCCCAGCACGTGGCTGCTGGTTCGGCTTGGGCCAAAAACTTTTGGCCCAACCTTGTCCAAATCAAGGCCCAATGGCCCCTACTTTGGGTTTATAGGATTAACACCGAATCCTAACCTAAATTAATATGCTAACTACGAAATTAAAGACATTCATAAGCTATTACGAAGTCCGCAAGTCAAGTCTTCTTTCGGCGAGCTTCCGGCGAACTTCCGGCGGTCTTCCGACAATCCCTCGAAAACCATCCTGCGGACTCTCGATAAGCTCTCGGACTCCACGATGATTTTGGCGAGTTCCCCCGAGTTTCTTTGACAAGCTCCGATCTTTCTTGGCAAGCTCCGTGAACTTCCGACGAACCTTCCGGCGAACTTCCGAAAACCCTTCGGCATGCTCCCTACTCATTCTCGGCGGTTCCAAGAAGATTCCCAATGAATCTTTGGACTTCCATCGAACACTCGAACTCCCAACGATCCATCGCACTTAACTTTGTTTCGCTTTACATCTTCATCCTTATCGAGTTACTCCCCGCACAAACAAACACCAAACACCCTACTTTGATCTAGATACATTACAACACGAATTGACATTCGTTGCGACACGTCATTGGTCGATCCTTCTACATCGCCTCTTGCCCGCTTTGTTGCCCAATCGACGGTTGACCTCCATAACCCCGATATCCATGATGCAACTCCGCACTTCTTGGCTCGATGCCCGACGTCCGAAGCCTCCTACCCATAGTCGACCGAACCTCCGGCTCGACATCCAATATCCTGATATGATCACCTCTAGCGCAACGTCAATTCCTCCCTAACTCGATCGATAGTAGACTCGTAACTCTGTGTTAAATAACAAAACACACTCAATTAGTTTTATCATCAAAATTTGAGATTCAACAAATTTAAGCTGAAATTAAAAATTTTCTGCCCAAAATTCTCATGAAATCTTGAAAATATCTATTTGGTCATTAAATGGCCACTTCTTTATTTTTTTTATTATTAATTAACTTATTTTCAATTACTTGAGAATCGAAAAATCTTTTTTATTTTTAGCTAATTTAATCTGACCAAGATCATATTTAAGAGGTTTTATGATAAAAAGAAAACCTTGAATCCTAAAAAAATTACTTAAATAGTTTTTTTCAAAAATTTTAACCTATTTATAGTTGCATTTACCCAATTGATCTATTAATATTTTTGAAAATAAAAAAAGGATCATTGAAGCCTTACATAACTCATTTTCAAGATATCATGAATGTTTGAGTCCGTGAAAGTTGATCCTACTTACACTAATTTTAAATAAGGTTATACTGATTTCTTATATCCTATTCAAAAACAATGTAACAAGGACCAAAAAATTTTCTTTGATGTTAAAACTTACCACATGAATCTTTGATCATATTTAAAATGATATATGACAAAAAATCCACTTGAACCTTCAAAAAATTACATAAATGGAAACTTTCCTATTTATGGTTGAATTTACCCATATTGATCTATTAATGTTTCTAAAAGTTATGTTCAAGGTATTATGAAAGTTTAGCTCAAAACATTAAAGTTGACCATAGTTTCAATGATTTTGAACAGGACTACATTGTTTTTAGGTCCCATTTAAAAAAATATATAACTAAATTCAAAATTAATTTAGATAAAAATTTTTGTTTCATATCAAAACTTGTCAAATGAACCTTTGATCAAAATTAAAAGGTTCCATGATAAAAAATTAACTTGAACACTCAAAATATTATAAAAATAAATTTTTATGAAAAATTTTAGTCTATTTATAACTGAATTTATCCAAATTGATCTATTCATATTTGTAAAAATAAAAAAAAACATTTGGGCATACACTACTCATTTTCAAGGTATCTTAAAAATTGATCGAGTTACACTTATTTTGAATAAGGTTACACTATTTTTTGGGTCATACGTTAAAAAAAATTTTATTTCATGTCAAAATTTGTCACATGAATATTTGATTATATTTACCTAAATTGATCAATTAATATTTCTAAAAATAAAAAGAATTCATAGAGAATGAAAAGAATTACTAAAGAATTCTTTTGGAACCAAGAATAGAAATAAGATGAATCTTCCTGTTAGGATTGCAGTCAACACTAAGAGGGAGGGGTGAATTAGTATAGTAATAAAATGATTCATTGATTCAAAAAACTTCGATCCAATGGAAGCTGTATTGGAAATTGTTTAAACTTAAAATGATTATAAGAATAGTAATGAGTAGGTAAAGCACTTGTAAAATAAATAAACAAGTAGAAAAAGGGAGGCACATTAATTTTATAGTGGCTCGGTCGTCCGACCTACGTCCACTCTCAATTCCTCTTTCGTCGAGGCTACCGGTATCCATTAACGATCTTCCTTCAATGGGCAAAGATCAACTATGCTCTTATAGCCGTCTTCTCCTTTTCTCAAGTTTAGGAGACAACCTTTACAAGCAATCACTCCTCTATAAATAAAATTTTAAACTAGAACAAGATGAGGGGATCTCTCAAGTGATTACAATAGCATTTTTCCATTATTATGTTCTCAGTGCTTGTGTATGCTAACCAAGGATGAATGGGGTATTTATAGACTCCAAATGGATTCAAACTTGGAGCCAAAACTAGTTTCATCATGGGTCTTCCGGGTACTAGCGGTATCATCGCTAGTGTTGGATGGTACCATCGCCTAGTCTGCCCTAATATTTGGCGGTTCCACCGTCAACCCTGGTAATACCACTATTTGACATGACTCCAAGTCATTGTTTGGGTCATCCATCTGGCTCAAAATAGTCTTGATTTGGGTCCAGCTGGCCCCTAATTGAGTTAGTCTAATTTTAACCTAATTACAACTAAAACTACTTCGATCTAGACAATTATTACAAAGCATTAATCAAATATCGTCCGATATGTCATTGGTTTATTTGGTGCTTCATCCGATCTTTTGGCGCATCGTTCTCTCTTATGGTATATTACCCAATCGGTATGTTAATTTCTGTAACTCCAATCTCCTTAGTGTAATGCTTGCTCTTCTTGGCCCGATGCCTGAACTCATGGTATGAAGCCTTTTGCGGATACATTGACCGATCCTCCAGCTCGATGTCCAATCTTCTAACATGTTCTACTTTGGCCCAACATTGATTTTTCTTGCTTTAATTGTCTCTCCATGATCAAAGCTAGTCCTGCATTACTCAAAACACAGATTAGATCATCAATTTTATTAATTGGTATCATCATCAAAATATAAGATTCAATAATCTCCCCCTTTTTGACGATAACAACCAATTAATGATGGAGTTAACCTTAATTCCCCCTATCAATATGCTATATTGATAGAACCTTTGAAATCAAGCAAAATCATGAATCATAGTAACATGTCATTACAAAGCATATCATTGCATATATCATCATGATTTCAAATCATCAATTTTAAATTACATGAAATCATCATGTATGATTAGCAAATTATCATTACTTCTCCCCTTTTGTCATCAACAAAAAGGAGAAGTGCAACTATGTAAGTTTTTGAGATATGCAAGTTTAGCAAATTTTTCATTACTTTAGAACATACAAATATAGCAAGTTTTAAAGATGTGCAAGATTGCAAATTTTGCTTCTTGAGTAGTGTAAGTTTTATACTTTTGCTTCTCTTGAGATTGCAACTCTGTGCTTCTCTTTGCATTGTTTAAGCTAGCAACTTTTGTTTCTTCTCTTTTGAGAATGCAAGCAAGCAAAACTTTCTCCCCCTTTGTCATTGACAAAAAGAAGAGAAGATACAAAGTTATACTTCTTTACTCTTTACATCAATTTTTAAATTATGACAAATGAGATATCAAAAATTTATACCAATATTTCAATAATCAAAATCATGTCATGAATACCAATTTAACATTCAAGCTAGCACTTTTTCTCTTCTCCTTTTATTATAAAAAAGAAGAAAAGAATACAATAATATATTTTTTCTCTTTTTACATCAATGATTCAATCATATTATAAAAGATATCAAGAAAAACTAATTTAGTGATGAGATATATAATTTATAAAAAAAATCAATTTATGTCCGTAATGTTTCAAATATCACATAAGGCAAACAACCATCAATACGAGTCATATGAGAATCATCATATGAAAGATATAATATCAAAGATTATGTAAAATTAAATCATGAATACCAAAAGATCATGATCGATAAATCTCTTCATTTATAAATACTAAAAAGAAATCTTAGGAGATCAAATACTAGACAACCTTCAAAGGAAACTTTAAGTCATGAGTTTCTAGAAATCAAGAGAAAAAATCATGATTCATAAATATTCTCTTTAGTAAAAGGAAACATAGGAGATAAAAGATCTTGATTCATGGTTTGATTCATAGAATAAAACTCAAGTTATAATTCCAAAAAATTATGATTCATTTAAAAAATTCTTCTCTTTAGTAAATGATGAATAGAATCATAGGAGATCAAATAAAAAATCTTGATTCATATAAAATAAACTCAATTCATAAATATCAAGAATCAAGATTCATTTGGATAAAGCTTTTCTTAGAAGATAGAAACATATGAGAACAAAATAAATTGAGAAAAATAGAACCATCGAAAATGATTTATATAAAATATATCTTAAATCGTAGACATGAATAAATCAAGTGTTTGTCAAATCTAAAATCATCATCAAAATCATTTTTCTAGTTCAAGAGATTCATAAGATAGATTCATCACTAAGAATCACTTGTTGAAAAATTGAAAAGATAGATATAGTGAAATTTTCAAGAAAAAATACTTTCTTCTTTTAGTTTTAATTCTTGCGATTGATTTCATATAAGCATGCTCAAGTTTTTCATAAACAAGCCATGCATCATGTTTTAAATTGAAAAGCAATACAAAATCATCAAGATACACATGATTTTAAAACATACAAAGGATTAATCTTATTTGGTGTGCAAGCATTACATTTAACTTTAACATGCAATTGTCATGATAATTTTTTTTAAAAAAAACTAATTTAAATTCATCAAATCATGAAAAACACTAAGTAATTTTACGGAAGATAAATAAAATTGATTGAGTTACTTACCTCATGTACTTAATTCTTACTTGAGTACTTTGAACATTTTCTTTTTCTTTTGTGCGAGCACCTTCTTCTTCAGTTACAGATAACCGCTTTTGTAGTGCCCCAATCGATTGCATCCATACCAAGTTATGGTGTTCTTTTTAAGTTCATTTTTATTTTTAGATTTATATTTCATGAACTTTTTAAATTTTACAGTGAGAAGTTCAAGGTCATCATCATCACTTGAGTTATCATTCAAGTAGTATTCTATTGTTCGAAGTGCTAAATCCTTTCTGTTTTTTGGAAGGTTGTTCTCATGTTCATCATGTTCTAAACAAGTCATTTCATAGGTCATTAAAGACTCGATAAGTTCTTCAATAGGAAAATTATTCATATCCTTTATTTCTTATATAACCGTCACTTTTTGATCTCAACCTTTTGGAAGGGATCTTAGTATTTTGTTTACAAGTTCGAGATTAGAAAAAGATTTACCAAGTGCTTTTAAACTATTGATGATATCCATAAAATGGGTATATATGTCACCAATAGTTTCGCTTGATTCCATTCAAAATAATTCAAAATCATGCATCAAAAGATTAATTTTTTATTCTTTAACTCTACTTGTACCTTCGTATGTGATTTTAAAAGTGTGTCAAATGTCATATGTAGTTCACAAATCGAAACATGATTAAATTTATTTTTATCCAAATCACAAAATAAAGCATTTATAACTTTCGCATTTAACGAAAAAGTCCTCTTCCCCAAATCATTCCATTCATTCAATGGTTTAGAAGACTTTTAAAAACCATATTCAATAATGATCCATAAATTTAAATCAAAAGAAAATAAGAAAACTCTCATTTAGATTTTCTAATATGTGTAGTCCCTCCCATTAAACATATGAGGACGAATGATAGAGTGACCATTTTGAAAGTTGAAAAGAGTCATTTCTCTTGGGTATTAAACTAAATGAGAAATAAACATGGCTTTGATACGAATTGTTGGGATCGCAGTCAACACTTTGGGGGGCGGGGAGGGGGGCACGAGCACGGAAGGAATAAATTAGTACAGTGATAAAACAATTCATTGATTCAAAAAACTTTGGTTCGATGGAAGCCATATTGGAAATTATTTAAACTTAAAACATTTGCAAGAGTAGTAATGAGTAGGTAAAGCACTTGCAAAATAAACAAACAAATAGAGAATAGGAGGCATACTAATTTTGTAGTGGTTCGATCATCCGACCTACGTCCACTCCCGATTCCTCCTTCGTCGAGGCCACCGATATCCACTTGTTAGGATCGAAAAGTCACTAAGAGGGGGCAGGGGGGTGAATTAGTGTAGCAGATTAAAACTCGTAAGTTTAAAACCAATTTCATAAATAGCTAGTTTGAATAAAGATTTTGATTCGACAAAAGATGACTTCATTAAAGTAGCTCGAGTAAAGGAAATGAAGACAGAACGATTTACAACTAAGTAAAGAAATGATTCAGAAATTTAAACACTCACACATTCAAAGAACACCATGATGTATAATGGTTTGGTCAAATGTGTTAGGGATCGAGCGACACTAAGAGGGGGGGAGGGGGGGGGGATGAATTAGTGCAGCGGATGAATACGATAAACTTCGATGATTTTAAACAAGTTTCAAAAACTTCATACGAAAATAATAACATTTCGATTAAAACCATTTTGATTGCGTTTTAACTTGAAAGCATACATAATAAGGAGACAATGAAGTAGAGCATCAAAGTGAAGATGGTTTGTAGTAATGTAAATGACAATAAGATAAATACAAACCGATTTATAGTGGTTCGGTCATACGACCTACGTCCACTCTTGATTCCTCTTCACTTGAGGCCACCGGCTTTCCACTAGCTATCCTCCTTCTAACGGGCGAGGATGAACTCCCTTATAGCACCTCTCCTTTTGATGGGCTTAGGAGGTAACTCTTATAAGACCTCTCACCCCTCTCTTAGACTAGAACACACTTAAAACTTAGAGAAAAGATTTTGACACACATTCAACAGAGTTTTCCCTCTTTTTATCTCAGTTCTAGACACCCTTTCATCCATGAATGAGAGAGGTATTTATAGGCCTCAAGAGGATCCAAATTTGAATCACTTTTCTTTTGTTGTGTGTCACCTGTTCGGACAATGTGGACATCGGTGTATCGGTTCCACCGCCCAGGGCAACGGTGCCACCTCCCATGCTCTCGGGTGCTGGGCAATGCCACCGCCCCAGCTTGGGCGGTGCCACCGCCCAGCCCTTCTAGCTCACTAGTTTGGGCCTAAAACTCGGCCCAAACCGGTCCAAAACAAGGCCCAATTGGCCCCTACTTAGGTTAAGGATTAATACCTAATCCTGACCCAAATTAACATGCTAACTATGAAATTAAAGATATTTCCTAAGCTATTACAAAGTCCGACATGTCAAGACTTCTTCCGGCGAGCTTCCGGCGAACTTCCAACGGTCTTCCGACGAACCCTCGGAAACCATTTTACTGACTCCCAGTAAGCTCTTGGACTTCACGAAGATCTTGGTGAGTTCCATCGAGCTTCTTTGGCAAGCTCCGATCTTTCTTGGCTAGCTCCATGAACTTCGATGAACCTTCCGGTGGACTTCCGAAAACCCTTCGACAAGCTCCATACTCATTCTTGGCCAGTTTTGGCAGCACTCCCAATGAATCTTTAGACTTCCGTCGAACTCTCGAACTCCCAACGATCCATCACACTTGTCTTCCGGCACTTTGTTTTGCTTTACATCTTCATCGTTATCGTAATTAATCCTGCACACACACAAACAAAACTCTACTTCAATTTAGACAATTATTATAACGCGAATTGACATTCAGTTGCCTGGCACATCATTGGTCGGCGCTTCATGCGATTCTTCGACACATCATCCTCTCACGTTTTGTTGCCCAATCGACGGTTGACCTCCATAACCCTGATATCCTTGGTGCAACTCCGCTCTTCTTGACCCAATGTCTGACGTCCGAAGCCTCTACCGATTATCGACCGAACCTCCGACTCGATATCCAATATCCTGATATGATTACCAGGCGCAATGTCAATTCCTCTAATATCAACTGTCTAATCTTAATCAATAGTAGACCTGCGTCACTTCAAAACACAGTTAGACATAAAATACAATCAATTAGTTTTATCATCAAAATCTGAGATTCAGCAATCTCTCCCTTTTTGATGATGACAACTAATTGATGACTAACGGAGTTAACTATAACTCCCCGAAGTTTAACCAAACTCCCCCTATCAATATGCCATTGAAAGAACACTTGGATTATCCCAAATCCAAGCAACATTCAACATAATGTTATGAGAAATATTTAAACCATCATGCAAATATATAAAATATTCAATTCAATGCATAAAGTCATCAATCTACTTCTCCCCCTATGCCATCAACAAAAAGGAGAAGTTTCATCATAGCTAGTTTAAAAGATATGCAAGTTTTACAACACACTAGCTATTAATCACATCATACAACATTTAAGCATAGCTTTGCAATACAACATCCAATCATCCCATTCAAACATAACAAGTTTCAAGATATGTAAGATAGCACTTGTTGTGATGGTATTCATGATCGCAAGTTTTTCTATTCTCCTTTGAGAAGTGCAAGGAAATAGTATTTAAAGATGTACATTTTCTTGACTTCCTTTGTGATATGCATGTAATTTTGTAATTTCTTTTTTCTCTTTTGAGAAGAGCAAGCTTGCAAGTTTTGCTTTCTTTGCATGCTAAGACTTTTGCATTCATTTGTAATATGCAAGATAAACATTACAACATACAAGCATAGAAGCATGGCAAGTGTAGGAATGCAAATTTTCTAAGTTTTACATTTTCTCTACTTGAGATAGGCAAGATAGCAATATTTGCATCCTTTGAGATCCTTAGCTTCTTATGAAATTGCAAGGTAGTAATTTTTCTCCCCCTTTGTCTTTGTCAAAAAGAAGGGAGGATGCAATGTTGTAATTGATTTCCCTTTTCATCGAAATGACAAATGAGATATTAGAAACAAATATTGACATAAATGTTTCTATCATCAAAATTCAAGTCATGAATATGAATTTAATATTCAAGCCAACAAGCTAGCTCCCCCTTAGTTATTGTCAAAATGAAGTGGAGGACTCAAATGCTAAAAAATTTCAAGCCATATAAAGAAATCATGTCATGATATCAATCATTTAGCAAATTTCTTTTACATCAATTTTCAATCATCACAAGTGATATTCAAACGTTTGCATCAATATTTCACCCAAGAAGTATTGAAATGTAGAAGAAAAAATCGATTTAAGCATGCAATCAAGTTCAAGTCATAGATACCAATGCTAGTATATTTTACATGTATTTTTATGCCATGATAAAAAGAATAAATCAATGATAATCATATCATGTTATGAAAGATATCAATATAAAAAATCAACAAGGACCAAAAGATATCATTTATGATTCATAATTATTCTTTTTAGCAAGATCAAGATCATAATTTTAAAACAAATTCTAAGCATATAGTTTCAAAAAATCAAAATCATGATTCATAAATATTTTCTTTAGCATCAATTTCCAATTCATAATAAAGGGTATACAACCAAGAATCATAATACATAAAAATATAGCATTCTCATATTTTGATATCTCAGATGTTGATATCAAGTCATGATTCACTGATTCATCATAAAGCAAATTTCATTTATATCAAATATTCAATTTACCACACAAGGCAAAGAAATCATGTCACTTCTAGGATATAATATCAAGGCTTAAGAAGAACATGATTCATTTGAGAATGGATAGCATAAAGAGCATCTTGATTCATGCATAAGAATTTTCATCAAGATCACATTTCATACGAATCAAGATATCAAGATTACAAATTCATAAAAATTCAAGTATTGAATTCCAAGAAATCAAAAGACAAGTTACATTTCATTTAAAGAATTTTCTTTTGATAAAACGGAAGGAGCATGGTAAACGATCTTGATTTATAAAGAACTTCAGGTTATATTTGTCAAGATCATAATTTCAATAGAATTTCTTATAGTTAGAACTTGATTCAAGCATTAAATACATCTTAACAAGTCATAATTCCAAAATATTTAAGAATAAAAATCATTCAAGTTCAATTTGACTACTTCATACTTATCATTAAAATCATTTTCATAGATTCATATAGATGGATTATTTAATACATCATCAAAATCTCATTCATAATTCAAGTGATTCATAAACTATCATAAATGAATTCATCACTTGTATTTCATGAAAAATAAAAAATTTCAAAAATCATACATTTCACTTTTTTATGATTTGCATTGATTTCGTATAAACATGTCTTTGTCTTCTTTTATGTTGAATAGAAACAGGCATAAATGTTCAAGACATAAAGGTTAAATCTCATAAAGTAAATTTTCAAGCATGATTTTAAATATTCATTTTTAAACCATGATAAAAAGAGTAAGTCGAAGATTCAATCATCTCATGTCATGAATTCCAAAGTCAAGATTTCAAGAGATCAAGAGATGAGTTATAAAATCATTCAAACTCATTTTGTCAACTCGAAACTCATAATCAAATTATCAAAATCATTCTCATCATTTGTTTTTTTTATGCCAAATCAAAATAAGTATTCAAAAACAAAAGGTAAGTTTCATTATAAAAATCATCAAGACAAAAATATGACACATTATTTCAAGACATGAGATTCAATTTATCATGATAATGTGTTTCATTTTAAGTTGTTTGTTCCATATAAGTGTACTCATGTTTCAAAAGATGAGTATCAAATTTTAAAACCGAACATGAGTTTTTCATCAAGATATAACACCTTTAAATTCTCATAAAATCATTAATCATGACAATAAACTTTTAATATTTTCATTTCATCGTTATCAACGATGATTTTATAGGATATGTTCAATTATTTACATGAAAGCCATCATTGTATAACTTTGAAATACAAGTTGTCATTAAAGCCATCAAGATCAAATGCATCAAAAATATTTCATATGAAAATTTTATTATAAGCAATGGAAATGGTTTACATGTAAGTATGCTCTTATCTTTTTCTACTAGATTCATGTATCATTGTATAGATTCGAAAAGTAAGTTTCAAGAAAAATTATTTAAACCAAATGCATGATACACTCATTTATTTTCAAAATATTTATCATGATTATTTTCATGAGATTCACAAGATTGGTAAAGTGAATTCATTAACCTCAATAGGATAGAAAATGAATTTTCATTTCATGCAATTGTTTTCATGTGAGCATATTCAAATCTTTTTATGAGAACCTATATCAACAAGATATAAGTTTAGTCACAAACTCGTCAAGACCAAATACATCAAAAATAAAACATCACATTTTCAATTTTTATGTGTTTTATTTTATGTGGTTGATCTCATATAAGCATGTTCACATTTTCACACAAAAGCCAAGCATCATATAAATTTGAAATTATCATCAAAATCTTTCATTCCAAAAATTTGTTAGGAGTGAAGTACATTGATTAGATGTAAGCATGCTCAATTCTTTTGTATAAATGATATTTATCAAGTTTAAAACCGAAACTCAAGTTTCAAAAAAAATGTAACATGTCATTTAAAAATTTCATCATAAAAACAATTTAGACCAATTAATCTAAAATAGAAGATTTCATATCATAAGCATGATACAAGCATTTATCATCAAAACATTTTCAAGAATAACATATATCGATGTGCATGATGTTTAAAGTCGAAAATCAATACGGAAAGCATACATAGAATTTTTCTTGTACAAAAATTATCATTCACAAAAGATTTGATGTTTTAAGCATCATCATGCAATCATCGTATAAATTTTTAATTTTTAAAAATTTATAGAAGGAAAAACATGTTATAATGTTTTTTAAACAATTTTTATTTCTTACTAAGTAAATTAAGTACTCATAAAAAACATCATGTAATTTCAAAATAATTCGAGAGAGTTAAGTTGCTTACCTTGTAGTCGAAGTCCGTCAAAGCCCAATTCGTTGTTTCGTCATTTGATTCTTCTTTGCGCTTCTTCTTCATCTTTGACCTCTTCCTCTATTCAAGTTCATTTTTAGTTATAGATTCTTATTTAATAAACTTATTAAGATTCATTAAAAGTTCAATGTCCTCTTCATTGTCCTCATCACTTGAGTCATCACTCAAGTGGCATTTCATAATTCGGAGTTCCAAATCCTTCCTATTCTTTGGAAGGTGGTTCAAGTGTTCAATGAGTTCAAAATATTCTAGGAGGCTCATTTCATATGTCATTAGTGAGCCAATGTGTTCATCTATTGGAAGGTCATTTAGATTTTTAGCTTCTTGTATTATGGTTACTTTAGGATCCCACTTTTTTAGAAGGGATCTTAAGATCTTGCTTACAAGTTCAAAATCCGAAAAACATTTACCAAGAGCTCTTAGACTATTGACGATATCCGTGAAATGGGTGTACATGTCGTTGATAATTTTGCTTGGTTTCATTCGAAAAAGCTTAAAATCATGCAATATGAGGTTTACTTTCGAGTCTTTGACTCTACTAGTTCTCTCGTGCGTGATTTTAAGTGTTGGCCAAATTTCAATAGCCGTTTCATATGTAGAAATCCGATTGAACTCATTTTTGTTTAAAGCACAAAATAAGGCATTCATAGCCTAAGCATTCAAAGAAAAAGACTTTTTCTCCAAATCCGACCATTCGTTCGTCAGTTTAGAGGGAAGTTGAAAATAATTTTCAATAACATTCCACAAATCCAAATCCATTAAAAGCAAGAAAACTCTCATTCGTGTTTTCCAATAAGTGTAGTCCGATCCATTAAAGAACGGTGGATGAACAATCGAAAAGCCCTCTTGAAAGCCATGAAGAGCCATTTCTTACGGGTGTAAATCCGAATAAGAAATAACGTGGCTTTGATACCAATTGTTAGGGATCGAGTGACACTAAGAGGGGGGGGTGAATTAGTGTAGTGGATGAATACGATAAACAAGTTTCGAAAACTTCGTATGAAAAGAATAACGTTTCGATTAAAAGCATTTCGATTGCATTTTAACTTGAAAGCATACGTAAGGAGACAACGAAGTAAAGCATCAATGTGAAGATGGTTTGCAATAATATAGTTGATAATAAGATAAATACAAACCGATTTATAGTGGTTCAGTCATACGACCTACGTCCACTCCCGATTCCTCTTCACTTGAGGCGACCAGTTTTTCACTAGCTATTCTCCTTCCAACAGGCGAGGATAAACTCCCTTACAGTACCTCTCCTTTTGACGGGCTTAGGAGGTAACCCTTACAAGGCCTCTCACCCCTCTCTTAGACTAGAACACACTTAAAATTTAGAGGGAAGATTTTGACACACTTTCAATAGAGTTTTTCCTCTTTTTATCTCAGTTCTAGACACCCTTTCATCCATGAATGAGGGGTATTTATAGGCCTCAAGAGGATCCCAAATTTGGAGCACTTTTGTTCTTCCCGGGCGTTCACGCTTGTCAATGTCGAAACGATACTACTAGGTGTTCCATCGCCCATGCTTGGTCCAGCATTACCACCTCTCTGATCGGCGGTGCCACACCAGCTCTGGTCCTGGCGGTGCCACCGCCTTTCTTCCAACTCACTGTTTGGTAAAACTTGGCCCAAACTCCAAAACAAGACTAATTGGCTTTACTGCTTATTATAGGATTAATACTTAATCTAAACCCAAATTAACATGCTAACTATGAAATTAAATATATTTCCTAAGCTATTACAAAGTCCGACAAGTTAAGACTTCTTCCGGCTAACTTCCGACGGTCTTCCGGCTAACTTCCGATGGTCTTCTGACGAACCCTCAAAAGCCATTCTGCAGATTCCTGGCAAGCTCCTAGACTTCACGAAGATCTTGGCAAGTTCCACTGAGCTTCTTTGGCAAGCTTCGATCTTTCTTGGCTAGCTCTGTGAACTTCCGACGAACCTTCCGTCGAACTTTTGAAAACCCTTTGGCAAGCTCCCTACTCGTTCTCGGTCAGTTCTAGCAGTATTCCCAATGAATCTTCGGACTTCCGTCGAACTCTCAAATTCCCAATGATCCATCACACTTGTCTTCCAGCACTTTGTTTTGCTTTACATCTTTATCGTTATCGTAGTTAATCTTGCACATAAAAACAAAACTCTACTTCGATCTAGATAATTATTTCAACGCGAATTGACATTCAGTTGCTCAGCACGTCATTGGTCGGTGCTTCGTCCTCTCTTGCATTTTGTTGCCCAATCGGTAGTTGACCTCTGCAACCCTGATATCCTTAGCGCAACTCTGCTCTTCTTGACCCGATGCCCGATGTTCGAAGCCTTCTGCCGATTGTCAACTGAACCTCTAGCATGACATCTAATATCCTGACGTGATCACCCGGTGCAATGTCAATTCCTCCAGCATCAACTGTCTAATCCTGATCGATAGTAGACATGCGTCACTTCAAAATGTAGTTAGACATAAAACATAATTAATTAGTTTCAAAATCAAAATCCAAGATTCAACAAAATGACCTACATCCACTTTCGAAGCCTTCTTCAATGAGGCTCCCAACTTCCACTAGCAAGTCACGTTAAAGGGGAAGGACCAAATACCCCTCTTACAATCTTTTTACAAGTGGTTCACACTCTTACTGATTTTTGTAAAGAGAAAGAGGGAGGTGAACACTAGCTATCGAAAACAAGGCTTTGCTAAAGCTTTTGCTTAATTTTTAACTCTCAAAAAGTTACCCTTTCAGCTAAGAAAAGAGGGGTATTTATAGACCCAAAGTTATTCAAATTTGGGCTCCAAATTTGAATTTATTTTGGGTTTCCAAGTGCTGGTGGTGCCATTGCCTGTCAGTGGCGATGCCATCGCTTGTTAATGTCAGATTGACAGAGTACTAGGTGGTGCCACTGCTCGCCGAGCCTTTCAGCAGAGTTGAATAGGCCATATTTTCGGCCTAACTCAGCCCAACAAGGGCCCGGTTGGCCCCTACTAGGTTAAAACAAGATTATTTCCTAATCCTTACCCTAATTACGTGCTAACTATGAAATTGAAATATAATTCAAAGTGATTTAAACTGACATTCTTCAAGTCTTCTTCCGGTGGACTTTCGACACTCCTTCGAATTTCTTCCGGCGGACTCCCATCAGGCTCTCAAATTCTTGTGGCGAGTTCAACGAGTCTTTGGCAAGCTTCTGAACCTTCTCAGTGATCTCCACGACCCTCCGACGATCTTTCCAGTGAACTTCCGAAACCTTCGGCAAGTCCCTGATTCTATCTCGGTTAGTTCCAGCAACACTTCCGATGATCCTTCAGACTTTCGGTGAACTCTCAAACTCTCGGCGAACTTGACCTCGGTAAATCGCTTTATGTTTTCATCCTATCGTAGTTAATCCTACACATTTATCTCAACAGTATGGATTAGAACAAATAATTCACCAATTGACTTCATCATCAAAATCCGAGATTCAACAATCTCCCCATTTTTTATAATAACAATCAATTGATGATAGAGTTAATCTTAACTCCCCCTATCGATATACCATATTATGAGAAGGTAAAAACACTTGAATTCAATCCTCTTGAATTCATCCTAAACCCGATAAGTTTCATTCATTAAACTTATCGTCATGCTTAACAAGCATGAATTTTCATCCATAAATATGAAACTTCGTATGTTTCATAATGTCATGGCATGATATGTATTTTCTAGTCGAATGATAAACATTCATCATTTTGACAAGAGAAACTAATCATAAATTGAAATGACACAAGGATAAAATGATATCAATGAGGTGCACAAGATCAGGGCATGATATCAAATGATATAATAGCTTAAAAAGACATCTTAAGCCTTTGAGATATATTGTGATACATTACGATGCTTCATAGCAATTAATTGTTGATTTCAAAGCATGACAAAAGTAATTTGCAATATGAACCATATAAGTTATTACGATGAGATGTGATACATATAAGTCATTTTTCAATCCAACATATTGCTACATATAAGTCATTTGTCATCAATTTCACATTTTTCTCCCCCTTTGTCATCAACAAAAAGGAGATGAAAAATTCATATATGGTTATGAAATCCAAAAAAAAAAATCAGTCTTCACTTATCAAATTTTATCAAACATCAACTTGGCATTTATAACTTTAAGAAATGAAATATGCTTAAAGTAGGTGGAGGAAAAATGAAATTAATGAAGATCAATCATTCAAGGAAGACATCAAATCATAAAACACTATAACAATATGAGAGCGTCATCCAACAGTTACGATCGAAAGAAAAATTCAAGAGATGTCATTCAAAATCTGAGTAGATGATATGAAAGAAACATACAACATCATACTTAGAAGTATTTCAAAAATATGTCCATAGTAATCATAAGGTTTACAAAACAAGAGTTAAAGGCAATAAATATTCCTCAGGAGGAATTCCAAAATGCCTATACAGGTGATCTATCTTTCGGTTCATCTATCGTACTTCCTTCAAAATTTTAGCTTGCTGTAAGTTGACTTGATCTTGTTGTGATTTGATTTGATTTAATGCTAATATGATTGGATCTTCAGTAGATGGAGCAGGGGCTAGCTCAGATGGTGCTGGACCAAAGGGACTAGGCGGAGGAGATTCACTTTCCCTAATGACTAGTGTTTCAGGTCGCTCTACTAGTGGGGGAGCTAGATCAATCCTTCTAGGTTGCCTAATCCATATACCATTTCTAAATGTATATCTAAGTCTCTTGAGGAGGTTTCTATTGATAGTATTATATCTGTCGACTTGTATTATTTTCTCATCAGGTGACACATAAATATCATGTGCAAGTATTAATCTAGTGATCAACCCGCCATACAATAACATTAAGTCTCTAGAGATAATTTCTATCATATGTTGCCGGATCAAGTATCCAAAGCAGTTGTTTTATCTGATCAAAATCTAATACATGGTGCTTAACTCTAGCATACTAATTTCATTATGATGATATTGTTTAGGAAGAAGGATACTTATGATGATGTGATGAAGAATTTTTGAATTAAAAGGATAACAAGTGCTCGTAGCTTTTGGGAACAATGCCTAGGTTAGGATTTGCAAAAATCATCTCTAAAACCTCAGAGTGGATTGCTCCGATTGTATCAATATCCCATTAGCTTCTGAAATAACAACCCCTATCCTTTTCTTCAATTCCAATAAGCTCACATATCGTATGATTAAAAATTCGAATTTCGGTTCCCAAAAGGTAGGTAGTCAAGCTATCATTTTCCACACTCAATTTTGCGTAGAACAACTTAACCAACCTAGGGTAAATCGGTTCATCAATTTGTAAGATAGGTAAGATATCTAAATCGGCAAACCATCTAATAGGTTCTAGGTTTCCTAGTTCACCTAGATAAATATGTTTTCCCTTATATATGGCTTTTGATTTAATATTAGGGTACCTTAGAGCTACTTCATTAGATCTAAAGAGGATTGGGTCATAGGAATCTTCTTCCAACCTTTTCCCTTTGCCTCTTGATGATCTCTTAGGAACCATATCTTGTTTTAGTTTCCTTGGGAGGTGAAGATCTTGATTCAAGAAGAAACCCTTTCTTAGGCTTTTAGAGGAAGAAAATGGGGTGTGGAGAGGATTAGAGGGCTTTGGAGGAGGAGGAAGAGAAATTTTTTGGGTTAGGGACGGTTCCACCGCGACCCTAACCCATCCCTTAAATATAGGGGTGTTCGGGTGATGCCACTGCCAACCAAGCGATGCCACCGCCTGGGGGTCGAGCACCCAGGTGGTGCTACCGTCGGTTTTGACGGTGCCACCACTGGCACCAAAAATTTATATATATATATTTTTTATTTTATTTTCTAAAGTTTTAATGTGTTGATTTAAGATAGGATGGTGTCTTGGATCACTCTTTAAAATACAAAATGAAAAGAAGGAAGTTAAGTCCACGAAAATCGAAAAGAGGATAACCAAGATTTCGAAAAAGACTTACAATGAAGCTTATTCACGAGGACAATTCAACATGCCTAATTCCCTAATAAAGTCAAATTGTTCTTCATTTAAGGGTTTTATGAAAATATCCGCTAGTTGATGTTTTGTATCAATAAATTCTAGAATGACATCATTACTATTGACATGATCTCATATAAAGTGATGTCTAATGTCAATATACTTAGTTCTAGAGTATTGAATAGGATTTTTGGTTAAACAAATAGCGCTTGTATTATCATGTTTTATGGGAATGTTCTTTAAATGAATTCCATAATCTTTTAATGTATTTTTTATCCAAATAACCTGTGCATAACATGCACTTGCAGCTATGTATTCAGCTTCAGCCGTAAATAGTGCAACCGAGCTTTGTTTCTTGGAAGACCAAGAAACGAGTGCATGTCCTAATAATTGACATGTTTCAGATGTGCTTTTTCTATCTATTCTACATCCGCCAAAATCGACATCCATATAAGCTATTAAATCAAGGTTATCAGATTTTGGATACCATAATCCTAGATTATGAGTACCTTTAAGATATCTAAGAATTCTTTTAACGGCTTTAAGATGAGATAGCATAGGATCAACTTAAAATCTCGCACAAAGTCCTACACTAAACATGATATCTGGTCTAGTCGTGGTAAGATAGAGTAAGCAACCTATCATTCCCCTATATATCTTTTGATCGAAATTTTCTCCACTTTCATTCAAATCTAACTTAGTGGAAGTACTCATAGGAGTATTTATAGCTTTTGAACCATTCATATTAAATATTTTTAATAATTTTAATGTATATATAGATTGATTAAAAAATATGCCATTAATAAGTTATTTAATTTGTAATCCTAAAAAGATGGTTAATTCTCTCATTAGGCTCATTTCAAATTCATGACTCATATACTTGGCAAATGATTCATATAGTGATTTATCCGAAGAACCAAAAATAACATCTTCAACATAAATTTGAACAATAAGAAAATTATTTTCAAAATATTTGATAAATAATGTAGTATCAACCTTGTCTTTTGTAAAATTATTTGAAATAAGAAAGGAACTAAGCCTTTCATACCAAGCTCTAGGAGCTTGTTTTAATCCATAGAGAGCCTTAGTTAATTTAAACACATGGTTAGGAAGAAGAGAGTTTTCAAACCCAAGAGGTTGTTCAACATACACTTCTTCGGAAATAAAGCCATTCAAGAAAGCACTTTTGACATCCATTTGAAATAATTTAAAATCATTACTACTAGCATAGGCAAGAGCATCCTAATGGCTTCTAATCTTGCCACAAGAGCGAAGGTCTCTTTGTAATCGATACTTTCTTCTTGGTTGAAACCTTTGGCCACTAGTCTAGCCTTGTTTCTAACCACGATATCGCATTCATCTTGCTTGTTTCTAAAAACTCATTTAGTACCAACAACTAAATGGTCATTAGGTCTAGAAACAAGCTTCCATACCTCATTCCTCTCAAATTGATTCAATTCTTCTTGTATTGCGATAACCCAAGAATCATCTTTCAAGGCATTATCAATGCACTTGGGTTCAATTTGAGAAAGAAAACTGGCATGGGCAGAGAAATTTTTAAAAGAAGAATGAGTTTGAACCTCTTTCAATGTGTCTCCTATAATTAACTCCTTGGGATGGGCATCTACATACTTCCATTCCTTAGGTAAGGAAATTTGGGAAAAAGATGCATCCAAGTTGTAAGGAGAAGGTTCATTCAAATTTAAATCATCGAAACCAAGATCATCATCAAAATTATTTTTCTTAAATTTAAAAAATTCAATAAAAACTATATGAATAGACTCTTCTATAACTAAGGTTCTTTTGTTGAAAACCCGAAAAGCTTTAGAAATAGAAGAGTAACCAAGAAAGATGCCTTCATCGGATTTAGCATCAAATTTTCCTAAAGCATCCTTTTCATTTAAAATAAATCATTTACAATAAAAAACTTTAAAGTAAGAAACATTGGATTTTTTATTATTTCATAATTCATACAGTCTTAGATAGAGATGATCTTACTAGGACTCTATTCATGACATAGCAAGCCGTGTTCACGGCTTCGGCCCAAAAATATTTGGGTAAATTTATTCATTTAACATGGTTCTTGCCATTTCTTATAAATTTCGATTTTTTCTTTCCACTACTCCATTTTGTTGAGGATTCCTCGGAGTAGAGAAGGTATAGTTATATCCATTTGTTTCACAAAAATTTTGGAAGTCATGGTTTTGAAATTCACCACCGTGATCACTCCGAATTGATGAAATCATGAAACCTTTTTCATTTTAAGTTTACAAAATTTGAAAAAATATTTGAAACAATCACTTTTGTGAACCAAGAAATCGGTCCAAGTGTATTTACTATAGTCATCCATAATTACGAAGGCATATTTGCTACCTCTTAGGCTTGTTATGTCAATTGGTCCAAATAAGTCCAAATGGATCAATTGCAATGGTCTAGTGGTGCTAATTTGATTTTTTGGTTTGAAACTAGTTTTTATTTATTTTCCTAGTTGACAAGCATCACACACGTTGTCCTTGACAAACTTCATATTAGGAATCCCTCGTACTAACTCTCTAGATAAAATCTTAGATATTAGTTTCATGCTTGCATGGCCTAATCTCCTATGCCAAAGCCAAGCATCATCATTCAAAATCGAAAAACACATTTCATTACTTAGTTCATCAATATTAATGGTACAGACATTATTTGTTTTAAAGCAATCATGGATATGTTATTGTTTGGTTTTTCAATGATGCAAACATTAGATTTAAATCTAACAACATAACATTTATCGCATAATTGACTAATGCTTAAAAGATTATATTTTAGTCTATCAACTAGCAACACATCATCAATTGAAAAACTTGATTTGTTACCTATGGTTCTCTTGCCAAAGATTTTACCATTGTTGTTGTCTCCGAAGGTGACATACTCTTCTTCTTTTCTAGTGAGCATAGAGAAATGAGATGGATCTCTGGTCATGTGCCTTGAGCATCCACTATCAAGATACCATCTCTTGCTCCTAGCTTGTGAGTTTGTCTATAAAAGAGGATGGTTTTTAGGTACCCATTTGATTTTGGGTGCCCCACAAATTGATCTACTAATTTTATAATTTAACATTAAATTATTTATGGTTCCTTTAGGAACCCATATCAATTTATGTAGACTAACTTTTTTAAACGGACATTTGTAAACAATATGTCCATATTTACAACAAAAATTATATCTCAAGTGAGATGATACATGTAGTGTGGGTCCTTTATGTTGAATCTCGGATTTTGATGATGAAACTAATTGATTGTGGTTTATTGTTTAACTGTGTTTTGAGTTATGCAGGTCTACTTTTGATCAGGATTAGACAGTTGACGCTGGAGGAATTGACGTTGCGCCGGAGGTGATCACGTCAGGATATTAGATGTCGAGCCGAAGGATCGGACGAGGCACCGACCAATGACATACCGGGCAACTGAATGTCAATTCGCGTTGTAATAACTGTCTAGATCGAAATAGAGTGTTTGGTGTTTGTTTGTGCAGGAGTAACTACGAAAGGGATGAAGACGTAAAGCGAAATCAAGGGCCAAGCCGGGCGCGATGGATCGCTGGGAGTTCGAGAGTTTGACTGGCTCAAGATTCATTGGGAGTGTCTTTAATCGGCCGAGAACGAGTAGGGAGCTTTGCCGAATGGTTTTTCTGGAAGCTCGCCGGAGGTTCGTTGGAAGTTCGCGGAGCTTGCCAAGAAAGATCAAGCTTGCCAAAAGCTGGAACTCGCCAAAATCATCGTGAAGTCCGAGAGCTTGCCGAGTCCGCAGGATGGTTTCAGGATCGTCAAGACCGCCCGGTTCGCTAAGCTTAAGAAGACTTGACTTGCGGACTTTGTAATAGCTTAGAAACGCTCTTTAAAATTCATAGTTAGCACGTATTTTGGGTTAGGATTAGATAACCCAAAGTGGGGGCATTGGGCCTTGATTAGATGAGTTTGGGCCAAAATTTTAGCCCAAATCAACCAGCTACGTGCATGCTACTATAGCATACTACTGTAGCCGCATCAGAGCATGCATCGTAGCGTGCGGTGGAACCGTCGTGTAGCACCGCCTCTGCCATAGTTGGCGGTGGAACCGGCCGGGCGATAGCATCGCCTCTGTACGTCGTCAACAGACGACAGCGTGGCACCGCCGACAAAGGTGGCACCGCCTCTGACCACCAGACCTTGGAACTCCAAATTGATTTGGAATTTGGAGCCCAATTTTGAATCCACTTTGGATCTATAAATACCCCCCCTTTCTCAGCTGAAAGGGCACCCTTTTTTGAGCAAAAATTCTAAGTCTTGAGCTTGTGAAGAGTTTTGAAAAGTCTTGTGTTTGCTAAGTGTTCACCTTCTTCTTTTCTTGAGAGATCTTGTACAAGTGTGAACCTTTGTAAAGGGTTGTAAAAGGGGTGTTTGGTCCTTCCCCTTCAAAGGATTTGCTAGTGGAAGAGCGGAGCCTCATCGAAAAGGCTTCAAGAGTGGATGTAGGTCATTTGACCGAACCACTATACATCATTGTGTCCTTAAATGTGTGAGTATTTACATTCTTGAATCATTTCATTACTTAGCTGCAAGTTGTTTAGTTCATAGTCATTTCCTTTACGTAAGTAATTACTTTCAGGTTCTCTTTCACCAAATCGAAATCTTCCTACGAACTTGTGTTTTTGCAAAATCGGTTTCAAGAGTACGATTTTAATCCGCTGCACTAATTCACCCCCCCCCCCTCTTAGTGCCGCTCGATCCCTAACACTTTAATGAAGGTGGTAGGATTTTGGTAAGATTTACTCACAAATCCAATTCTACTTCTATTTCTAACGTGACTCTTATTTGCAAGGATCATGTCAAGGCTTTTGCTACTGACTTTAAATTTATGTAAGGTCTCTTTAAGCAGTAAGTTTTCATTTTTAATTTCCTCTAAGTGTTCACACTTAGAGCATGGGGGTAAAGAAGGAGTTTAAAGACTATCAAACTTATTTTGTAATGAGACATGCTCTTTCTTTAATAGATTGAACTTCTTACTAATAGTTCTACACTCATCAAATAAATCATGAAAAGTAATAGAGAGTTCATCGAAAGATAAATCTTCATTAAGTAAATCACATACCTCTTCTCCTAAAGCCATTAGCGTAAAGTTTGCCTCCTCTTTGTTGCTTGCCTCTTTATTCTCGGAGTCACTAGAGTTGTCCCATGTTGCCTTTAACGCTTTCTTCTTCTTCGGTTGCTTCTTCTTGGCTTGGGGGCATTTATTTTGGAAGTGCACTTGTAACATATGACTTAGTCCTTTTTTAGTTCAAGTTTGTTTTTAGTATTGTTTTTAAATTTGTTCCTTCTTATAAATTTTTTAAACTTTCGAGTTAAAAGTGCAATGTCATTGTCATTGTCCTCATCACTTGATGTTCCTTTTAAGTGGCCTTCTTGTGTTCTTAATGTCATATCCTTCCTGTTTTTTGGAAGGGGGTTCTCAAGCTCTTCATGAGCATGGCATGTCATTTCGTAGGTCATTAGAGGCCTAATAAGTTCTTCAAGAGGAAAAATTTTAAGATCCTTGGTCTCTTGAATGGTCGTAACTTTTGGATCCCAACTCTTTGGAAGGGATCTTAAGATTTTAGTTACAAGTTCAAAATTAGAAAAACCTTTACCAAGTGCTTTGAGTCCATTGATGACATCCGTAAAACAGGTGTACATATTTCCGATAGACTCACTTAGTTTCATTCAGAAAAGTTCATAGGAATGTACAAGAATGTTGATTTTGGACTCTTTCACTCGGCTAGTGCCTTTATGAGTGATCTCAAGAGTATGCTAAATATCAAAAGCCGATTCACAAATCGAAACATGATTAAATTTATTTTTATCGAGTGCGCAAAAAAGGCATTCATAGCCTTTGCGTTTAAAACAAAAGTCTTCTTCTCCGATTCATTCCATTCGCTCGTCGGAAGAGAAGATTTTTGAAATCCATTTTCGACAATACTCTAAAGCTCAAAATCTATGGAAATAAGAAAGATCCTCATACAAGTCTTCCAATATGTGTAATCTGATCCATTAAACATAGGTAGACGTGTAATAGAGTGACCCTCTTGCATGCCAGAAAAAGTCATCTCTCTTAGGTTTTAAACCAAACATGAGAGTGAATCTTGCTCTGATATCAATTGTTAGGATCGGAGAGGCACTAACAAGGGGGGTGAATTAGTGTAGCAGATTAAAACTCGTAAGTTTGAAATCAATTTCGTAAATAGCTAATTCGGATGAAGATTTTGATTCGACGAAAGATGACTTCGTTAAAGTAGCTTGAGTAAAGGAAATGAAGACTGAATGATTTGTAGCTAAAAAGAGAAATGATTCAAAAATTTAAACACTCACACGTTCAAAGAACACCATGATGTATAGTGGTTTAGTTAAATGACCTACACCCACTTTCGAAGCCTTCTTCTATGAGGCTCCCAACTTCTACTAGAAAGTCATGTTGAAGGGGAAGGACCAAATACCCCTCTTACAACCTTTTTATAAGTGGTTCACGCTCTTACAGATTTTTGCAAAGAGAAAGAGGGAGGTGAACACTAGCTATAAAAAAAAAGACTTTGCCAAAGCTTTTGCTCAATTTCTAACTCTTAAAAGGTTACCCTTTTAGCTGAGAAAAGAGGGGTATTTATAGACCCAAAGTGGATTCAAATTTGGGCTCCAAATTTGAATTTATTTTGGGTTTTCCGGTGCTAGCAGTGTCATCGCCTATCAGTGGCGGTGCCACTGCCCAGCCTAGGAAGTTCCATCGCCTGGGCTCTCTGGTGCTGGGCAGTGCCACCACCCAACTCTCGGGTCATATTTTCAACAAAGCTGAATAGGCCATATTTTCGGCCCAAATCAGCCCAATAAGGGCCCGGTTGGCCCCTACTAGGTTAAAACAGGATTATTTCCTAATTCTTATCCTAATTATATGCTAACTATGAAATTAAAATATAATTCAAAGTGATTTAAACTGACATTCTTCAAGTCTTCTTCTGACGAGCTTTTCGGCGAACTTCCGGTGGACTTCCGACACTCCTTCGGATTTCTTCCGACAGACTCCTAACAAGCTCCTGGATTCTTGTGGCGAGTTCAACGAGTCTTTGGTAAGCTTTCGAACCTTCTCGGTGATCTCCACGAACCTCTGATGATCTTTCCGGTGAACTTCCGAAACCTTCGGTAAGTCCCTGATTGTATCTCGGTTGGTTCCGACAACACTTCCGATGATCCTTCGGACTTCTGGTGAACACTCAAACTCCCGACGAACTTGACCTCAGTAAATTGCTTTATGTTTTCATCCTATTGTAGTTAATCCTGCATATTTATCTCAATAATATGGATTAAAACAAATAATTCACCAATTGACTTCATCATCAAAATCCGAGATTCAACACCACTAACGGTCTTCCTTCAAAGGGTGAAGACCAACTACCCTCTTACAGCCCTCTTCTCCTTTTCTCAGGTTTAGGAGACAACCTTTAGAAGTACTTACTCCTCTCTAAATAGAATTTTAAACTAGAACAAGAGGAGGGGATCTCTTAAGTGATTACAACAATGTTTTCCCACTATTATGTTCTCAATGCTTGTGTATGCTAACTAAAGATGAGAGAGATATTTATAAGCTTCAAATGGATTCAAACTTGGAGCCAAAACTAGTTTCATCCTAGGTCTTCTAGGTACTGGCGGTACCATCGCTAGTGTTGGGTGGTACCATCGCCTAGTTTGCCCTAACATCAGGCGGTATCACCACCCAAACTTAGCCTAAGAGGCCGAGCATTAGGCGGTTCCACCACCAACCCTGGTAGTGCCACCACTTAACATGGCTTCAAGTTATTGTTTGGGCCATCCATCTAGCCCAAAACAACCCTGATTTGGGCCTAGTTGGCCCTTAATTGAGTTAGCCTAATTTCAATCCAATTACAACTAAAACTACTTCGATTTAGATAATTATTATAAAGTATTAATCAAATATTGTTCGGTATGTCATTGTTTATATGTTGCTTCGTTCGGTCCTTCAGCACATCATTCTCTCCTACGACTTATTGCTCAATCGGTATGTTGACATCTGTAACCCGATCTCCTTGGCACAATGCCCACTCTTCTTGGCCCGATGTCTAAACTCATGGCACGAAGCCTTCTGCGGATACGTCAACTGATCCTCTGGCTCGATATCCAATCTTCTAACATGTTTCACTTTGGCCCAACATTGATTTTTCCTGCTTTAATTATCTCTCCATGATTGAAACTATTCCTGCGTTACTCAAAATATAAATTAGATCACAAACTTTATCAA
Organism: Musa troglodytarum; assembly: GCA_023547065.1. Lineage (NCBI taxonomy): Eukaryota > Viridiplantae > Streptophyta > Magnoliopsida > Zingiberales > Musaceae > Musa > Musa troglodytarum. Next base: position 41,193,005 of record CP097502.1, on the reverse strand, counting down.
TTGATTTCATCATCAAAATCTAAGATTTAACAATAGGGTGAAACATGATCATGTCCCCTTTAGAGGAGGGTGGTTTAGGGATTAGGGACTTGAGGCTAATTAGGAAAATTATTTATGCCAAGCAACTAGTTCCTTTGATTAATGTTGATAAGGGTGTTAACTACCAAGTATGATCCTATAACTTCTTGGGACTGCCCCAAGATGAGAGGCTATATTTGGAATCTGATATCCAAACTAGATTTAAAAAGTGCATTGGATCTGGATTGAGTACTAGCGTTTGGAAGAAGGCTTGGATTGACATAATTCTGAAGTCACTGGCCTAGTTTTATTAATGTGGACATTGCTTAAACTGTTCTTACTTATTTTGCTGACTTGTGGGATGGGAACAGATGAAATGATGACATACTGGATGCTTGTTCTGCATCCAGCATTAGTGAGGAGGATTAAAGACATTTACTTAACTAGGACTCTGGATGATGATCAATAAGTTTGGGGCTCAACTCTAAATGACTGTGCCATTATGAGCAGTGGATATCACCTATTGAAATAGAGTATTCAACCCGCACAGGATATCTAGCTTGGCTAGAAGGTAAGGTGGAAAGTAAATTTTTTTCCAAAACTTAAAATTTTCTTATAGAAATGGCTATGGAACAATTGCCTACATCAGATTATATAGTTAATATTATTCCATCTCAAACCATGCTATATCCTATGTGTAAGATCTATGAAGAAATTGCTAGACACATCTTGTTCTAGTGCGGGTTTATAAGTATGATATGGGATAACATTGTAGGACTGTTTCAATTTGATAAGGAAAAATGTGATAATTGGTTTGATAATAGTTGGCTTTAAAAAAAATAGTGTGTTAAATATTAGATTTTCATAATAAAACTAATTGATGAGTTTAATAGGACTAATATACTTATGAGACAAGTGACAGAGAAAATATTTCGATCATAGACTCAAACCATCGAAGGGCCATTATTGAGTAAGAGAGTTGAACATTGTGCTAGAAAATTGTTGTATTAAAAATCCGACATCAAGGTGGAGGATCGCTAAAAGTGCTAAAAATCGGATTTCGTGCTAAAGATTTGGACATTGTGTTGGAAGGATCAGATATTATCGAAAGATTGAATATCGTGATAAAGTCGATATGCTAGTGGAATGAGCAATATGCTGAAGGAAGGACGATATATTGTAAGTTTGGATGAAGTGCCAAAAGAATAGACGATATACTAGAATGATGTATAATGTGTCGAAAGCTTTGTAAATATGTCATATGTATAGTTGATTAATCAAAATCTTGATTGAGGTCATTATGGATCAATTTGATTTGGTATTAAGTCGAAACCATACCAACTTATCAAGGAAGCCATTGGGTTTGAACCAGGGTTGAATTAGACTTATTAGAAGGTCATACTAATGGCCTAAATCAAGCTTGGGGGTGGTATCACTTACTAGTCATAGGTGCCCTACAAGCCAATCACGTGAGTGATGACACATGTGACATCATATGTATTCTTTTTACTTATTATTTATTTGATAATTTTTTCACTTTATATTGTCTGTTGTATATATTGTGATGTCTATTGATCTATGTAATGAGAATTGGATTGTGATGAGATCATAATAATGAGACCGATTCATCTTTAAACACAGATCTTGAATAATTTCAATCATAGGTTACTCGATAAGGATATCAAGATAACTGAATAGACTGGTATATTATATATCCGTCCATATAATATAGGCTACCAGTCTTATAGCTACTCATGTGGGGATACTAGGAATACAATGCAGGTGCTTATTAGAGAATAAGTTCACTGATTGATCCGCTCATGGAATACTGGATGGTCCATTATACCTCATTGTCAGATAGCGATTTTGTCATCCCAATTGTGTGTCTGATCCTTAGAGTTGAGATATCAAGGATATCTTGTATGAGTACTCCACTCTTTGATACCGGACTTAGAGGTCTGGAAGTTTCAGATCTAAACTAGTTGGTCTTGAGAGTAGCAACCAACCTTACAAGGGCAATTGAATGTCGATAGAGGATCATCCGCACTCGATGTCATGAGAGGAATATCTCATGTGTTCTTGCTCAAGCAAATCCCTTGCCATGGTCATTCGGATTGAGAGAGAAAGAGTTCTTCAAGAGAATTCGATTAGAGCAAGACTTGAGTAGAAACCATATAAGCTTGACAACACTATGCCCGGATATGGTCTTTGGAATATTAGATAGATGAGGGACTATAGATATATGGTAACTAAGGACAGATAGGTCCAAAGGATTGGATTTCCCTATATCATCTCGGGACTACGATGTAGTGACCTAGTACACTTGTAGTCGATGAGTCGAGTGAATTATTATAGAGATAATAATTCACTAAGCCAGAAGGAGTTCTGATAGGTCTAACTCACGACCAACTCAATATTGGGCTTAGAGAGTCACACACATTTGATAGGTGCTGTGACAAGTAGAGGTTCAGATATGAGATATCTACTAGAGCCCCTATCTTATTGGATATTCAATAAGCGCTTGTATTATTTGATCCTATGTATGAGATCCAATAACAACCAACAAGAGATTATTAGGTAGAGACTCACTAATCTAAGATGCTTGAGTAATTAGATGGAGATTCAGTATCCAATAGGGCATGATCCATTAGGGTTAAGTTGACATGGGACCTCTATAAATAGGAGGGAAATAAAGGCCTATAGGCTAAGGCTCTCTTGGTTGCCACCTCCTATTCTCCTCTCCTTTTAAGGAGCATTTTCGTAACCCATACCATGTGGATCAACACTAGAGAGGAGGACGCTTGACTTCCTCATCCTCTCCCACAAATCTGTAGAAATTCAGAGATATACGATTTCCCTAGGTAACAGAATTTTCTTCTACATGTAGTTTTCGGTTTCACAGGTTTTTATGTACTAATCTTCACACAATGATGAAACCTTTTATGGAAATATGAGATTTATTCTTTGTTCTTCCACTGCGTATGTGACGTCACTCATAGATTTCCCAACAGTGGTATCCGAGCTAGATTGTTCGTTCGAAGATTGGATCTTAAACTACGTGTGTTGTGTTTTAGAAAGGCTTTTGATGTCAAAATTGTTCACACAATGGTGAGAAAGGGTAGCAACTATTGCTACCCTTGTAGATTGACCAAAGGTTGCTTGTAGCCATGGCTGCCATTTGCGTGCAAGCGATCGGCGACTGATAGCCTGCCTACAGCGGGTGACACCTGCGGGCTAGGTGCTTGTGTTGAATCTCAGATTTTGATGATAAAACTAATTGATCCTATTTAGTGATCTAACTATGTTTTAAGATATATAGGTCTACTCTCGATCAGGATTAGACAATTGACGTAGGAAGAATCGATATTGTGCTAGAGGAAATTATGTCAAGAGATTGGACGTTGAGCTAGAGGTCTGGTTGACGATCGGTAGAAGGCTTCAGACAAAAAAATTAGGCATCAGGCTAAGAGGAGTGGAGTTGTGCCAAGGAGATCGAAGCTGCGGAGGTTAGCTGCTGATTGGGCAACAAACTATAAGAGAGGACTATGCGTCGAAGTGTCGGACAAAGCGTTGATGGACCATTGATGTGCCGAGCAACTAATTATGATTCGCATTGTAATAATTGTTTAGATCAAAGTAGGATTGAGTCAAAATTATGTTGGTTTTGGGTGAAATAATACCAACTCAATTAGAGGCCAATTGGGCCTAAATTGGGACTGATTTGGGCTCATTGTGAGGCCCATTCGGTGGCCCAAAAGTTGCTACAGGCGATGGAACTACTTATGAGCTAGAAAAGTAAAAAAGTGTACTTTTTCAGGCTGCAAGCGGTGGTACCATCCAACATTAAAGCTATAGTGGTGGTAACTCAGGTAGTACCACTAGTGTCGTGTCAAGGTGTGGTACCACAGTGTTAAGCGATGGTACCACAACACTGAATTGAGGTGATTCAAATTTGGGCTCCAAATTTGAATCACCTTAAGGCCTATAAATATCTTTCTCATCCATGGTTGAAATATATACAAAACCTAAGAAAGAAAAAGAGAAAACTCTATTGTAATAGTATCAAAATCTTCCCTCTAAACTTTAAGTGTGATCTAGTCTAAGAGAGGGGTAAGAGGCCTTGTAAGGGTTACTTCCTAAGTCCATCAAAAGGAGAGTACTATAAGGGAGTTAGTCTTCACCCATTGAAAGGAAGACAACTAGTAGAAAAGCCGGTGGCCTCAGGAGAAGAGGAATCGAGAGTGGACATAGGTCATATGACTGAACCACTATAAAACTCGGTTTGCGTTTATATTCTTGCATTTACCTTTCTGCAAACCTTTACTTTGCTTATTCATTACCCTTCATCTTCTCTAAACATTCTCTAGTTTAAGCACTTTCTGATACGCTTCAATTGAAATCGAGTTTTAGTCGAAACAAAGTTTTTAACGTTCGAAGTTTCTGAAATCATTTTAAATCGTCAAAATTTATCGTTCTTAACCGCTGCACTAATTCACCCCCCCTCTTAGAGTCGCTTTAGATCCTAACAATTGGTATCAGAACCTCGTTATTTCTCTTTTGGATTCACACCCGTGAGAAATGGCTCTTCATGGCTTTCAAAAGCATTTTTCGATTGTTCATCCTTCGTTATTTAATGGTTTGGACTATACTTATTGGAAAACTCAAATGAGAGTTTTCTTGATTTCTATGAATTTGGATTTATGGAATATTACTAAAAATGGTTTTCAACTTATCTCTAAACCGACGAATGAATGGTCGGATTTAGAGAAGAAATCTTTTTCTTTAAATGCTAAGGCTCTGAATGGCTTATTTTGTACTTTGGACAAAAATGAGTTCAATCAGATTTCTACATGCGAAACGGCTTTTGATATTTGGCGGACACTTGAAATCACACATGAGGGAACTAGTAGAGTCAAAGACTCGAAAGTAAACCTCTTATTGTATGATTTTGAGCTCTTCCGAATGACACCAAGCGAGTCTATCGGCGACATGTACACCCATTTCACGTATATTGTCAATAGCTTGAAAAGTCTTGATAAATGTTTTTCGACTTTTGAACTCACTAACAAGATCTTAAGATCCCTTCCAAAAAGGTGAGATCCTAAAGTAACCATAATACAAGAGGCCAAAAATTTAAATAATTTACCTATTGAAGAATTAATTGGCATACTAATGACATGAAATGAGCCTCTAGGAACATGATGAACATATGAACCACCTTCCAAAGAACAGGAAAGATTTGGAACTCTGGACTTTAAAATGCCACTTGAGTGATGACTCAAGTGATGAGGACAATGAAGAGGACATTAAACTTTTAATCAATTTTAATAAGTTCATTAAATAAAAATCTAAAATCAAAAATGAACTTGAATGGAGGAAGAGGCCAAACGCATGATACACTCATTTATTTTCAAAATATTCATCATGATTATTTTTATGAGATTCACAAGATTGGTAAAGTGAATTTATTAACCTCAATGGGATAGAAAATAAATTTTCATTTCATGCAATTGATTTCATATGAGCATATTCAAATCTTTTTATGAAAACATGTATCAACATTTAAAAAACAAGACATAAGTTTAGTTATAAACTCATCAAGACCAAACACATCAAAAATAAAATATCATGATAGCACATTTTCAATTTTTTTATATTTTAATTTTCAAAAATGCTAGAAAGAAAAAGCATAAAATAAAATTCCTACCAACTATATTAAGCAACTCATGAATGGATCATGTAATCTCAAAACAACGTAAGAACATTTTAGGTGAGTTACTTACCTCGTTGTTGAAACCTCTCAAAGCCCAATTCACTGTTTCACCTTTAAAAGTTCTTGATTCATCCTTGGGTGCCTTCCTCTTCTTTGGCCTCTTCTTCCATTCAAGTTCATTTTTGTTTTTTACTTTTTATTTAATGAACTTATTAAAATTTATTGTTATGTGTTCAATATCATCAATATTGTTCTCATCACTTGAGTCATCTCTCAAGTGGCATTCTATAGTCCAGAGTTTAAAATCCTTCATGTTCTTTGGAAGGTGGTTCATATGATCATCATGTTCAACATATTCCAAGAAACTCATTTCATATGTCATTAAGGATCCAATGAGCTCTTCAATAGAATAATCATTTAAATCTTTAGTTTCTTGTATCGCTGTTATTTTAGGATCCCATCTTTTTGGAAGGGATCTTAAGATCTTGTTAGTGAGTTCAAAATTTGAAAAATATTTACCAAGACTTTTCAAGCTATTGACGACATCCGTGAAGCAGGTGTACATGTCGTTGATAGACTTGCTTAGTGTCATTTGGAAGAGCTCAAAATCATGCAATAAGAGGTTTACTTTTGAGTTTTTAACTCTACTAGTTCCCTCATGCGTGATTTCAAGTGTCCACCAAATATCAAAAGCCGTTTTGCACGTAGAATCCTGATTGAACTCATTTTTGTCTAAAGAGCAAAATAAGGCATTCATAGCCTCTGCATTTAAAGAAAAAAAAAATTTTTCTAAGTCCGACCGTTCGTTTGTCGGTTTAGAGGGAAGTTGAAAAAGGTTTTCAACAACGTTCCATAAATCCAAATCCATTGAAAGCAAGAAAACTCTCGTTTGAGTTTTCCAATATGTGTAGTCCAACCCGTTAAACAACAGAGGATAAACAACCAAAAAGCTCTCTTGAAAGCCATGAAGAGCCATTTCTCACGGGTGAAAATCCGAATGAGAAATAATGAGGCTTTGATACCAATTGTTAGGGATCGAGTGGCACTAAGAGGGGGGGGGGTGAATTAGTGCAGCGGATAAATACGATAAACTTCGATGATTTTAAACAAGTTTCGAAAACTTTGTACGAAAAGAATAACGTTTTGATTAAAATTGTTTCGACTATGATGAAAGCATATGTAAGAAGATGAGGGCAATGAACTTAGCAAAGTAAAGGTTTGCAAAAAGATAAATGCATGAATATAAATGCAAACCGTTTTTATAGTGGTTTGGTCATCCGACCTACATCCACTCCCGATTCCTCTTTGCTTGAGGCCACCGGCTTTCCACTAGCTATCCTCCTTTCAACGGGTGAGAACAAACTCTCTTACAACACCTCTCCTTTTGACGGGCTTAGGAGGTAACCCTTATAAGGCCTCTCAACCCTCTCTAAGGCTAGATTACACTTAAGAATAAGAGGGAAGGTTTTGACATAATTTTAATAAAGTTTTCCCTTCTTATTTCTCAGTTTTTGTGTGTATTTGAACCATGGATGAGAGGGGTATTTATAGGCCTCAAGAGGATTTAAATTTGGAGCCCAAATTTAGCCATCGCTTGTGTCACCACGCCATGCATTATCACCAGCGAACCCACTCAAGGTGCCACCACCCAGCCCAGTGGTGCCACCGCTTGGGCTCTTGGGACCTGGGTGGTGCCATCGCCCAACCTGAGTGGTACCACTGCTTGGGAACCTGGACCTGGGCGATGCCACCGCTAGACAGGTTCCAGCTCACTGGTTGGGCCTTAAACTTGATCCGAACCAATTCGTTATCGGGCCAAATTGGCCCCTACTTGGGTTATAGGATCAACACCTAATCCTAACCCAAATTAACATGCTAACTAAAAAATTAAAGATATTTCCTAAGCTATTACAAAGTCTGCAAGACTTCTTCTGGTGAGCTTCTGGTGAACTTCCGGTGGTCTTCCAATGAACCCTTAGAAACCATTCTGTAGACTCCCGACAAGCTCCTGGACTTCACGATGATCTTGGCGAGTTCCAATAAGCTTCTTTGGCAAGCTCTGATCTTTCTTGGCAAGCTCCATGAACTTCCGACGAACCTTCCGGCGAACTTCTGAAAACCCTTCGGCAAGCTCCCTACTCGTTCTCGACCAATTCCGATAGCACTCCCAACGAATCTTCGGACTTCCGTCGAACTCTCAAACTCCCAACAATCCATCGCACTTGTCTTCCGGCACTTTGTTTTGCTTTATATCTTCATCATTATCATAGTTAATCCTACACACACAAACCAAAACTCTACTTCGATCTAGACAATTATTACAACACGAATTGACATTCTATTGCTCGACACGTCATTAGTCGCACTTCGTCTGATTCTTTGGCGCATCGTCCTCTCTTGCGTTTTATTGCCTAATTGACGGTTGACCTCCATAACCCAGATATCCTTGGTGCAACATGCTCTTCTTGGCCCGATGCTCGACGTACGAAGCCTTCTACCGATTGTCGACCGAACCTCCGGTTCGACATCCAATATCCTGACGTGATCACCCAACGCAACATCAATTCCTCCAGCGTCAACTATCTAATCCTGATCGATAGTAGACCCAGGTCACTCAAAATGCAATTAGACCATAAAATACAATCAATTAGTTTCATCATCAAAATTCGAGATTCAACATCAGCAATTTGGCACTAGAAGGAGGGCCGATCTTGCAAGTGTCCCATGACCAACCCAGGAGTCTGTCACGCTGAGGGGCAACCCACAGCCCCCATCCTCGCCTTTGGCCTAACCACTGCTGCTCAGTTGGGAGGAGGTGCCCTGATCCAGACTCCAAAATGCTATTGGTGATTGTTCAATGATCATGGGTTATTACCTCCTGGGAATGCCCCAGCACCCTTGGCTATCTCGCTCGAAGCTTTCCTTGACTTGTCGAGGCAAGTGCAAGCTCTAACCGGGATGATTCAAAATATCATCCCCCACGTTCCGTAGCTTGTACGCCTAGTGGGGCCCCGGGCATCGAGCCCATCCATGTATATCCCAGAGCCTCTCAAAGACCCCCCCCCCTCCCCCCGATGAATCCAACTACTCACGAACGACCGTAGGAAGAAGCCAAAGAGCATTTTGGGGGCCGTGGGTTAACTCCCGAACCCAGCATTCTCCGTCTCCGCCCGATCGACCCACTGCTTCCCGAGCATGACACCGTGTCGACTGATTCGGCTGACGACTCATTCAGAGCCCAACTCACCTAGGTGAATCGGCGTCTGGATAAGTTCCAACGAGAGCTTTACAGGACTAAGGGAGAAGTCGGGGATGATGCCCCAGGAGCATCCCCGTGTACTCCTAAGATCCAAGACAAGCCAGTCCCCCTCAACTTTAGACCCCTGGCCCTTGAGGCGTACGACGATGGTTCCGACCCCATGGAGCACGTCGCCACCTTTCGGGCCCAGATGGCCCTCTATGGCACTTCTGACGCTTTAATGTGTAGTGCATTCCCCACCACACTTAGGGGACCAACTCGGATGTGGTTCAGCCAACTTTAAACAGATTCCATCTCTTTGTTCAACCAGCTTGTGAGGAGGCTCGAGCAAAGCTTCCTAGCCAATATGTGGCGAAAACCCTCTTTGGCCGCACTCCTCATAGTGGCCCAACGCGACGGTGAGGCGCTCTCACAGTTCATCATGTGCTTCGCCATCGAGGCTTGGGGGATACCTGAGGCCCACCCATCTCTGGTCATGCAAGCGTTCCTAATGGGCCTCTGTCCTTCGAGGATTTTTTGGTCCTTGGTCGAAAGACCACCTGTGATTGTTCCCGGGATGCTCTAGCACGCCAAACAACACATCGCCGCTGAAGCCCTAGTGGCAGGGAAGTGCGAGGACAACAAGAGGCCTCGGGCAAAGTCTCCCCAGGTGGCGGCCCCGAGGTTGCTCCTAGAACCATCTCGGGGGAGGCCTGACTGACCAGAACTGCCACGCCCAAGGCACCCCCTGAGCACTTCCCGAATCGAGATATTTCTTCAAATCCAAGAGAAGGGGCTCCTACGGGAACCCAACCCGGTAAAAGCTACTAACAAAGACCAATCTAAGTATTGTAGGTTTCATCGAGACTACGGCCATGACACGAAAGACTACCGTGACTTGCAGAACTAAGTCGAGGAGTTAATCCACCGAGAGCATCTCGGGCGCTTCCTCAAAAAGCCAAGTGAGCCATCCCCTCGGCCAAAGGGTCCGGTCGAGAAATAGATTGATATTATTGTGGGTAGGCTAGCTTCCGACGATAGTAGCTCCATGGTGAGGAAAGCATATGCACGTAGCCCAACGGAAAAGCGCCCGAGAGTACGGCCCAGGGAAGAGATCACATTCGGCACTGAGGAAGTAAAATTCTCCAATCATGATGATGCCTTGATAATCTTGGTCCGCATAGCCAACGCCAAGGTAAAAAGGGTGATGGTCAACATTGGAAGCTCCGTTGACATCATATTCTTGGACGCCTTCAAGAAGCTTGACCTCACCGACAGTGATCTCTCCCCAATGGCGACCGCACTCACCAGATTCATGGGAGAATCAATGTCCCCCCTTAGGATGATCTCCTTCCCAGTCACCATAGAGGATGAGCCGAGAACAAAAATGGTCATGGTCACCTTTATGGTAGTTGACCTGCCCTCAGCGTTCAATGTTATCCTTGGACACTCGACTCTCAACAGAATAAGGGCAATCGTCTCCACCTATCATCGGACCATAAAGTTTCCGACCTCAGTAGGGGTCGGGATGGTGTAGAGTGATCCAAGAGAATCCAAGTGGTGTTATCCGAAGAGGACGCGGCCTGAGTCGGCTAACCTCAACCCTCGGGATGATCCAAGGACCCCAGCACATCCACAGCCAATGGGGTAGCTCGTTGAAATTCCCTTGAGAGTTGATCACCCGGACCAGGTCATCAAAATCGGAATAGTGCTTCCAGAAGCTGACCAGGTCCAACTTGTATAGTTTCTGAAGTAGAATGCTGACGTCTTCACCTGGTCCCCAAGGACATGCTAGGAATTCACCCCGAGGTGGCACAGCATCGCCTGAACATCCACCCCGAGTTGCACCTGATCAAGCAAAAGCCTCGAAGGTTTGCCCCCGAGTGACAGCAAGCGATCGGTCACGAAGTGGACCACCTACTCGACGCTGGGTTCATAGCCGAAGTAAAATACCCACGGTGGCTGTTTAATGTAGTCCTCATTAAAAAGCATAATGGAAGCTGGAGGATATATTTCAACTACACCAATCTCAATTGAGCATACCCCAAAGATTGCTATCCTCTCCCAAAGATAGATCAGCTTGTCGACGCGATCGCCAACTATGAGCTTCTCACGTTCATAGACGCATTCTCGGGCTATAACCAAATCCGTATGGCTCCCCGGGACTAAGAATACACTGCCTTCATTGCCGACAAGGAGGTCTATTACTACAAAGTTATGCCCTTCGGCCTGAAGAACGTGGGGGCCACCTACCAAAGGATGGTCAATGAAGTATTCAAGCCCCAACTTGGGAGAAACCTGGAGGTTGTTGAATCTCAGATTTTGATGATGAAATCAATTGGTGAATTATTTGTTCTAATCCATATTATTGAGATAAGTGTGTAGGATTAACTACGATAGGATGAAAACATAAAGCAATTTACCGAGGTCAAGTTCGCTGGGAGTTCAAGAGATCACCGGAAGGATCGTCGAAAGTGCTACCGGAACCAACCGAGATAGAATCAGGGACTTGCCGAAGGTTTCAGAAGTTCACCGGAAAAATCATCGGAGGTTCGTGGAGATCACTGAGAAGGTTCGAAAGCTTGCCGAAGACTCATTAAACTCACCATGGAATCCGGGAGCTTGTTGGGAGTCCATCGGAAGAAATCAGAAGGAGTGTCGGAAGTCTACCGAAATTTTGCTAGAAAGCTCGTCGGAAGAAGACTTGAAGAATGTCGATTTAAATCACTTAGAATTATGTTTCAATTTTATAGTTAAGCATGTAATTTGGGTTAGGATTAGGTGTTAATCCTATAACCCAAAGTAGGGGCCCATTGGGTATTATTTTGGACCAATTTGGGCCAAGTTTAAGGCCCAAACCAATGTGCTAAAAAGTGCTGGGCGGTGGCACCACCTAGTGGCTGAAAGCTGAGCGGTGGCACCGCCCAACACCCGAGAGACTGGGCGGTGGCACTACTACCTTGGGCGGTGGAACGACCCAGTACATTGTCAGTCTATCAATTGACAGGCAGTGGCACCGCCACTAACAGGCGATGGCACCACTAGCACCGAGAAACCCAAAATGAATTCAAATTTGGAGCCCAAATTTGAATCCTCTTGGGGTCTATAAATGTCCCTCCTTTCTCAGTAGAAAGATTATCCTTTTTGAGAGTTAGAAATTGAGCAAAAGCTTTGGCAAATTCTTATTTTCCATAGCTAGTGTTCACCTCTCTCTTTCTCTTTGAAAAATTTGTAAGAGTGTGAACCTCTTATAAAAGGGTTGTAAGAGGAGTATTTGGTCCTTCCCCTTCAAAGTGACTTGTTAGTGGAAGTTGGGAGTCTCATCGAAGAAGGCTTCAGAAGTGGATGTAGGTCATTTGACCGAACTACTATACATTGTGGTGTTCCTTGAATGTGTGAGTGTTTAAATTTCTGAATCATTTCTCTACTTAGCTGCAAATCATTCGATTTTCATCTCCTTTACTCAAGCTACTTTAACTAAGTCATCTTTCGTCGAATCAAAATCTTCATACGAACTAGCTATTTATGAAATCGGTTTCAAACTTACGAGTTTTAATTTGCTACACTAATTCACCCCCCCTCTTAGTGCCTCAGATCCTAACAATTGGTATCAGAGCAAGGTCACTCATATTTGATTTAAAACCCAAGAGAGATGGCTTATTCTGACATGCAAGAGGGTCATTCCATTACACGTCCACCTATGTTCAATGGGTCGGATTACACGTATTGGAAGACTCGTATGAGGATCTTTCTTATTTTCATGGATTTTGAGCTTTGGAGCATCGTCGAAAATGGATTTAAAAAATCTTCTCTTCCGACAAGCGAATGGAATGAATCGGAGAAGACATTTGCTTTAAACGCAAAGGCTATGAATGCCTTGTTTTACGCTCTCGCCAAAAATAAATTTAATCACATTTCGATTTATGAATCGACTTTTGATATTTGGCATATTCTTGAGATCACTCATGAAGGCACTAGCTGAGTGAAAGAGTCCAAAATCAACATTCTTGTACATTCCTATGAACTTTTTCAAATGAAACCAAGTGAGTCCATCAGAGACATGTACACCCACTTCATGGATATCATCAATGGACTCAAAGTACTTGGTAAAAGCTTTTCTAATTTTGAACTTGTGATTAAAATTTTAAGATCTCTTCCAAAGAGTTGGGATCCAAAAGTTATAGTTATTCAAGAGGCCAAAGATCTTAAAACATTTCCTCTTGAAGAACATATCAGGTCTCTAATGACCTATGAAATGATATGTCATGCTCATGATGAGCTAGAGAAACCCCTTCCAAAGAACAAGAAGGATATGACATTAAGAACACAAGAAGATCACTTGAAAGAAACATCAAGTGATGAGGACTTTGACGAAGACATTGCACTCTTAAAAAGAAAATTTAAAAAATTCATTAAAAAGGGTAAATTTAAAAATGAAACCAAAAATAAACTTGAATAAAAAAAGGACTAAGTCATATGTTATGAATGCAAGAAGCTGAGACACTTCAAATATGAATGCCCCCAAGCCAAGAAGAAGTAACTCAAAAAGAAGAAAGCATTGAAGGCTACATGGGATGACTCAAGTGACTTCGAGGATGAAGAAACAAGCAACAAAAAGGAGGCCAACTTTATGCTAATGGCTTTAGAAGAAGAGGTTAGTGAGTTATTTAATGAAGAGTTATTTTTTAATGAACTTTCTATCACTTTTCATGAATTATTTGATGAATGTAGAACTATTAGTAAGAAGTTAAATTTATTAAAGAAAGAGCATGCTTTATTACAAGATAAGTTTGATAGTCTCCAAACTCCTTCTTCACCCCCATGCTCTAAGTGTGAGAACACTTAGAAGCAATCAAAAATGAGAACTAGCTACTTAAAGAGACCCTAAACAAGTTTAAGGTCAGTAGCAAAGGCTTGGACATGATCCTTTCAAACAATGGTCACATCGAAAATAGAAGTGGAATTGGATTTGTGAGTGGATCTCACCAAAATCCTACCACCTTCATTAAAAGACCCACATTACATTTTTCACCTCATTTAAAATGTAATTTTTGTTGTAAATCCGGACATATTATTTACAAATATCCATTTAAGAAAATTAGTCCACATAAATTGATATGGGTTCCTAAAGAAACCATAAATAATTCAATACTAAATGACAAAGTTAGTAGATCAAATGGGTATCTAAAAACCATCCTCTTTTGTAGAACCATTCACCATCACAAGCTAGGAGCAAGAGATGATATCTTGATAGTAGATGCTCAAGGCACATGACCGGAGATCCATCTCAATTCTCTATGCTGACTAGCAAAGAAGAAGGGTATGTCACCTTTGGAGACAACAACAAGGGTAAAATCATTGGCAAGGGAACCATAGGTAACAAATCAAGTTTTTTAATTGATGATGTATTACTAGTTGATGGATTAAGATATAATCTTTTGAGCATTAGTCAATTATGTGATAAAGGTTATATTGTTAGATTTGAATCTAATGCTTGCATCATTGAAAAACCAAACAACAACATATCCATGATTGCGTTAAAACAAAATAATGTTTACACCATTAACATTGAAGAACTTAGTAATGAAATGTGCTTCTCCATTCTAAATGATGATGCTTGGTTTTGGCATAGGAGATTAGGCCATGCAAGCATGAAACTAATATCTAAAATTTCTTTTAAAGAACTAGTATAAGGAATTCCAAATATCAAGTTTGTCAAGGACAAAGTATATGATACATGTCAACTAGGAAAATAAATAAAAACTAGCTTCAAATCAAAGAATCAAATAAGCACCTCTAAACTATTACAATTGATCCATATGGATTTATTTGGACCAATCGACACAAGAAGTCTAGGAGGTAGCAGATATGCATTTGTCATTGTAGATGACTATAGTAGATATACTTGGACCTATTTCGTGGCTCACAAAAGTAATTACTTTAAATATTTTTTTAAAATTTGTAAACTTACTCAAAACGAAAAGGGTTACATGATTTTATCGATTCGAAGTGATCATGGTGGAGAATTCCAAAACTATGACTTTCAAAATTTTTATGAATCTAATGGGTATAACCATAACTTCTCTACTCCAAGAAATCCTCAACAAAATAGAGTAGTAGAAAGAAAGAATAGAAATTTACAAGAAATGACGAATCATATTAAATGAACATAGTTTACCTAAATACTTTTAGGCCGAAGCCGTTAATACGGCTTGCTATATCATGAATAGGGTTCTAGTAAGACAATCTTTATCTAAGACTCCTTATAAATTATGGAATAACAAAAAACCTATTGTTTCTTATTTTAAAGTTTTTGGTTGCAAATGCTTTATTTTAAATAAAAAGGATGCTTAGGAAAATTCGATGTTAAATCCGATGAAGGCATCTTTCTTGGTTACTCTTCCATTTCTAAAGCTTTTCATGTTTTTAACAAAAGAACATTAGTTATAGAAGAGTCTATTCATGTAGTTTTTAATGAAATTTTTGAATTTAAGAAAAAAGATTTTGATGATGATTTTGGTTTTGATGGTTTGAATTTAAATGAACTCTCTCCTTAAAATAGCAACTTGGATGCATCTTCTTCCCAAATTTCCTTACCTAAGGAATGAAAGTATGTAGACGCCCATCCCAAGAAGTTAATTATAGGAGACACATCGAAAGGGGTTCAAACTCATTCTTCTTTTAAAAATTTTTGTGCCCATGCCGCTTTTCTTTCTCAAATTAAACCTAAGTGCATTGATGATACCTTAAAAGGTGATTCTTGGGTTATCACAATGCAAGAAGAATTGAATCAATTTGAAAGGAATGAGGTATGGAAGCTTGTTCCTAGACCTAGTGATCATTTAGTTATTGGTACTAAATGGGTCTTTAGAAACAAGCAAGATGAATACGGTATTGTGGTTAGAAACAAGGTTAAACTAGTGACCAAAGGTTTCAACCAAGAAGAAGGTATCCATTATGAAGAGACCTTCGCTCTTGTGACAAGATTAGAAGCTATTAAGATGCTCCTTGCCTATGCTAGTAGTACTAATTTTAAGCTTTTTCAAATGGATGTCAAAAGTGCTTTCTTAAATGGTTTTATTTCCAAAGAACTGTATGTTGAACAACCATCCAGATTTGAAATTTTTTTTCTTCCTAATCATGTGTTTAAACTAACTAAGGCTCTCTATGGTTTAAAACAGCCCATAGGGCTTGGTATGAGAGGCTTAGTTCTTTTTTAATTTCAAATAATTTTACTAAAGGCAAGGTTGACACTACATTGTTTATTAAACATTTTGAAAATAATTTTATTATTATTCAAATTTATGTTGATGATATTATTTTCGGTTCTTCGAATGAATCACTATGTGAATCATTTGCCAAGTGTATGAGTCATAAATTTGAAATGAGCCTAATGGGAGAATTAACCTTTTTTTAGGATTACAAGTTAAACAACTTAGTGATGGTATATTTCTTAATCAAACAAAGTATACATTAGATTTGTTAAAATGATTTAATATGAATGGTTCAAAAGCCATCAACACTCCAATGAGTACTTCCACCAAGTTAGACTTGGATGAAAGTAGAGAAGATTTTGATCAGAAAATATATAGGGGAATGATAGGTAGCTTACTTTACCTCACTGCAACTAGACCAGACATCATGTTTAGTGTAGGTCTATATGCAAGATTCCAAGCTAATCCTAAATTATCTCATCTTAAAGCTGTTAAAAGAATTATTAGGTATCTTAAAGGAACTCCTAATATAGGATTATGATATCCAAAATCCGTTAACTTTGATTTAAAAGCCTATGCGGATGCAAATTTTGGTGGATGTAGAATAAATAGAAAGAGCACATCCGGAACATGCCAATTTTTAGGACATGCACTTGTTTCTTGGACTTCCAAGAAATAAAATTCGATTGCACTATCTACGGTGGAAGCCGAATATAAAACCGCAAGTACATGTTGTGCATAAGTTGTTTGGATGAAAAATACCTTAGAAGACTATGAAATTTATTTAAAGAATATTCTCATAAAATGTGATAATACAAGCGCTATTTGTTTAACCAAAAATCTAATTCAACACTCAAGAACTAAGCATATTGACATTATGCATCACTTTATACGAGATTATATCAATAATAATAATGTCATTCTAGAATTTATTGATACAAAATACCAATTAGCAGACATCTTCATAAAACCCCTAAATAAAGAATAATTTGATTTCATTAGAAGAGAATTAGGCATGCTAAATTGTTCTAATACATGATGTTGTTTGTTTCTTTTCCAAAATTTTCCAACTTTGGTTTTGATTGTATCATCTTAATATCACCTCTTCATTTTTGAATGACATCTTTACAATATCATCTTGGCATTTTGATCTTCCTATCGATGAATTTTTGAGTTATGACTTTTGATGAAATGATTAAATTTTCAGTTTTGATAGTTTCACATTGATGGCATCTTTATACAATTAAGCTCTCATTTTTATCTTTCAATCATAATCTTGATGAAAGCTATCATAATGTTGTTTTCCTCCTTTAAATAGTGGAAACTAATGATATAGTAAAAACTGATTTTATATCCTCCTTTAAGTATGATTAAAGATATTTCATGACTTGAATTTTATATGAAGCTTAACATATGCATAAATTAATATCATTATTTGTGCAAAATTAAGTTCTTAAATATTCATTTTCGATTTTTATTCTTGTGCTAATTGGTATGATTCAAGGTTTTATAAGTTCCTCCTC
Organism: Musa troglodytarum; assembly: GCA_023547065.1. Classification (NCBI taxonomy): domain Eukaryota; kingdom Viridiplantae; phylum Streptophyta; class Magnoliopsida; order Zingiberales; family Musaceae; genus Musa; species Musa troglodytarum. Next base: position 41,175,299 of record CP097502.1, on the reverse strand, counting down.
ATGAATCACTACAAGAATACCACATCAAAGTTTTTCCTTCAACTTTTATATATTGATATATTTCAATCATTGAAGTTTTATGAGTTTTGACATCTCATTCTCATGGAGTTTACCTTAAAATATAAAATCCTTGATGAATGACTTTAATGATCTATCCTTTCACAATTCTATGCTTGAATTCTCAATCAAAAAATTGAGTCTTATATTCTTCATGTATGAATTCTTCATGAGCATTTTGACACTCTAATGTTTTCTTTCGGATCTCATGAACATGAATAAAAATGATCCAAATATTTTTTGAATTTCTCCATCAAGGATGACATATTTTGCATTATGTTCGACTCATTTATCATATGCTTGAAAATTGACCACTCATTTTTTTTTATATGGTATGATACCTTGTGATGGCTACTTCACCTCCTTTTTGTTGATGACAAAGAGGGAGAAAAATGTGAAATTGATGACAAATGACTTATATGTAGCAATATGTTAGAATGAAAAATGACTTATATGTATTGTATCTCATAGCAATAACTTACATGTTCATATTACAAATTGCTTTTGCTATGCTTTAAAATTAACAATTAATTGCTATGAAGCATTGTAATGTATCGTAATATATCTCAAATGCTTAAATTTTTTAAGCTATTATTTCATTTGATATCATGCCTTGACTTTATGCAGCTCATTGATATCATTTGATCCTTGTGTTATTTTAATTTATGATTAGTTTCTCTTATCAAAATGATGAATATCTATCATTCGACTAAAAAATGCATATCATGCCATGACATTATGAAAAATACGAACTTTCGTATTTATAGATGAAAAATCATGTTTATTAAGCTTGACGATAAATGAAACATATCGATTTCGGCTTGAATTCAAAAGATTGAATTCAAGTATTTTTACCTTCTCATGATATGCCATATAGATAGGGGGAGTTAAGTTTAACTCCATCATCAATTGATTATCATCATCAAAAAGGGGGAGATTGTTGAATCTCAGATTTTGATGATGAAGTCAATTGGTGAATTATTTGTTCTAATCCATATTGTCGAGATAAGTGTGTAGGATTAACTATGATGAGATGAAAACATAAAGCGATTTACCGAAGTCAAGTTCACTGGGAGTTCAAGAGGTCATCGGAAGAATCGTCAAAAGTGCTGTCGGAACCATCCGAGATAGAATTAGGGACTTGCTGAAGGTTTTGAAAGTTCGCCAGAAAAATCATCGGAGATTCATGCAGATCACCAAGAAGGTTCGAAAGCTTGCCGAAGACTCATTGAACTCGTCACGGAATCTGGGAGCTTGTTGGGAGTCCGTCGGAAGAAATCCGAAGGAGTGTCGAAAGTCCACCGAAATTTCACTAGAAAGCTCATCGGAAGAAGACTTAAAGAATGTCAGTTTAAATCACTTAGAATTATGTTTCAATTTCGTAGTTAAGTATGTAATTTGGGTTAGGATTATGTGTTAATCTTATAACCCAAAGTAGGGGGCCATTGGGCCTTATTTTGGATCGATTTGGGCCAAGTTTAAGGCCTAAACCAATATGCTGAAAAGTGCTAGGCGGTGGCACTGCCCAGCACTCGAGAGACTGGGCGGTAGCACTATTGCCTTGGGCGGTGAAACCTCCTAGTACATTATCAGTCTGTCAACTGATAAGCGGTAGCACCGCCAGCACCAGGAAACCCAAAATGAATTCAAATTTGGAGCCTAAATTTGAATCCTCTTGGGGTCTACAAATACCCCTCCTTTCTCAGCAGAAAGAACATCCTTTTTTAGAGTTAGAAATTGAGCAAAATTTTTGGCAAAGTCTTATTTTCGATAGCTAGTGTTCACCTCCCTCTTTCTCTTTAAAAAATCTTAAGAGTGTGAACCTCTTATAAAAGGGTTATAAGAGGGGTATTTGGTCCTTCCCCTTCAAAGTGACTTGCTAATGGAAGTTGGGAGACTCATCGAAGAAGGTTTCGGAAGTGGATGTAGGTCATTTGACCGAACCACTATACATCGTGGTGTTCCTTGAATGTGTGAATGTTTAAATTTCTGAATCATTTCTCTACTTAGCTGCAAATCATTCGGTTTTCATCTCCTTTACTCAAGCTACTTTAACTAAGTCATCTTTCGTCGAATCAAAATCTTCATATGAACTAGCTATTTATGAAATCGGTTTCAAACTTACGAGTTTTAATCTACTGCACTAATTCAACCCCCCCCCCCCTCTTAGTGCCTCTTCGATCCTAACAGAGGTGTATGTCGATGACATGATCGTCAAAAGCAAGACGACGGCAACCCATCTATCAGACCTGGTGGAGACCTTTCGGAGCCTCAAAAGATTCAATATATGTCTCAATCCAGTAAAGTGTGCCTTCGGGGTTGGTCAGGAAAGTTCCTCGGCCTCGTCATCCACCAACGGGGAATAGACACTACCCCGAAGAAGGTCTGGGCCCTAATGGAGATGCAGTCTCCCCGTTCGGTCAAGGAGATACACCATCTCACAAGGAAGCTGGCGATGCTCAGGAGATTCGTGTCACATTCGGGAGATAAGTGCCTTCCATTCTTCTGGGCCCTGTGCCAAGCCGATGATTTCAAATGGACCCTAGAATGTGAGGAAGCCTTCAACAAGATCAAGGCATATCTTGGACAATAGTCTATTTGTGCCTGAATTCACCAACTCGGGCACCAGTCTCTCTGTGCCCGAGTTCACCAACTCAGACACTAGTCTATTTGTGCCCGAGTTCACTAGCTCGGACACCAGTCCATTTGTGCCCGAGTTCACTAGCTCGGACACTAGTCTATTTGTTCCTGAGTTCACTATCTTAGGTCCGTTTGCCCTCTAGCTCACAAGCTCAAGCACCCGCCCAACCAACCAAGTGGCCCCTCGATGCACCATACCAACTTGGTGCCTCCGCAAAAGCAACGATGCCGTGGTGCGATCCGTCGCTACCCGCATATCAAGCGACACAGCGGAAAAGACAAGCCAGACATGCCCCGAGCCCCTCCATGAAGACCTCGGAACATGCCTCGTTCGGGGGGTGGGGGGGGAGAAGTGATAGGGAATATGTTGGTACTATACACGTAACAACAGTTAGCGAACACATCAGCATGAAGATACACCCCACGCGGGACACCACATCCGACGCGTTACTTCGGGTCGAACGTGACAACGCTTTCGCATTGCCCGGAGCCACACAGGATAGCTTGGCCTTGAAAGCCCGAGATGGCGCTATGCGGAATAGCCCATCCCAAGGATTTCGGGATGGTGCCATATAGCGCTCCTCGCCTCTGGGAGGACCAGACGACACCGTACGGTGCCATCCCATACGACGCCGCCCCACATGGGCCGACAACCACTCGGACAAAGGTATGTCGATCTCGGACACCCCTATAAAAGCCTCCTGCTTGTCCCTAGGTGAAGAGGGGGGGGGGGGGGAAAGGAGAAAAGAACCACCACTAACTTGATCATTGGAGGGGCCAAGTCGGGATCAAATCCAACCCAAGCCTTCTTGCAGGTGCAGAGCCCGTTTCGCCTCAAGAACTCGCCTCGGCAGTAAACCAAGTCCAGATATTCTGAGATTTCGACAGCAGACTAGGTCCCAACCCGACACGTCGTCCAGTGGCTGCATCAGTTTCACAACACATTATAAAGAAACCAACACCTAATCAATATTTCAATTTCTATGATCAGAAATTTCAATAGCTTAACTTGTTGACAAAGGATCCTTACATGTGAAAAACCCCATTGTAAGCTAATTAAGGAGTACATAGAGGGATTAATTATCATCCATTTAAAACATTTGCGTATGATGGTACTAGAGCATGATGTAAGTTCTAAACCCTTGATGCTTAATGAACACTTGTATAATGCACTTTCCTTTATTTGACTTGCACCATCCATTTGAGTTTCATTCATATGTCAAACCTAAATCGAACTGGATGCCAAAGAATATAATAGAGGGAAAGACTGGCATAAGTATTAACTAAATACTTATCTAAAATAGAGAAGGGTCAATACAAATTTTAAATCAGTTAAGAAGAAAGGCATGACAACTATGCTGATTGATTATCAAACTAGATAAAGAGAGATAAACATAGATTCAAACGCATGCCTCCTCTTATAGCATAATCAAAATTTTGATTAGATTATCAATGATCTCAAAAATCTTAATTTTTAGAAAAAATTAAGATGTCATTGTCATATATTTTTTAAAATCTTTCAAATCATTTAAATGTCATCAACGATTTCTTGTTATATGCTCTGATTTATATAAACATGTTACCAAGGTTATCTACTATTGAACTCATTTGCTGCCTCTCCAATTTGGATAAACATGTTTCTAAGTGTAAGGTAGTCAAAGTTATCAAAGTTATAAGAACTCATAGATAAATAAGTTTTTAAGTGTAAGGTAACTATAGTAGGGCTGGACGCAGTCTCCATTTTCTTGTAATTTTTTGTGGCTTCAATGCAAATTACACTAGTTCTTATTTTTATAATATGTAAAAAATTTAAAAAATTTTATGTGCATTGAAACTCATCCTACGAGAGATGTGCCATTAATGAGCTTTATGATAGTAAGATATGAAAATAGGTTAAATATAAGAAAATAAAAAATATCTTCCTATTTTGTTTGCAAAAACAAAAAGCACTTGAAATTAACACCCAATTTGCTTCATAAAAAAACAAAGCTTAAGCTTATTAAATAATGGATAGTTGAAGCCCAAAGAGTTTGAGTTTCATAACAATTAATAGTTTATTAGATGATAAAAGAAAGTTTTTGAACAATATAAAATAAATGATAGGTTATGATATTTATACATGTATAAAATGTTTTCAAATAACCAATTACTCAATGAATTTGACTCTTCACGTTAGATTAAGATTATGGATTATAATTTCAATTTATAAAGAGAAAAGCATCCTAGAACATAGAATATCTCATCTACAATTATAAGGATATCCTAATAGTAATTGTTTTTAGAATTATCCAAAAACAAAAACAAAGGAAGAAAGAATAATCACCCAGAAAGCTTAGCCTCAATTGCATCTCAACTATCTCGGGTCCCTGTGATATGACGTCATTCAACCCTGCACTTTTATAAAATCCAAACTTCCAATGCAAGACTTGGAATAGGACAAGAGAGGAAACCACCATGGCTTCTCACTACTCTACGTTCCGATGCCCGCCTTCTTATAAGGCTCACCTCTCGTGGGGATTCCTAGCAGCGCCTTTGGCCCGAGCGATCTCTGAATCAATGGGTTTGGATGGAGAAAAGTGTTTCAGATTTGTCTCGGGATGGTCGGAGGCGGGAACTCGAGAGAGCTCGACCACACCTCGACATGGGTAGTCGCCGTCGCGTGTGCTGTCATCATTCTTATCTCCGTACTGTCGGAGATGGGCCTCCATCACTTCGGGGAGGTAAAAGATCAAGAAACCTTGCTCCTTTCTTCTTCTATTTATTTATTTATTTATTTTTCTTTCCTGCTTCGATGGATTTTGTGGGTCTCGGAGGTAGGTTCATGTGAAAGATTTGATCATGCATGCTTTTTTACGGTTGGTTTTGGAGTGGATCAATGACCGTGATAAAAACGACCCAAGAGACTTATAAGATGCAATGTAATTATAAAAATATTTTTATTAGATGAAATAGGAGTATAATAAGAGGTCTATTTATATAAGTTAGGAGGAAAGATTTTTCTTAATAAAGCAACGAGATTTCCTCAAGCAGTTGAGAAAATCTTATCTGTTATCATGTCTTCGCAAAATGATACTCTTATTAAGGATGTTAATCTTGGATCGATATAATGAAAATAGTTTATGGATAAGAGACTTTATAAGTAAGTCTGCTAGTTGATCAGTCGTATGTATGTGAGAGATACACAGTTGATGTCTGACAACTTGATCTCGCACAAAGTGAAGATCGATGGCAATGTGTTTAATGCATAAGTGAAACACTAGAATGACACATAAATAGGTAGCTTCAACATTATCATACTATATTGTAGGAGGAAGGATAGAATTGACATTGAGTTACTTAAGGAGATTTGTGACCCAATTGAGTTCATCAGTAATGGTAGCGATGACACGATATTCAGCTTTAGTTGTAGATTGTGCGATTGTCTTTTACTTCTTAGAACTCCAACTGATAGGATTAAATCCAAGGAAGATAATATACATTGATGTAGAAGTTTTATCATCAAAGTTCTTCGCCCAATCAGCATCAACATAAGCATGAAGATTAAGTGGAGTGTGTTTACGGAGAAAGAGGCCATGATAAAGGGTCCCTTTAAGATATTACAAAATTCGTTTGACCACAGACCAATGCGTAGTAGATGGCTGGTGCATGAATTAGGATAATTTATTGACTGCAAATGAGATATCTAGATAGATGAGAGCCAAGTACTATAAGAAGCCAAGTACTTATCGGTATTGAGTAGTGTCCGTAGTATGGCTTCCATCATATAATTTGAGTGATTCATTAGTAGAGATGAGAGTTGTAACCTCTTTTGCATCATGCATGTTTGTTTTAGATAATTGGTCTTGATTATACTTTCTTTGTGATAGGAGGAGACCTGAAGATGTAAGTTGCTTCCACTCCTAGAAAGTAACTCAAGGTTCTAAGATCTTTAAGGGAAAATCGATCGGTTAATTGCTTTAGGAATGTCTGAATCTCCAAAGGATCAATGTCTATGACAATAATATCATCAACATACACGAGAAGATATATTGTATTTTTATTTTATTATCGTAAGAATAACGATGTATCAGACTTGGAGTTGATGAAACCAATTGATGTCAGAAATGAGCCAAGTTCAGTATACCAAGCTCTTGGAGCTTGACGAAGTCCATAAATAGCTTTTTGTAGTTTGCAAACATGTCTCAGATACTAATAATGAACGAAGCCAGGGGGTTGCTGCATAAAGACATATTTAGTTAAAGTCCCCCGTAAAAAGGTATTGTTAACATCTAATTGTCATAGCTGCCAGCCTTTTGAGATGGCCAAACTTAGAATAAGTCAAATTGTTGTAGGTTTAACAATAGGATTAAAAGTCTATGTGAAGTTAACTCCAGGTCGTTGATGAAACCCTTTGGCTACAAGACGTGCTTTATATCTAATAATGGATCCATTTGAGTTCCGCTTAATTCGAAAGATCCATTTATACCTGATGATATTTTGTGTAGGATGAAAGGGTACAATAGTCCATGTAGAATTATGGAGGAGGGCATCATATTCCTCACACATGACTTTATGCTAGTGTGAAGATTTTTGGGCTTGAGTAATTATGATAGCATATAGGTTGAGGACTTGACATTGTTTGAAGATATAATTTTTGGAGTGTATTGTCATTGGATGTCTAGGGGCTGTAGGTTGTATTGTTGGTATGGGCAATGGAGAGGCATTGACACAAGTTGGAGCAGGCTGAGATACTTCAATATCATTAGGTCCAAAAGAGAGTAAAGAAGGTGGTTGTGTTTCTAAGGGCATTTCTTTAGTAGTAGGGGAAGCTTGTGAAGAAAGGAGAGGAGAAGTAATAGAGGGAGTGAGGAGCTGTTGAATCAAGAAAACAAAATAGTGCGGATCCTGAGGAAATAGATTGGATGGTGTTGTGAGAGGCTCATTTGAGGGGATCAATAGTATACTTTAGTGATGTATTTTTGTTAGAGTAGCTTGCATGGCAGGAGACTCATGGTTTTGAAACAGAAAGGTAAACTCCACAAAAATAACATAACGTGATATAAAGATTTTTTGAGTTTGGGGTTCATAGTATCGAAAAGTATTATGTTCAAAAGAGTATCCTAGGAAAATGCAATGTCTAGATTTTGGTGTTATCTTGTATAAGGCATGGGGACGTAGCTATGGATAACATAAATAACCAAATACTGAGTTTTTGAAGGTTTGGAGATTTATGAAATAATTTTTCAAACGATGATCGATATTAGAGGATTGGAGTAAGCATACGATTAATAAGGTAGATGACAGTTTGAAAGGCTACGAACCAAAAAGTTGCTAGCATGGATGCTTGATGTAGAAGTATGAGACTAGTTTCAACTATATGTTGATGTTTGCGTTCAGTAGAGCCAACTAGTTGAGGAGTATATGGGGTGATTTAAGGTGTTGAATTTCATAAGCTGAGAGGTAAGATGTGAGGGCTTGATATTCACCTCCGCCATTAGAGTAGACTGTTTTAATTATAGATTGAAAGAAGTTCTCAACCAACTTTTTAAAGTTGATGAAGATTATTGAAACTTCAGTTTTATGATGAAGAGGGTATAACCATGTGTACTTAGTGAAATAATCTATAAAAATGACATAAAATCTGAATTTGTCAAAAGAAATGAGTGGGGCAAGGCCCCAAACATCAGTATAAATAATTTCAAATGGTTTAGAGTAAGATATAAAGGATATTCCAAAGGGAAGTCTATGACTTTTATTACTGAGACAAGCATTACAATGAGTTATAATGCTATTGTTTTTAAGAGTAAGAAGAGAATAACTAGAAAGTAATTTTTGTTAAATAGAAGATGAGGGATGATCAAGATGACAATGCCATATATCAATTGGAGCTGCAACTAAGGAGTAAGTAGTGGGCTGGGTTATTTATGGAACTGACGGTCATTCATAAATATTATCCTTACTCTGGCCTCAGATTAAGGATGCCCCCGTGCTCAAATCCTTGACAAGAAAAGAGTTAGAAAAAATTTAATTAATGTATTATTTTGTTTGTAGAGTTGAGAAACTGAGATAAGATTTCATTTAATATAGGGTGCACATAGAACATCATCGAGTATAAAACTTGCGGTATGTGAATTAAGCGTTGTGGAACCAATAGAGTAATAGGAATTGCTTTACCGTTACCGATGATGATATCTTCATTGTCATCATACTTATTGTAGATAGATAAGTTTTGAAGATCAAAAGTGATGTGATGAGAGGCGCCAGAGTCCACGATCCAATTAGGTTGATTTGTAACTTATGTAGTTATAAGATTCACTTAAAGCCATCGTGATGAAGTAGAGAGTTTGGGTCGAAATCAATAGACTTTTACAAAGTGTCCGACTTTATTACACAATTGGTAGATAACTCTTTGTTGGGTTGTGAGGTCAAAACACCAGGGCTGATGGTTAGTGGAGTTGTCACCTTGATAGAAATATTAATGAGGCGGAGTAAAGAGGGTTTGTTTGAGACCCATAGGGTCAAGAGACATTTTGGCCAAACCTTTATTGGTATTCTTCTTGTACTGATTGCTCTTCCTCTTAAACTTTTGACTGACTTGAGCTGTGATGGATGGTCTAAGCAACTTGTTCTCGTGCTTCAAGTATATCTCGTAGTCTGTCAACTTGTCATAGAGTTATTCAAATGACATTGGTGAGTCATGTGCCCAAATTATGGTTGTAAATTTCTTGTACTCATCTCCTAGGCTATTGAGGGTATAGATTATGACTTCTTCGTCATAGAGGGAATGACCTATTAAAGTCAAGTCATCGATGATAACTTTGATATTTTGTAGATAATCAGCAATGGTACTTTCCTCATGTTTTGTTTTCATTAAATTGGATAGAAGGCTGAGTATGTGAGTACACGATCGATTTGCCAAGGCTGTTTGCAACTTATACCATGCTTCTATAGCAATCACACATGAAGATATCAGTGGTGCAACGGATCCAATAATTGAAACTTGAATAGCTTAGAGGATGAGATGGTCTTAATGGAACCATAGTTTATAAGCTAGATTTGGTACTAGACTGGGTTCTCCAGGGATATTTATTATTGCTGGTGGACAATTGAGAGAACCGACGACGTAGCATAGTAAGTCATATCCAAATAGGAGGTTAGAAAACTGGGCTCGCCAAGATGCATAATTATCATCTTTTGATAACTTAAAAGGGATTAGCGTGATAGTATTGATAGAGATAAGACTTGTATGTGGAGAAGCACTATGATTCCCTATAAAAATAGTAACTAGAACATCAGAAGTAGATGATGAAGACATTCTGAGGATGTATACTAATCCGAGGGCTTACAGTTTACGATAGAATAGTATGGATCTTTGCTAGATAAGGAGTTCCGGTGAGTAGGTGTCGGGAGGAGAAGCAGCACTTGTGGATGTAACACTTGAGGTGCCACAGCAGTGCAAGTAGCAACGGAAGAAGGCAAATGTGTAATCTTGGGAGAAGCCGTTTGGTAGTGGAAGTTATTTTTGACTGTAGTCCGCCACAGCAATTACTGTAACCTATGATAGATTTACAGTTTTTGTTACAGATTTGAAAGAGATCTATAGTTCTTGTCACAATTTGGGTACACTGCCATCGGTGGTGGAATTGCGGCAATGGGAGAAGCTAGGGTTTGTCACTTCGGAGGGAAGGTTGATTACCGCAGTAAGTTAGTGAAGTGGGTGAGAAGAAGACTGCAACTTCCGAGAGAGGGAGATGGGGGACTTCCGAAGGCGGCTACAATTGCTTGAGACTCAGTGAGGAGTGATTATTATGGTAGGACAGTAAGAAGAAAACTTGCTCTAGACAAGAGGTTGTGATACCATAATAAGATGTATTGTAATTATAAAAGCATTTTGATTAGATGAAATGTGAGTACGAGGTCTATTTATACAGGTTAGGAGGGTGAATTTTTCTCAACAAAGCAGCAAGATTTCCTCAACTGAGGAAATCTTATCTGCTATTAGAGACCTCTGCAATATATCCTTAAGTTGATGGTTATTTTTTATTTTTTTCGTTTTCATGGTTTTTTGGGTTCTAAGAGATGGTTTATATGCAAGATTTCCAACTCGATTAACTCTATCGGATTGTTCTGTATTTCTGAAGACGAATAGGGATCAAGAGATGATATATTGGAGAAGTACTCAAAAACTTGTCCAAGGTGTCTTGAAGGTGATAGTTCTTTCTGTTCTTTTAATGGATTTTGGGTTCTCAAAGACAGTTCATGTGCAAGATCCAAATTCTGTTTTCTTTTTCTGGCATGCAGGTGGACTAGGGGATATAACTATGACATCTGAGGGAAGTTCTCAAGAAACTTTGTCAAGATTTCTTGAAGGCCATACTTTTCGATTCTTTGTGTTTTGTTATACAGACGCTTTTATCCTCAATATCCTTGCGGGTTACTTTGAGGTTTCAGAGTGAAACAGGGATCAAAAGGTGATTTTCTTGGAGAAGCATTCAAGAAACTATGTTGAAGATTATAGTTCTGGGAGTTAGGTTCTATGTTCGAGATTTGAACATGATTTCAAGTAGATTTGGGATCAAAAGGTGGTATCTTTAAGAAGCGTTCAAGATATAATTTTCACTCCTTTATTTAATTTCTCCTGATCTCTTTCTTTTTTTTTTTTGTTGCCTTTTCTTGACTTTTATTTGTAAGGGTTGTGAACATGGTTTCTTAACTCGTAAAATTGAGGTTTGGGATGGAAAAGTTCATTAAGATGACACTTTGGAGATGACAACTTCAAGATCTGTTTCTGCCTTAGTCTTGTTTGAGGGTGGGACTATACTTTGAAAATTGAAAGTATTGCCTTTTGCCTCTTTAGTTTCTCTGTTCTTGAATTTGGGATTCTTGTGTTGATCCCTGAAACATTTTGTATCTATGTATAATCCTCCCAATACCAAATTACAAATCCCAAATCTTAGAGCATATTGGCCATTTAAGTCTATTTCAGCACAATATATATTATTCTTATCTTGGTTGTCTTTACTAATCTAGGTTTTTTCTGGAAAAATTGATCAATTTCTTATTCTTTATTCTTAGAAGTTTATGAAAGTCTTGTGCCCTTTAATCATTTCCATTTCCAGTTCCTTGATTAACAGTACAATTTTTCTTATGTCGTTTTGCTGTCGGAAAGAATCTTTGAGAACATGTGGTTTACTTTGGTTACCTCTAAAAATTCTATTATTCATATTATCATAGTCATATTTCCATTTTGTGTACAATTATTTACTAAAAAAAGAGATTTACAGAAGAGTTGTGAGATTTATTTTCATATCCTATCACATTTTGTATACAATTATTTCTCTAAAAATTCTATTATTCATATGCATGAGATTTATATGTTCTGAGAATACAGGGTATATGTTACTGTTCTACCTTGATGAAGTTAATTAGTTATGTTATCATGTGAAAGAATAATGTGTGAGAATAACAAATATAGGAGAACCAGAAATCCTCAAAATAGTTGAGGAAGATGACCTAGTCATTGTTTACAAAAGTGTTTATTGGACAAAGTTGTTTTTCATTTGTCAAGATGCTTGCTTTGAAGAAGAGCCAATGCCTATTGGTTTGGTTATTTTTTGTTATTTAGTAGTTGATCTTTCATAGGCTTTGATATTTATCCTTGATGCTATTAGTTTCTTTTTGTGACTTGGATGGCTATCAAGTTATCGAGTGACGTTGATATCATTTATCCTTTCTGTACTTCAACTAAACGATTCCTAGTTCTTGTGATTTATATCTGTTGATATTTTTCATATTCTTGGTAATGAATTAGTCTTATATAAATGGTGGGGAGAAAACCATGTAGCTGAGTTTAGATAGTCATGACAATATGGCTGCTTGTTGTTGTTGCATGCTTTGCCTTATTGCTGAGAGTCATACAGTAGATGTATTAGATTTGAGTATGTGAAGTTGTTGCAGCTATCTAGGAAGAGTTTGTTCTTTCATTTGCACTTCTTTATTTGCATCCTTGTCTTTGAGCTGGTAATCTCATTATGATGCATCGATTCAGAACAACCTTAGGTTTGCAATTTGATTTAGGAGCTAGCTCAAATCTAGTGTAGCTTAGGAATATGAAATTTAGTTTATTACAACTTTCCACTTTTCATTATATTTTGGGTCAGGTCAATGGAGTCAATTATTTCTTCTTTAAAGTTTCATCTGGGCTTTTGACTATATGTTACAGACTCAAGAGCAATTTGGTTTACTTGGAGTATTCTTTACTTAGTTATTAATTGCTATATTAATTGGTTGGAAGACCTGTCGGTATTCAATGATATAAGTTGGTTAAAGTATTTTTGCTGGAAGAGAGTGATTTATTAGTCAACTACCGAATACCGATAGCTGATATTTATTTGGATTGGTGGTTTTCTTTATTTTTTGAAGTTAAAATAATATAATAGAAAAATGATGTTTCCTCAGGGATAGCCTTAGTTATCTTCAAGTAGGTAAAATTTGATAATTATTTGATAAAAATAATGTTGTTTCTTTAGTGGTGGCCATAGTTACGTTTGTTCTTCCTCTTGCTAACGAGGGTTTCTTCTAGCTTCTCTTCTTATACCCAATGGCAGGTGTTTTTGTGCCTTCATCTTTTATTATCTTTTGTTCTAACTATGGGTTAAGGCGAGGAATTGGATGAAGATGATACTCCATGTTGCACCATTGGTGCTATATGATGACTTCCTGAAACCGTTTATTCTTTTTTGGTGTTGGATCCCTAATGACAATTGAGCTTTTTCTTTTTTCTTAATATCTCCATTTACCTAGTTCAGATTTTCACATATGTCAAAATAATATTCTTAAGAGGTCTTTTTCATTCCTAGTGATGTCTGCCATCTAGCAGTTCTACAAAATAATGGAATTTATCTTTTTTTTTAGCTGTTGGTTATGTGTTAATTTATGCAACCATCAGAGGGGTAACCAATTACTTAAGATTCACTTCATCAAGCTACTGCAGGCAAGCTTTCTTTTTTTTTTTTGTTACTAACTAACTCTATCCTGTTCAGGCATTTATTTACTTTTACATTTTTGATATTCTCTTTATCTATTTTTTGTATTTGTTACCTGTCTCTAAATTTGTTGCAGTGCTAAATAAGGTCAAGCTTTTATTTTGGCCCCTTATTTGTGTGTGGGTGAGAGAGAGAGTCATGACAAAAATATGGTGTTGTTTTGTATGGGTCTTTAAAGAACAAATTCAGACTAAAATTAGACCTTATATCAGATACTGATATGTCTCTTATATACTGATATGTTTCTTATAATGATTAGAAATTGCTACAACAATGATCTTTCTTTCATTCATTTTGTCATTATTAATTATTTGGTGAAGCATAATCGGTATTTATCTAGTCTTATGTGGCTTCTCTTATTATTGTAACTGATATGAACTGGTACTTGATATATTGCTAGTATGCTACCATGAATCTATGCTGGCAAGTTGCTAGCAAGTAAAGGTCCACAGCAATTAGTTTTTTTATTATGTTTTGGCTTGTGATGATAATTGTGCTTTCTTCAAAGCTTGAGAACTCTAATTTCGGATGACTTGCCGGACGGGGATACGTGTCCATATGAATATCCTTATGAATGATGTCAATTACCTCTAATGATCTTATACATTGGCACAAACATATAACTCTTGTCATGCTTTGTTATCTTATAACTCTACTGTTCAAAGTAGAATCATATTGATTGATGGATATTTTTGGTTTGCATGTGCCAATATGCTATATCTTCTTTTGTTTAGTTTAGCTATAAGATTTGCTTCCAATTGATTTAACAATTTTGTCCAGTCTATATAAGACTACAGACTACTTCGGTACATTTTGTTTGCCCAGATTACGAGAAGATACATGTTGACTGTTGAGTATAGTTGATGTTGTGAAAATTACTTCTAGAACAACCTGTGTAGATAACTTGTAAAGGATATAAAATATTATTAGTTCTCATGTGTAAATATTTTTAGTTTTGATTGAAATTTTATATCATATCAGAGTTTCGAAGTTTTCTTAGTATGATGTGACATAATGTATCGAGCGGTATATTAGGACGTACCGAGCAATACACTTAATTTAGGCATAAAATCTTCTGAAAATATCTAAAAAATAAAAAAAAGATTAAGATAGGATTTTTAAGTTAGAAATAAATATGCTAATAGTATAAGTTTAGCAAAATCAATGTAAATTAGATAAGAATAGTATTATATATCTTTTTTGGACTTTGAGGAATAGCCTTGTGTAAGGTTCATATTTTGATCCGTTATAAATTATCTTTTTATAAATATTAAAATTTCTAAAAAAAATCATTTGAATTGTTAGATTATCTTATTACAATAAAAACTTTAAAATTTAAATGAATTAAATAATTACATATGTAGATATACCTGATTGTTGAGTTTACCACCAAAACGAACGATAGACCTCCATAAGTGGTGGATCAGGGTCTTCGATTTTATATATCTATATATCAATATGATATGTTTATTAGATCGAATCCTGAAATTGATCCTATAAATATAGTGTATTGATATACCATATGCCATTGGTATATCAATGTGGTGATGATTGTAGGTTGATTGTCATGAATTATATTTGTTCAAGGTGGCTCATGAGGCATATATTAATGAATATCAGAGTTTCTACTTTCGCTACTGATCTGCTACTTTGTATCATACTATTGTTTGGAGAAATAATATAGAGTTTAAGAGAGTACAAATGTGAGAAAAAATAAGTTTGAAGTAGTTTAAAAGAGTGTGAGAATGAAATGAGGTGAAATAGGGGAGAAGATGAGTTTAAAAACCAATGAGAAAGGGCTCTAATGGTTAATTTGACCATAGGAGCACTATTACAGATTGATAATGATCGATTTTGACTTTTATCGAGCTATGTCGGATGGTAATGATCAAAATTTCAATCGTTACTATTCGAAATAGTCTCGTATCATCTGATACGGGGCAATATTAAGCGTTCTGCCTAGCAATGGGTAGCCCATATACCGATATATTGTCGGATTGGTACGTACCGCTCGTATTGAGTGATATTATTTGAAATTTGAATCCTTGATTTCTAAAACCACTTGGTTACCAAACTTTTATAAGTGGTTTGGTCATGCTAAATAGCTTTGCCTGAAACAATATTTGGATATGGCTTGGTATTGATAAAAGTTGGACAAACATGTCCATTGTCCAAAGAAATGAAATCCAAGGAACTTTGGCCATTGTACAAGAATCTTAGTCTAGGGATGTGATTGTTTCTATTTGAAAATTAGATACTAATTCCTCCTTTATTTTTTATATATCTTTTATTGTTAAGGCATTATTTTGTTGATGTGGATTTAATTAAACAAATTAGTTTTTGTTGTCATTTTTTAGATTTTGATGATGACTCAGATATGTGTTGGGAAAAAGGTTAGAGTCTTGAATTACGAAAGCAACAAACACCAAAATCCTCTTTTTCCCTCTTTATATGAATAAAACAAGATATAATTTAATACTAAATATATTGTAAATAATTTAACAGTGCTGACTAATCAGATTAGTGATAGAATACTAAGCAAATCACAAGACAAGGTTTATGTGAAAAAATCCTTCAATGTGAAAGAAAAAATCCATAAGCAAACCAATCAAACTTTCACTATAAAATAATGGGATTACAAAGTTCACGCTTTTTGGACTAACCAAAAAATATTGAATATCATATAAAATTCAAGCACTTAGATGAGTTTCAAGAAACCAGGAAGAAAAAACGAAGCATAAGAAAAAATATCAAAGATCTACACCCCGATCAATTCAGAGAGCATGATATATAGATCAACATAATAGAAAATCATAACAATCAGAACCAATTTCACTAACCAATTGTTGAATCTTTCTTTTCTCTAGATGGAAAGCCTCTTTTCTTTGCTGTGACAATTACTGTTTAGGTTTTTTTTCATCTAACTCATATAAGATTAGGGTTAAGATTTTAATTAACCCTCGTGGCCCCACCACTTATGTTATGGGCAGGACCACTCAACCGTTTTTGATAACTCTTCTTATAGTTTTTTGATAAAGACTACAATCATGACTTTTCTTGCTTTTTTACGAATTTTAATATCGCATAGAGTTCCATTTGACCATTTACTAATCTTTTATATTCCTTGTGGCTTTCTTACTCTTAATAACTTGATGATTGCACTTGTTCATTGGACCATGTATCAATACACTGATACTAGCCCATACGTATCGATTTGGCTAGGGATTGATATGGGTCGAGTACCTTGTTCTCAGCTGTGGTTCATGCACAAGGTTAGCTTCAATGACCATTTTCATCTAGCATGGTTGAGTTTAATTGTTGTAAGTTGGATAAATGTTTTCATTTGGTTGTCATTAGTTTTAGTCTATAATGTTGGCTTTTTGATTAAATTATTTAAATAGTTGTTAGATCATAAAATTTGAAAAAAAACTTAGGTTTTATCAATCTCTTTAAAAGGCTTCATTGTTGCTTTTCTTGAAGTTGAATGAGTTAATTGTTATTGACCTAAATAGTGTTAAATGGGTGTTGGAACCATGATATAATCTCTTGCATATTAGTTTGTAGTGGTAACAGAATTGATACACCACTATACCGGGAAGTTCTAATGATCTACTTGTACAAATGCCACTGATTCATGTTCTCGTGCTTTGTGTCATGAATTGAAATTTAGGTATTCTTCAAAGGTAGGTATTTGGTGATACTTCTATTTTCTATAATTTCTAATATCTTTGTAAATTGCTTATTATAATTTTGCTAAATGAAAGTTGTTTATGTGATTGATGTCCTTTTTGTTTAATATGTGCTTCTATTTAATTTTGTGCAATAAGTGTTAATTTTGGCTTAATTTCCTATTATGGAACAATCAGAAGTTCTACCAATCAAGGTATGGAATCTATTTAAGAAGTACTGGCGTGTTAGCTTACAGTTCATATTGATTGACTTGTTAAGATCGTAAATCTAAGGTATGGAATCGTAAATCTAAGGTATGGAATCTATTTAAGAAATATTGGCATTACTCACTTGAAAAGTGAGTAAAGTGTAGTGAATAATTAAATTAATTAGTAATAAGAATACACAGTAAAAGAAGTACACATTAGATTTATAGTGATTAGATCGTCGTGATCTACGTCCATTCTTGATTCCTCCTCCATTCAGGCCATCGGTTTTCACTAACATTCTTCTTTCAATGGGCGAAGATCAACCACCCTTATTACAACTCTTTCTCCTTTTCGCAGAGGTTTAGAAGAGAACCTTTACAACTTTCTTTTATAGCAATCTCTCACAACTCCCTTAGAGTGGACTTTAGACTTCGAGGAAGAGAGTACAAAATATGTTTACAAGAGAGTTTTACAATACTTTCAAACATAAGTTTTTTTAACTTTTTCATTTTCAATTCTTACTCAAGCAAGAAAAAGTAGGGTATTTATAGGCCCCAAATGACTTCAAAAATAGAGCCAAAAAGAGTCTCATCCCAGATTTTTAGAGTACTAATGGTACTACCACTAGTGTTAGGTAGTAACACCTCCTAACATTGATGGTACCACTATTGGGTCTTCTGAAAAATGTACCTTTGTACATTCTAGCTTATCGACAATTCCATCACCTGGTAGTGCCACCACCTGACCCAACTATAGGTTACTAAATGAGCTTTCCAGTAAGCCCAAATCAACCTTGATTCAGGCCCAATGGTCTCTTAATTGAGTTAGTATGGTTACACCCAAAACTAACTCAATTAAAACATAAATTATGATGATCAAGACATAAACGATTACAAAATATGAATTTTGTGTTGTCCAGCATATCATTGGTTCATCTAAACTCTCGGTGCATCGTGCTTTCTTTTGACATATTGCCCGATCCATCGGCATGTTAATTCCCACAACATCCAATCTTAGCGCAATGTTTGATTCTTCCGACCTGATGTCTGATCTCTTACTCCGACCCAACATTTGATTCTCTTGTTTTAATTGATTTGCCTTTTCATGATCGAAGATAGTCCTGCATCATTTTTCTCAAACACAAATTAGATCATAACTTCATCAATTGATTTCATCATTAAAATTTGGGATTCAACATGACTTGCATCCATTTTTAGGTAGTGTCTTACTTATTTCTTTTTAATTAAAGGTTATTCGTTTGACTTTTTGAGAATGGTTTATGTATTAGTAAGAGCACTTTTAGGAAATTAAGTCTTCCAAAAATCATTGTAGAAGATGTACCCAACAAGCTTTGGCCCATTTTGAAATTTATCTTTGATTTGTAAGTATTCCTTTAAGTTTATTATATGTTTATTTATCAGTAAGTAAAACCTGTGAGGGTTATTGCACATTTGGTACAACTATACACACTAATCCTTATCTCATGTAAACAATGGAGTCCTTATGACATGCCTGTAAGCATGCTGTGCTAGTCATAAGTGCCTTGCAAGTCAATTATATGAGTAATGACATGTATGACTTGATATACATTCTTTTTACTTATTATTATTTAGTATTTTATTATTTTATCTTGCATGTTGCATATATTGTGATGTCTATGGATTTATGCAATGGGAGTCTGATCGTGATGAGATCACTGTAATGAGACCGATTCACTTTTAAACACAGATCCTAAATAATCCCGATTATAGGTTACTCAAGGAGGACATCGAGATAACCGGACAGACTGGTTTGCTGTATACCCGTTCATATGATGGAGGTAGCTAGTCTCATAACTGCTCGTGTGGGGACACTAAAGATACAGTACATGTGCTCATTAGAGAATGAGTTCACTGATTGATCTTCCCACAGAATGATGGATGGTTGATGATACCTTATTGTCAGACAGCGATTCCGTATTCTTAGTAGTGTATCTGATTTTTAGACTTGAGACACCAAGGATGTCTTGTATGAGTACTCCACTCTTTGATACCAGATTTATAGGTTTGAAAGCTCTAAATCTAGTACAACAGATCATTGGGAGTAGTAGCTAACCTTATGAGGGCTGTTGAGTATCAATAGAGGATCATCCGCTCTCGGTATCGTAAGAGAAATATCTCATGTATTCTTGCTCAAATAAATCTTTAGCTAAGGTTGTTCAGATTGAGAGAGAAAGAGTTCTCCGAGAGAATCCGATTAGAGCAAGACTTGAGGAGAGACCATATGAGCCTAACAACACCATGCCCGATATAGTCTCTGGGATATTAGATGGATGGGAGACTATAGGTGCATGGTAACTGAGGATAAATAGGTCCAAAGAATTAGATTTCTCTGTATCGTTTGGGGACTATGATATAGTGGCTTAGTACGTCCATAATCGATGAGTCGAGTGAATTATTATAGAGATAATAATTTACTAAGTCAGAAAGCGTTTTGATAAATATGACTCACAGCCAGCTCGATATTGAACTTAGAGGATCACCTACATATGATAGTTGTCGTGACGAGTAGAGGTTCGGATATGAGATATCTGTCGAAGCCCCTATCTTATTAGATATCCGTTAAGCCCCTGAATTATTGGATCCTAAAGATGAGATCCAATAAGAACTAATAATAGATTATTAGGTAGAGACCCACTAATTTAAGAGGCTTGGGTAATTGGATGGAGATCCAATACCCAACAGGGCAAGATCCATTGGGGTTAAGTTGACAAGGAGCCTTTATAAATAGAAGGAACCAAAGGCCCATAAACTAGGGTCTTTTTGGCAGCCACCTCTTATTCTCCCCCTCTCTTCCTCAGCTAATAACCCCAGTTTAGGGCGTGTGGATAGCAAGAAGGGCCAACCCCTTCTTGATCACGTAGTGCGCGTAGCGAAGAGATTTGGGCAGCAACTTAAGGAGCATCGTCGCAGCCTCTATCATGTAGATTATCACTAGATAGAAGAACATTTGAACTCCTTCATTTAGTCCTATAGATCTATAGGAATTTAGGGATATATGATCTCTTTAGGTAATTTTCTTACGCACAATTTTTTGGTTTCGTGGGTTTTTGCATATCAACTTTTACACGACGATAAGAATCTCTTTTTCTATGAGAAATCTATGATTTTTGTTTTTGTTCTTTTACTACGCATATGATGTTACCACAAATTTCCCAATAGTAGTATCAGAGCCAGGTTGTTCGTGCAAAAGATTAGCTTTTAAGCTACATGTGTTGTGTTCAATTACGTAAGAATCATTTTGCGTGATTATAGTGATTTTTTATCATAGATATCAAATCTATGCTATAATTTATTTCTCTGTTAAAAGGTGTTTTACATGTTAGGATCGAAAAGGCACTAAGAGGGGGGCGGGGGCGGGGCGGGCGGGGGTGAATTAGAAATTAGTGCAGCGGATTAAAATCGTAACTTTAAGGTCGATTTCGCACAAAGACTAGTTCGCAAGAAGATTTCGATTTGACGAAAGAGAACTTGAATGAAATAGCTTGAGTAAAGGAACTAAACAATTTGTAGCTAAGTAATGAAATAATTCAGAAATGTAAACACTCATACATTCATGAACACAATGATGTATAGTGGTTTGGTCAAATGACCTACATCTACTCTTGAAGCCTTCACGATGAGGCTCCACACTTCCACTAGCAAATCCTTTGAAGGGGAAGGACCAAATACCCCTCTTACAATCCTTTACAAGAGGTTCACACTCTTACAAGATTTCACAAGAAGAAGAAGGAGGTGAACACTTAGCAAGAGACAAGACTTTTCAAGACTATTCAAGACTTTAACTCAAGATTCTAACTCTCAAAAGGGTACCCTTTCAGCTGAGAAAGGGGGGGTATTTATAGGCTCAAAATGGATTCAAAATTGGGCTCCAAATTTGATTTACTGCTGTGTTAGTGTTAGTTGACCGCACAAAGAGGGACTGCCACCGCCTGGCGGTGCTACCACTCCAGTCTGGCGATAGGGGCGGTGCTACCAATCCAGAATGGGCCCTGTTTAAGGCCCAATTTGGCATAGTAGGAGCCCGGTTGGCCCCTACTAAATTTAAACAAGATTATTTCTAAATCCTTGCTCTAATCATATGAAAACTACGAAATTAAAATATAATTCTAAGTGATTTAACCCGACATTCTTCAAGTCAACTTCCGACGAGCTTTACGATGAGATTCCGGTGGACTTCCGACACTTCCCTTGGATTTCTTCCAGCGAACTCCCAGCATACTCCTAGATTGTATGGTGAGCTCAATGAGTCTTTGGCTAGCTTCTGAATCTTCCTGGTAAGTTCCGCGAACCTTCGACGATCTTTGCGATGAACTTCCAAAAACTTCGGCAAGTCCCTGATTCGATCTTGGATGGTTCCGGCAACACTTCCGACGATTTCTCGGACTTTCGATAAACTCTTGAACACTCGATGGACTTGACCTCGGTAAATCACTTTATGTTTTTATCCCATCGTAGTTATTCCTGCACACTTATCTCGACAAAATAGATTAGAACAAATATTTCACAAATTGACTTCATCATCAAAATCCGAGATTCAACAATCTCCCCATTTTTGATGATGACAATCAATTAATGATGGAGTTACTCTTAACTCCCCCTATCTATATGCTATAGATAGTAATAACTGTTTGAATTCAATTTCTTTCAATTCAACATGATAAGTTTAACTTATCATTAAACATATGAAAGAAAAACTTCATGGTTTAATTAATGATGACAATGTCGATGTATAGACATTCATCATTAAGTCAAAAGATGTCAAATAAATAGGTATCAAATGATATCAATGAAGTATACATAATAAAAAATGATATCAAGAACCTAAATAAGCATTTGAAGCATATAACTTGCAATAACTTGTAAAGCATGGCAAATGCATATAACTTTCAACGCATGGTAATTGCATTCACTTGTCATATATTTCTCCCCCTTTGTCATCAACAAAAAGGAAAAGAAGGATTCATACACGAGTGAAAATCGAAAATATTATGAGTGCGTCATCCAAAGATATGTAAAAAAGATATCCGAAAAAATATCACAAATGAGGGAAAAGAAATCATTCAGAAATCCGAATATCATTCCATAGTGCCTAGGAAAATGTAGTAAAGATAATACAACATAGATGTCAAAGCTGCATAAAAGTTTACAAAGTTCAAAAAGAAAATACAACAAACTACTCCTCTGGAGGAATGCCAAAGTGCCTATACATGTGATCTATCTTTTGGTTCATCTTTCGCATTTACTTCAAAATTTCAATTTGCTGTAATTTAACTTCATTTAATTCTCTCATGATCGGATCGTCAGAAGGTGGAGCTGAAGCTGGCACTGATGGAGCTATATCAACGGGATCAGGAGGAGGAGATTCACTTCCCCTAAAGACTGGTGTTTCAGGATGTTCTACTGGTGGGGGATGTATATCACTTCTCCTAGGTTGTCTAACCCCTATTCCATGCTCAAATGTACATCTAAGTCTCCTAAGTAGTTTCATGTCAATGATGTTAAATTTATCTACTTGTACTACTTCTTCATCAGGTGGAGTACTAATATTATGGGCATGCAACAATCTAGTTATCAATCCTCCATATGGTAACATTAACCCTTTAGAAATGACTTCTATTATGTGTTGCCGGATTAGGTAACCAAAACAATAATACTGTCTTATCATGATCCAATATATGGTACCCAATTCGGCTAAACTGATTTCATCTTGATGAAACTATTTATGAATGATAATGCTTATAAGAATGTGATATAAAATTTTAGAGTTGAAAGGCAACAAATGTTCACAACTCTTGGGGATTATGTCACATCCTGAAATTTTTTTTTCTAAGATTATATCTTCCCACACATACAGAGCCAAATAAGTAAACATCACTTTATTCATCATCATAAACATTTATTATAGTCTATTTATTTTCTCAATTCATGAGTAAAAAGTAAACATAGTGATGTTAATTCGGAGAATTATTCAAGTGGCTCTACTTAGCGGTAGAGAAAGGTCCGCTCTCCACTGGGATCTGATTCAGTGCTAGCGGAAGGCTGCTCTGAAAATCAAAAACAAAGAAAATTCAGCAACGCTGAGTAGGAACCCCAAAAGTCAACTCAAAATAAATGCATAATAAAAAATCCATCATCCCATTGGCGTATATCAAATACTCGAAGGAGCACTCTCCCAACAGCGGATGGAGAGGCTTTATCCTACGGGATGAGTTTGTGATTCTCCCAACAGCGGATGGAGACAAACTCATATCACACTCCCAACAGCGGATGGAGTGGCGTCTCTCACCCGCTAAAGTGGGGACGCGTTCCTCCCAATAATGGATGGAGGAACCGTTTAGCCGTCACGTCTGACGACATGCTAATCCCCGAAGGGAATCGCCCTTCCTGCTCTTGGCAGGAAAATATAATCTCATATTAATCATATCTATTTGGGATGAAACAACATATTCAAAATATCTCTTTTCAATAATATCAATATCAATAATACCAAATAGCCCTCAATTGACTTGAACCCTAGTTAAATCGGTCTAATCAAACTCAATTCATTAGGACCTAACTGGACCGATCTCTAATCCTCATTTAACTGGTCTGGAACCACCCTAGACTAGCATAATTTGGACTAGATTAGGTTCAATTTAGGTTAAACTGACTTGAAAGGTTAAATCAATTCGGAACCACCCTGAATTGATCTAGATTAATCAAGTCTGGTTTAGTTCAATCAATAATTGGGCTTAAATCCAATAATTACATAATATTGGACTAGGTTGAGCCGACCCAAATATCGGTCATGTGCACTGTACATGACTGTACATGTATCATGCCAGGTTGGGCCAACCTTAGCCCATGACTGCCCACATTGGGTTGGGCTAGGTTAACTTGTGGGCTAGAGCCTAACCCATGGGTGGAGCTTGGCCTGCAAGATGTTTTAACCCAATACTATCCAATTTCATAATTTTGAATTACAACAATATACATTCAGTACTGATAATAATACATCAAAATGTAACAACAGATTAAATAAATGATAAGATAAGCTTCAACATAAGAAAATAATATTTTTAATTCAATAAAAACTAGAAATCATATGAATAATTTCAACATGATTAAATAAAAACATTTTAAATCTAAAAAGGATAAAAATATTAAATAACATATTCTAATAAAAATTTTAACATCTAAAGGTTTAAGAATTTCCTTTTTTTTGAATTACTCATATTATATTTAAATCTGAATAAGATTAGAAGGTAACTGTAATAAAATGAAATAACATTCTTAGAAATCCGATATCATAAAACATATACAATTTCATAATGTTTAAAAATGAAAACTTTTAAAAGGTACCAAAGGGTAAAGTATTTTAATTCAAACTAATATCAATCAAAAATTTTAACATAGAATCTAAATAAAAACTTTAATTTCAAGAAAAGTAGGGAGAACCTACCTCGTTTAGCAAGATGAAACTCTTCGCTCTCCCCATTGAGTTCTCACGAGGAACGAAGGAGAGAAATCCTCCTTAACTAGGAGGAGGTGAACCTCCATTAAAGGAAAATTTTCTAAATTTTCATATTTATTTAATATAAATTATTTTCATTTAATATACTAACAAATATGATCTCATCTTATTTGGAATGCTTAATAAGTATTTTCTAATTCGTAATAGCAAACAAGGAAATAGGATTATCTTTCCCTATTTTATACTAGCATGTAAGAAAATAATATTTAAATCTTAAATTAAATATTTGATTTGATTACATTTCTCCCTACCTATAAGAAATTTGATCCCCAAATTTTACTTACCTCAAGAGAATAGATGAGGATACTGCTCTCGTATATCTTTTTCTCTTTCCCACATTGCCTTTTGGTCTGAATGGTATTGCCAACAAATCTTTACCAAAGGTATAACTTTATTTCTTAGAACATGTTCTTTCATTTCGAAGATCTGGATTGGTTGTTTTGTAAAAGTGACATCATTTCTCAATTGTAGAGATTGGTAAGATATGACATGTGATGGATCCTTGATATATCTTCGAAGCATAGACACGTGGAATACATCATGGATGCTAGCCAAAACCGGGGGCAATGCTAATCTGTACGCCACAAGCTCGACCTTTTGTAAGACTTCAAATGGGCCTATAAATCTAGGGGCTAACTTTCCTTTTTGACCAAACCTCATAACTCTCTTGGTTGGCGACACTTTTAAGAAGATGTGTTCGCCAACTTTAAACTCTAGATCTCTTTGTCTTCGATCTGCATAACTTTTCTGGCGACTTTGAGTTGTCAATAATCTTTGACGTATAATTCGAATATTATCAGCATCTTTTTGAATCAATTAAGGTCCCAAAAGTTTTTGTTCTCCTACCTCACCCAATATACAGGTGATCTGCACTTTCTCCCATAAAGAGCTTCAAACGGGGCTATTTATATACTAGAGTGGTAGCTATTATTATAAGAAAACTCAATTAGGTGTAAGTGCATATCCCAACTTCCACCAAAGTCTAAAGTACATGCTCTTAAGAGGTCTTCAAGTCTTTGTATTGTCCTTTCAGATTGACCATCGGTTTGGGGGTGAAATGTTGTACTAAACTTTAACTGTGTACCCAAAGATTTTTGTAAACTTCCTAAAAACTTAGAGGTAAACCTTGGATCTCTATCTGAGATAATACTAACTGGCACCCCATGATATCAAATAATCTCTTTAATATATAAAGATGCTAATTTATCCAATGAATATTTCTTGTTAACAGGGAGGAAGTGAGCAGATTTAGTAAGTCTATCTACTACTACTCAAATTCCATCATATCCTTTCGCAGTCTTGGGTAATCTTGATACGAAATCCATAGTGACTTGCTCCCACTTCCATTCAGAAATTAAAATTCTTTGTAATTTTCCAGCAGGTACTCGATGTTCTGCCTTCACCTGTTGACATATAAGACATTTAGAAACAAATTCTGCTATATCTCTCTTCATACCACGCCACCAGTAGTTTTGGCGTAAATCTCGGTACATCTTGGTAGTTCCGGGATGAATATTAAATTTTGATCTGTGTGCCTCCTCCAATAATTGCATCTTTACTAAATGACTTTCAGGAACACATAGACGGTTGTGGAATGTAATAGAACTATCTTCGATTTGGAGAATTCGGGTCTAGCTCCTTGAGCTATTTCCTTAACTATCATTTGGAGATATGGATCTTCCTTCTGACCTTCTTTAATCTTTTCTACTAAATATGATTGTGCCATCAGACATGCAAGAAAACCTTTATTTGTCTCCGATAAAAGTCTAAGTTTTAAGTCTACTAACTCTGTCATCATAGAATTCCTTTGAATATTCATATAGGCTACAAGACTAGAAGTATTTCTGCTTAAGGTATTAACAACTACATTAGCCTTCCCAGGATGATAGTTGATATTAAAATCATAATCTTTTAGAAAGTCCAACCATCTTTTTTGTCTCATATTTAAATCTTTTTGTATGAAAATGTACTTGAGACTCTTATAATCTATGAAGATTTCAAAAATTTATCCATAAAGATAGTGCCTCCAAATTTTTAATGCAAAAATAATAGCTGCTAGCTCTAAATCATGAGTAGGATAGTTTTTCTCATGAGGTTTCAATTGCCTAGACGCATAAGCAACTACTCTCTCATTTTGCATTAGAACACAACCAAGTCCTTGTAGTGAGGCATCACTATATACTATAAAACCTTCTCCCCCTGAAGGAATCACCAAGATAGGAGCACTGGTTAACCTTTTCTTCAATTCTTGAAAACTTCGTTGACATTTGTCATCCCATATGAACTTTATATTCTTTTGTGTCAACCTGGTCAAAGGTGCTGCTATTTTTGAGAAGCCTTCTACGAATCTTCTATAGTATCCAGCTAAACCCAAGAAACTTCTAATTTTTGAAACATTAGAAGGTCGCTTCCATTTTGTCACAACTTCAATCTTGTGAGGGTCAACAGATATACCAGTACTCGAAATTACATGACCGAGAAACATAATTTCATTGAGCCAGAAATTACACTTGCTTAATTTGATATATAGTTTCTCTTGTCTTGGACTTCCAGAACTATCTTAAGATGGTATTCATGTTCTGCCATACTTTTGGAGTAGATCAAGATATCATCAATGAATACAATTATAAATTTATCAAGATAAGGGTGGAACACCCTATTCATGAGATCCATAAAGGCAGCCGGTGCATTCGTGAGTCCGAAGGGCATTACTAAGAATTCATAATGATCGTATCTTATTCTGAAAGCTATTTTTTTAGGTCTCCTTCTCTTATCTTCAGTTGGTGATACCCAGATCTCAGATCAATTTTTGAATATACCTGAGTATCTTGAAGTTGATCAAATAAGTCATCAATTCGAGGAAGGGGATATTTATTCTTTATGGTCACTTGATTGAGTTGCCTATAATCAATACATAGCCGCATGGATCCATCCTTCTTCTTCACAAATATGACAGGGGCACCCCAAGGTGATACACTAGGTCGAATAAAATTCTTATCTAAAAGCTCCTGGATTTTTTTCTTTAACTCTTCCAACTCAATTGGTGCCATTCTATATGAGGGCTTAGAAACAGATGTCGTGCCAGGTAGAAGATCAATTGTAAATTCAATCTGCCTATTTGGTGGCAGTGCAGGTAGATCGTCAGGAAAAATATTTGGAAAATCCCGTACAATGGGGATGTCCTCTAATACTGGCTTCTTAGATTCTTCTCCAGAAATGAAGGCCAAGTACCCCTGACATCCCTTTAATAATAGTTGGGTAGCACTCAAGGCTGATATGATAGGAGGGAGCTTTTCCTGAATTCCAATGAACTTGAAAGATGGTTGATCTAGAGGTGAGAAAGTAACGGTCTTCTGAAAACAATCGACACTTGCATGATATGCTGAAAGCCAGTTCATACCCAAGATAGCATCGAAATCATGAAATTCTAGTATAATAAGATCTACTAGCAAATCGTGACTTTCAATAGTAATAATACAATTTCTATATATCTGATCAGCTATCAAGGAGTTTCCAACTGGTGTTGATACCATTAACATATTATGCATTGGTTTAGGATTCTTATGTAGTTTCCTAGCAAAATATGGCGATATAAAAAAATGTGTAGAACCTGAATCGATAAGTACAGATGCAGATGTACCACAAAGTGTAATGATACCTTTAATAATAGATCCTGAGGCTTCAGCATCTTGATGGGTCAATGCATAGACCCTCGCCTGACCTCCCTCTCTAGGTCTTAGCTGTTGTTGCCCAACTGTTTGGGGTGGAGCTCGGCGTTGTTGCTTTCGAGGGCAATCCTTCGACATGTGTCCCGATTGTTGACAATAAAGACATACACGCTGTCCCATGGGGCATGAGGTGGAAACATGGTGTGTCTTTCCACAAAAGTAGCATCTTTTAATGACTTGATTACTAGGAGCTCCTGCTTGTTGATGCCCAAGCTGTTTGCCCTTGCCTTTCTTTGAAGGTTCAGAATGAGATCCCCCATACGCAGATGGTGCAGCATTAAAAGGTCGCTTTCGGTCCTTTACTTGTTGTAATTCATTATCCAATTTCTCCACCACTAGAGCTCGATTTAATACTTCAACATAGGTTGGTAAAATCAATACTGCAATAGACTTTCTAATTGATGATCGAAGTCCTCTCTCAAAATGACGAGCTCTTTGATTTTTATTACAGGCAATATGTGGAGAAAATCGAGCTAGTTCAGTGAAATAATGATCATATTCCATACTTCTACTCGGTGGATGGTAAGGAATTCTTATTGCTTTTCAAATCGAACTGAATCGGGAAAGAACTGCTCATAAAATGCATCCTTAAACTGTTCCCAAGTCACCACATCGCCTCTAGACTCTAACATCCTCTTTTTTGAGGTCAACCAAGTGTCTGCCTTTCCTTCCAAAATTAAAGAAGCAAAAGGCACCTTCTGATTTTCCCAACATTCGATAGCTTCTAATGTCTTTTCCACTTGACGAATCCAATGTTCAGCAAGGATGGAATCTAGTTTGCCCTCAAAAATAGGTGGTCCCAATCTCTTAAAGTGTTCCAATGTATTACTTCCACCTCATGGAGCTCTATCATGCTCCTCTTGTCGCTCAAAGTATCCTCTAATAGCATTGAGGACTCTATGTACATCGTCTGGAGCATTGATAGGTGCTAGCGCATGAGGTATATTTTGTGATGTCGGAGAAGCTGGCGTATAATCAGTGATAGGTGTATGTGAGGATTGGGTTTGCTCCGTGGTGTGTGGAACGTCGAAGTTATTGTTTGCTCGAACACCCCTTCGAGGGCGTAAGCCAATAGCATTACGAACACGAGCGCCACAGGTGATAGGGCCACTATTTTTTTAAATTGGCTCCATTACTCTTATAATAGGTAAAGATAATCATTGGTCAAAATCAATCAAGAGACTTAAATACCTACAAGCCCTAGACCATGCTTTGATACCATAAAAAGATGTCACATCCTGAAAATTTTTTTTTCCAAGATTATATCTTCCCACACATACAGAACTAAATAAGTAAACATCACTTTATTCATCATCATAAACATTTATTACAGTATATTTATTTCCTCAATTCATGAGTAAAAAGTAAACATAGTGATGTTAATTCGGAGAATTATTCAAGTGGCTCTACCTAGCAGTAGAGAAAGGTCCGCTCTCCACTGGAATCTGATTCAGTGCTAGTGGAAGGCTGCTCTGAAAATCAAAAACAAAGAAAATTCAGCAACGCTGAGTAGGAACCCCAAAAGTCAACTCAAAATAAATGCATAATCAAAAATCCATCATCCCATTGGCGTATATCAAATACCCGAAGGAGCACTCTCCCAACAGCGGATGGAGAGGCTTTATCCTACGGGATGAGTTTGTGATTCTCCCAACAGCGAATGGAGACAAACTCATATCACACTCCCAACAACGGATGGAGTGGCGTCCCTCACCCGCCAAAGTGGGGACGCGTTCCTCCCAACAGCGGATGGAGGAACCGTCCAGCCGTCACGTCTGACGACACGCTAATCCCCGAAGGGAATCGCCCTTCCTGCTCTTGGCAGGGAAATATAATCTCATATTAATCATGTCTATTCGGGATGAAACAACACATTCAAAACATCTCTTTTCAATAATATCAATATCAATAATACCAAATAGCCCCAATTGACTTGAACCCTAGTTAAATCGGTCTAATCAAACTCGATTCATTAGGACCTAATGGATCGATCTCTAATCCTCATTTAAGCGGTCCGGAACCACCTAGACTAGCATAATTTGGACTAGATTAGGTTCAATTTAGGTTAAAGCGACTTGAAAGGTTAAATCAATTCGGAACCACCCTGAATTGATCTAGACTAATCAAGTCTGGTTTAGTTCAATCAATAATTGGGCTTAAATCCAATAATTACATAATATTGGACTAGGTTGAGCCGACCCAAATATCGGTCATGTGCACTGTACATGACTGTACATGCATCACGCCAGGTTGGGCCAACCTCAGCCCATGACTGCCCACATTGGGCTGGGCTGGGTTAACCTGTGGATTAGAGCCAGACCCATGGGTGGGGCTTGGCCTGCAAGCTGTTTTAACCCAATCCTATCCAATTTCATAATTTTGAATTACAATAACATACATTCACTACTGATAATAATACATCAAAACGTAACAACAGATTAAATAAATGATAAGATAAGCTTCAACATAAGGAAATAATATTTTTAATTCAATAAGAACTAGAAATCATATGAATAATTTCAACATGATCAAATAATAACATTTTAAATCTAAAAAGGATAAAAATTTTAAATAACATATTCTAATAAAAATTTTAACATCTAAAGGATTAAGAATTTTTTTTTTGAATTACTCATATTATATTTAAATCTGAATAAGATTAGAAGGTAACTGTAATAAAATAAAATAACATTCTTAAGAATCCGATATCATAAAACATATACAATTTCATAATGTTTAAAAATGAAAACTTTTAAAAGGTACCAAAGGATAAAGTATTTTAATTTAAACTAATATCAATCAAAAATTTTAACATAGAATCTAAATAAAAACTTTAATTTTAAGAAAAGTAGAGAGAACCTATCTCTTTTTAGCAAGATGAAACTCCTCGTTCCTCTCATTGTTGAGTTCTGCTCGGCGAGGAACGAAGGAGAGAAATCCCTCCCCTTAAATAGGAGGAGGTGAACCTCCATTAAAGGAAAATTTTCTAAATTTTTATATTTATTTAATATAAATTATTTTTATTTAATATACTGACAAATATGATCTCATCTTATTTGGAATGCTTAATAAGTATTTCCTAATTCGTAATAGCAAACAAGGAAATAGGATTATCTTTCCCTATTTTATACTAGCATGTAAGGAAATAATATTTAAATCTTAAATCAAATATTTGATTTGATTACAGATTATGTCTAAGTTTGGATTTGCAAAGACGGTTTCTAAGGCTTCGGAGTGGGTGGCTCCGATTGTGTCCATGTCCCATTTCCCTCTAAAATAGCATCCTAACTCTTTTTCAACAATTCCAATTAAAGAGCATATTGTACTATCAGATATTTGGATCTTATTTCCTAGAAGATAGGTAGATAAGCCATCTTCATTCACACTTAAATTAGCATAAAACAATTTAACCAAGCGTGGATAGATAGGTTCAACAATTTACAAAATGGGTAAGACCTCTAAGTCAGCAAACCACATGATGGGTTCAAGGTTCCCTAATTGATTCAAATCAACATATTTTTCTTTATGAATGGTTCTAGTAACAAATTTAGAAAACCTAAGAGATGCTTCTTTTGATTTAAACAAAGATTGGTCAAATGAATCTACCTCCACCCTTTTCCCTTTGTCTCTTGACGATCTTTT
The DNA here is from genome assembly GCA_023547065.1 of Musa troglodytarum. Lineage (NCBI taxonomy): Eukaryota > Viridiplantae > Streptophyta > Magnoliopsida > Zingiberales > Musaceae > Musa > Musa troglodytarum. The sequence goes on along the minus strand of CP097502.1, from coordinate 41,142,776 downwards.
AGGAGCCATTTCTAGTGAGGATAGATCAATAATCAATTTAAAGGAAAGAACTAAACTAGGCAAGAAAAAGAGGAGAAAAATTTTAGATTTTACCTTAGTTTTGTTCCCTTGAGAGGTAGAGGGCTTGAATCAAGGAAAAATCCCTTTCTTAGGCTTCTAGAGGGAGAGAATAAGGCTTGGAAGTGTTTTGAGGGGATTAGGGAGGTGAGGAAGAGATCTTTCGGGTTAGGGGGCAGTTCTACCGTCGGCTCTAACTCACCCCTTTTATAAGGGGTGTTTGGGCGGTTCTACTGCCCAAACAGGCAGTTCTACCGCCTAGGGTCTGACTACCCAGGCGGTGCTATCGCCGGTAGCACAAAAAATTTCCCTTTTTTTTAATTTATTCTGAATTTATTTTCTAGATGGGATGATGTCAAAAAGAAATCCGAAATTTCAAAAAGAAATCCGAGAGGAAGGCAAATCAACGAAAATCAAAATTTTAAAGAAAAATCTCATACAATAAAGCTCATTTATTAGGACAATTTAACATGCCTAATTTCCTTCTAATAAAATTAAATTGTTCCTCATTTAAGGGTTTTATAAAAATGTCTGCTAATTGATGATTTGTATCAATAAATTCAAGGGTGACATCTTTACTACTGACATGATCACGTATAAAATGATGCTTAATGTTAATGTGCTTAGTTCGAGAGTGTTGAATCAGATTTTTAGTTAGACAGATAGCACTCGTGTTATCACATTTTATAGAAATGTTCTTTAAATAAATTCCATAGTCTTCTAGCGTATTTTTCATCCAAATAACCTATGCACAGTATGCACTTGCAGCTATGTATTCGGCTTCTACCGTAGATAGTGCAACTGAATTTTGTTTCTTGGAAGTCCAAGAAACAAGTGCATGTCCTAGAAATTGGCATGTTTCAGATATACTTTTTCTATCTATTTTACATCCACCAAAATCCGCATCTGCATAAGTTTTCAAATCAAAGTTATCGGATTTTGGATACCATAATCCAAGATTCGAAGTCCCTTTAAGATATCTAAGGATTCTCTTAAGGACTTTGAAGTGAATAGCTTAGGATTAGCTTGGAATCTTGCATATAACCCCACACTAAACATGATGTCAGGTCTGGTTGCAGTGAGATAAAGCAAGCTACCTATCATGCCCCTATATGTTTTTTGATCAAAACTTTCTCCATTTTCATCTATATCTAACTTAGTGGAGGTGCTCATAGGAGTGCTAATGTCTTTTGATCCATCCATGTTAAATCGTTTTAACAATTCTAATGTATACTTTGATTGATTTAGAAATATACCATCACTTAGTTGCTTAATTTGCAATCCTAAAAAGAAATTTAGTTCTCCCATTAGGCTCATCTCAAATTCATCACTCATATTCTTGGCAAATGATTCACATAGTGATTTATTAGAAGAACCAAAAATAATATCATCAACATAAATTTGAACAATAAGAAAATTATTTTTAAAATATTTAATAAACAATGTAGTATCAACCTTGCCTTTAGTGAAATCATTTGAAATTAAAAAAGAACTAAGCCTCTCATACCAAGCCCTAGGGGCTTGTTTTAGACCATATAGAGCCTTAGTTAGCTTAAACACATGGTTAGGAAGAAGAGAATTTTCAAATCCAGGTGGTTGTTCGACATACACTTCTTCGAAAAATAAAACCATTTAAGAATGCACTTTTGACATCCATTTGAAATAATTTAAAATCATTACTACTAGCATAGGCAAGGAGCATCCTAATGGCTTCTAATCTTACCACCGGAGCGAAGGTCTCTTCGTAATCGATACCTTTTTCTTGGTTGAAATCTTTGGCCACTAGTCTAGCCTTATTTCTAACTACGACACCACATTCATCTTGCTTGTTTCTAAAGACCCACTTAGTACCAATAACTAAATGGTTATTAGATCTAGGAACAAGCTTCCATACCTCATTCCTCTCAAATTGATTCAATTCTTCTTGCATTACGATAACCCAAGAATCATCTTTCAAGGCATCATCAATGCATTTTGGTTCAACTTGAGAAAGAAAAGTGGCATGGGCACAAAAATCTTTGAAAGAAGAGCGAGTTTGAACCCCTTTCGATGCATCTCCTATAATTAACTCCTTGGGATGAGCATCTACATACTTCCATTCCTTGGGTAAGGAAGTTTGGGAAGAAGATGCATCCAAGTTGTCATTTTGAGGAGAGGGTTCATTCAAATTCAAATTATCAAAGCCAAAATCATCATCAAAATCTTTCTTCTTAAATTTAGAAATTTCATTAAAAACCATATGAATAGATTCTTCTATAACTAAGGTTCTTTTGTTGAAAACACGAAAAGCCTTAGAAACGAAAGAATGACCAAGAAATATGCCTTCATTGGATTTTGCATTGAATTTTCCTAAGGCATCCTTTTCATTTAAAATAAAGCATTTATAACCAAAAACTTTAAAATAAGAAACATTGGGTTTTTTATCATTCCATAATTCATATGGAGTTTTAGATAGGGATGGTCTCACTAGAACTCTATTCATAACATAGCAAGCCGTATTCATGGCTTTGGCCCAAAAATATTTTGGTAAATTGTATTCATTTAACATGGTTCTAGCCATTTCTTACAAACTTCTATTTTTCCTTTCCACTACTCCATTTTGTTGTGGATTTCTTGGAGTAGAGAAGTTATGGTTATATCCGTTTATTTCATAAAAATTTTGGAAGTCATGATTTTGAAATTCACCTCCGTGATCACTTCAAATTGATAAAATCATAAAACCTTTTTTATTTTGAGTGAGTTTACAAAATTTAGAGAAACATTTGAAACAATCATTTTTATGAGCCAAGAAATAGGTCCAAGTATATCTACTATAGTCATCCACAATTACAAAGGCATATTTGCTACCTCCTAGGCTTGTTATGTCAATTGGTCCAAATAAGTCCAAATGGATCAATTGTAATGGTCTAGTGGTGCTAATTTGATTTTTTGATTTGAAACTAGTCTTTATTTGTTTTCCTAGTTGACATGCATCACATACCTTATCCTTAACAAATTTCATGTTTGGGATACCTCTTACTAAATCTCTAGATGAAATCTTAGAGATTAGTTTCATGCTTGCATGGCCTAATCTCCTATGCCAAAGCCAAGCATCATCATTCAAAACCGAAAAGCACATTTCATTACTTAATTCATCAATATTTATGGTGTAGACATTGTTTTGTTTTAAAGCAATCATGGATATGTCATTGTTTGGTTTTTCAATGATGCAAACATTAGATTCAAATCTAACAACATAACCTTTATCGCATAATTGACTAATGCTTAAAAGATTATGTTTTAAACCATCAACTAGCAACACATCATCAATTGAAAAACTTGATTTGTTACCTATGGTTCCCTTGCCAATGATTTTACCCTTGTTGTTGTCTCCGAAGGTGACATACCCTTCTTCTTTGCTAGTGAGCATAGAGAAATGAGATGGATCTCCGGTCATGTGCCTTGAGCATCCACTATCAAGATACTATTTCTTGCTCCTAGCTTGTGAGTTTGTCTACAAAAGAGGATGGTTTTTAGGTACCTATTTGATTTTGGGTGCCTTACAAATTGATCTACTTAATTTGTAATTCAACATTGAATTGTTTATGGTTCCTTTAGGAACCCATATCAATTTTGTGGACTAAATTTCTTGAATGGATATTTGTAAGCAACATGTCGTTTACTACAAAAATTATATTTCAAATGGGGTGATACATGCAATGTGGGTCCTTTAATGAAGGTGGTGGGATTTTGGTGAGATCCACTCACAAATCTGATTCCACTTCTATTTCCGACGTGACCCTTGTTAGCAAGGATCATGTCCAAGCCCTTGCTACCGACCTTAAACTTGTTTAGGGTCTCTTTGAGTAGCAAGTTCTCCCTTTTTGTTGCTTCTAAGTGTTCACACTTAGAGCCCGGGGTAGAGAAGGGGTTTGGAGACTATTGAACTTATTTTGTAATAAAGCATGCTCTTTCTTAAGCAAATTGAACTTCTACTAATAGTTCTACATTCATCAAATAACTCATGAAAAGTTTATAGAAAGTTCATCGTAAAGATAACTCTTCATTAAATAACTCACTAACCTCTTCTCCTAATGCCATTAGCGCCGGTTGGCCTCCTCTTTGTTGCTAGCTTCTTCAACCTCAGAGTCACTTGAATCATCCCACGTGGCCTTCAAAGCTTTCTTCTTCTTGAATTACTTCTTCTTGGCTTGAGGGCATTCATTCTTGAAGTGTCCCGGCTTCTTGCATTCGTAGCAAATAACTTGGTCCTTTTTGTGTTCAAATTTATTTTTTGTGTCATTTTTAAATTTGTTCTTTCTTATAAATTTCTTAAACTTTCGAGTTAAAAATGCAATGTCATTGTTACTGTCCTCATCACTCGATGTTCCTTTCAAGTGGTCTTCTTGTGTTCTAAGTGTCATATCCTTCTTGTTCTTTGGAAGGGGGTTCTCAAGCTCTTCATGAGCATGGCACGTCATCTCGTAGGTCATTAGAGACCAATAAGTTCTTCAAACGGAAATATTTTAAGATCCTTGGCCTCTTGAATGGCCATAACCTTTAGATCCCAACTCTTTGGAAGGGATCTTAAAATTTTAGTTACCAACCCAAAATTAGAAAAACCTTTACCAAGAGCTTTAAGTCCATTGATGACATCCGTAAAGCGGGTGTACATGTCTCCAATGGACTCATTTGGTTTCATCCAAAAAAGTTCATAAGAATGCACAAGAATGTTGATTTTGGACTCTTTCACTCGGCTAGTGCCTTCATGAGTGATTTCAAAAGTGCGCCAAATATCAAATGTCGATTCGTAAATAGAAACCCGATTAAACTCATTCTTATCAAGCACACAAAATAAGGCATTCATAGCCTTTGCATTGAGAACAAAAATCTTTCTTTCCGACTCATTCCACTCACTCATTGGAAGGGAAGATTTTGCAAAGCCATTTTCAACAATGTTCCAAAGTTCGAAGTCCATAGAAATGAGAAAAATCCTCATACGAGTCTTCTAATACGTATAATCCGACCCATTTAACATAGACGGACGAGTAATGGAGTGACCCTCTTGCATACCGGAGTAGGCCATCTCTCTTGGGTTTTAAACCAATGTGAGAGTAAACCTCGCTCTGATACCAATTGTTAGGATCGAAAAGACACTAAGAGGGGGGGGGGAGTGAATTAGTGTAGTGGATTAAAATCGTAACTTTGAGGTCGATTTCGCACAAAGACTAGTTCGTAAGAAGATTTTGATTTGACAAAAGAGAACTTGAATGAAATAGCTTGAGTAAAGGAACTAAACGATTTGCAGCTAAGTAATGAAATACTTCAGAAATATAAACACTCACACATTTATGAACACAATGATATATAGTGGTTCGGTCAAATGACCTACATCCACTCTTGAAGCCTTCACGATGAGGCTCCGCACTTCCACTAGCAAATCCTTTGAAGGGGAAGGACTAAATACCCCTCTTACAACCCTTTACAAGAGGTTCACACTCTTATAAGATTTCACAAGAAGAAGAAGGAGGTGAACACTTAGCAAGAGACAAGACTTTTCAAGACTATTCAAGACTTTAACTCAAGATTCTAACTCTCAAAAGGTCCTAAAAGGGAAAGAAAGGGAATTATTTATAAGCTCAAAATCAAAATTTAGGCTCTAAATTTTTTTTTTTTAGTTTCCAGTGTGAGAGAGGAGAGGGTGGAATCACTGTGTTAGTGATGGCCCGACATAGTAGAGCGAACGCAAGATAGTCAACCGTCCCCCCATTCAGTAAAGGCTGAATGGGCCTTGTTTAAGGCCCAATTTGGCCCAATAGGAGCCCGGTTGGCCCCTACTAAATTTAGACAAGTTTATTTCTAAATCCTTGCTCTAATCATATGCAAACTACGAAATTAAAACATAATTCTAAGTGATTTAACCCAATATTCTTCATGTCAACTTTCGGCGAGCTTTACGGCAAGATTCCAGCGGACTTCCAACACTTCCCTCGGATTTCTTCCAGTGGACTCCCAGCATACTCCCGGATTGTATAGCGAGCTCAACGAGTCTTCGGCTAGCTTCTGAATCTTCCTGGTAAGTTCCGCGAACCTTCGACGATCTTTGCGACGAACTTCCAAAAACTTCGGCAAGTCCCTGATTCGATCTTGGATGGTTTCGACAACACTTCCGACGATTTCTCGGACTTCCGATAAACTCTTGAACACTCGACGGACTTGATCTCGGTAAATCGCTTTATGTTGTCATCCCATCGTAGTTATTCTTGCACACTTATCTCGACAAAATAGATTAGAACAAATATTTCACCAATTGACTTCATCAAATTCCGAGATTCAATATTAAAAAGGGCTTTTGATGCCAAATATATTGGCACAAAAGAGGAAGAAAGGGCAGCAACTATTGCTGCCCCTTTAGATTGGCCAAAGGCTGCTTGCAGCCTTGGCTGAGAGCCTTTCTTATTGCTCTCAGCTTGGCCAAAAGTAGTAGGAACGAGAGCAGCAAGGCTGCTCTCAACCTGCTACATGGTAGCCGTTACAGCTAGGTTTCCTAGCTACAAGGGGCATCCTTGGCAGCTAGGGTTTCCTGGCCGCAGGGGTTGCCTTACAACCAGGGTTTCCTAGCTGCAAGGGACTCCTTGATGGCTAGGGTTTTCCAACTATCCAAGGCAACCCTGTGGCCTAGGATTCCTAGCCACAAGGGAGTCTTTAGTGGTTGAGATTTCCTAGCCACATAAGGGACTTCCTGCCATACGAGGATACCCTATGGTAGGGTAACCCTAGAGGGCAACAAAATAATTAATTAAATAGTTTAATTAATTATAATTATTATGGTCTAGTAGTCCTACAAGATGATGATATGTACATTTGATGTATGATGTGGACGGATGATCATAGACCATGTGATGTGTGTGTATATATGATTATTATTATTATTGAGGCTTGCGAGCCTCCAATTTTTTTCTCATTTATTGTTATGCCTACATGCCTGTAATTAAGTTGTAATTACATGAGGAGGTGCGGCGGGAGCATGGAAGCGATAGCGAGACCCATGAGTACAAAACAGATGATCGCGATGTATGGAGATGCATCGAAATACCGACGAAACTGACAAGGACGATATGGATGATCACTGGGCATGGAGATGCACCGTTGCACACATAGATCTTGATGTGAGTGATTGAGTGATAGAACCCTAGAGGAATTTTATATAGATTGATCTTTGAGAGGGATCAACCCTTGGAACGCTATAGGGGTTCCACTCTCCTTGTTAGTCGGCCAGATGGCTGAATTTGTAGATTGATTTTTTCTTTTCTCAAAAGAGGTGGAGGATACATACTTATATAGGGCTCCAAACCTTAGCTCTAAGGAGCTGCTTCCTAAGTAAATTATCCCTTTTGCCCTCAACCCTAGTCGACCTGCCCAATAAAAGGGCAGCGACTAGGAAGCCCTAAGGCCCTAAATATAAACTCTAGCCACTCTTCTTTTGGGATAGAGGCGGCTATATAGGGTTTATTATAATCTCACAAGGTTTTTATTAGTTACTACTTGGTTGAGTAGGACCCAACCCTGCTAGGGTCCTCTCAAGCTCGCTCTCTTCAAATCAACCTTATCCTCAAGGCTGAGGTTCCATGAACTTAGGGAACCAGGTCTCCAGCTTCTCATATGATTCTCATGTGGCATCTTCAAATAGTAAATTATTCCAATATACTAATACTTTAGTAGAGGGATATCGACAACGCATCACAATTCTGCGGTCGAGGATAGCTTGTGGTTGGGCTTAAATATCTCCATCATCAATAGTGTTGGACAATTAAATCTGGGGTGACTCGTGTTCTCCCAACTTAGGCTTCAAGCATGACATGTAGAAGACAAGGTGAATTTTGGCATCCTCAGGCAATTTAAGTTTGTATGCCACGGCTCCAATACACTTTGTGATTTGATAGAGCCCATAAAAGTATGGGGATAGCTTAATGGAGGCTTGTGTATTGATGGATAGTTGCTTGTATAGCTGTAAGCGAAGATAAACCCAATCTCCTATTGAAAATTCTCTTTCACTTCATCGTGTATCAGCTTACTACTTCATTTTGGCTCGAGCAGTAGAGAGATTATCCTTTAGTAGCTGTAGGAGTTTGTCCTTGTCAATTAAATCTTGGTCGACCTGATCTACTTTGGCCGAGCCAGTTACATACTTTAGAATCATAGGGGCCGACCGACCATATAATGCTTCATATGAGATACATTTTGTAGATGAATGATACATAGTATTATACCACCATTCGACCCAGGAGAGCTATTTCACTCACTCCTTTGGTTGGTCACTAGTGAAACACCGAGGGTACATCTCTAAACACATGTTCACCATCTCTGTTTGGCTATTAGTTTGTGGATGATATATTGTGCTCATTTTGAGTTTGGTACCCTGTAACTGAAATAACTCGGTCCAAAATTTACTGGTGAAGACCCTGTCATGATTACTTATAATGGACCTTAGTATCCCATACAGTTTAATAATATTTTCTATGAAAATCCAAGCAATACTAGCAGTAGTGTTGGGACTTCGCACAACACAAAAATAAGCATATTTTATAAGTCGATCAACCACCACGAGGATTGTGCTTTTACCTTTGGAACATGGCAGCCCTTCGATGAAGTCTATAGGGATGTCAGTCCACACCGAGTCTGGTATGGGTAGTGGTTGTAGCTTCCCTGGACTCGCCACTATTTCACCCTTTTGCTGTTGACATACATCACATTGTGCCATATATTCAGAAATAATTTTTTTCATCCCTCTCCAATAAAAATTTTGTTTCACTCTTTTGTAGGTTCTCAGAAATCCGAAGTACCTTACTAAAGGTGTGCAGTGCATTTCTTGCAGGATGATTTTGATGCAAGGGGAGTTGGGTATACGCAAAATACAACCTTTGTTGTGTAGATCTCTCGAATCCCAAGTGTAGTGGGCTATTACGCTTGGATCCTCCTTTAATTTTTTTTTTATAATGTTATTGGTCTCTAGATCCTTCTTCCATTCCTCCCAAATATCCTCGAGGAAGCTGGTGGTAGGAAGGGAGATGGCTGAAAAATTTAGCTTGCATAGGTAGCCGTGAGAGTGTATCTGCAACAACGTTTTCTTTTCCCTTTTTATAAATAATTTCATAATCAAATCCTAGAAATTTGGTTACCCATTTTTGTTGCTCAAGAGATGATATCTTCTACTCTGAAAAATGAGGCTTTTATAGTCTGTTTTAATTTGAAATCATCGACCGATTAGGTAGGGTCTCCACCTTATGCATAATGGCGAGCATCTCCTTATCATATATTGATATTTTTTTATAGGAGGGAGACAACGCCTTACTGGTGTATGCGAGTGGTCAACCATCTTGTATGAGAATAACTCCAATGCCGACTCCAGATGCGTTGGCCTCAATGATGAAGGTTTAGCTGAAATCTGGTAGCGCTAGCACTAGTGTTGTCGTCATGGCTGCCTTAAGTTTGTCGAAGGCAGTGGAGGCTTTGTCCGACCATTAGAAGGTATCTTTTTTTAATAGAGAAGTGAGGGGTGCATTGATCTTCCCATAGTAATTTATAAATTTTCGATTGTAGCCTGTTAGTCTAAGGAACTTACGCAACAATTTTATGTTTATAGGTTTCGACCAGCCCTGCATTGCTTCAATTTTTGTTAGGTCTACCACCACTCCTTATGATATTATGTGCCTAAGGTACTTTACTTTTTGTTGGAGAAAACTGTACTTTGATTGCTTAACAAAAAGAGTATTCTCCCAAAGGATCGTTAAAACAAACCGCAAGTGCTGAAAGTGAGTCTAAGAGAAGGGCTGTAAATAAGAATATCATCAAAAAATACTAGCACAAATATGCAAAGAAAGCTCTAAAAAAATATTATTCATGAGACTTTGGAAGGTTGAAGGAGCATTAGTGAGTCCAAAAGGTATTACCAAGAATTCATAATGGTCGTTATCTATGCGGAATATAGTTTTTGGAATGTCATCTTCACATACCCGAATTTGGTAGTAACCGGATCGGAGGTCCAACTTCGTGAAGACTTGAGCTTCTTTTAACTCATCAAGAAGTTCATCCACCACTGGTATTGGGTACTTGTCCTTGACGGTGATGTCATTTAAAACTCGGTAGCCGATGGACATCCGTCAAGTTCCGTCCTTCTTGCGTACAAGTAGCACCAGTGAGGAATAAGGGCTGCAGCTTGGCCGAATCACCCCTGTTTTAAGCATTTCCTTTACAATATTTTCAATTTCATCCTTCTAGAGGTGAGGATAGTGATACAATCGAGTGTTCACTAGTGGTTTGCTTGGAAGAATTAGAATTCGGTGGTCATGTCGACGAGTAGGAGGAAGACTGCGCGGTTCAGCAAAAACATTAGCAAATTCAGCAAGGAATTAGGCGAGATTTTGATCTTCAATTTCTATTTTCTTCCCCTCTGGTTGCAGCTGGAGATACATCAAAAAGCCACCATTTATCTTATATAAAACTTTCTCCATTCGTTGGGTCGATACGGTGCTTATTTTGCTTCCACACTTCCCGCATAGGGTGACCTGTTTGCCTTTGCAGTAGAATTTCATAATCAATTTGGAAAAGTTCCAAGAGACGTCACTTAGTGTCATCGGCTATTCTATGCCAAACACAGCCTCATAATCATCAATTGGTAAGAGAAAGAAGTCAGCGATAATTTCTTGGTCTTGTAGTAATAATTTCACCTGTTGGCATCTTTGGTCGCACTTTAGGATTCGGCTATTGACGACCTTTACGTCGAACTTGCTGCAACCTTCGATGTGGAGTGCCATCCAAGCAGCAACCTACTATTTAAGAAGTTATTAGTGCTGCCCATGTTGATGAGAACAATGATTGATTATTGTTTGAGAAGGCCTCCAACTTTCATCGTTTGCGGATTTGAGTAGTCGGTTAGCGCGTATACCATAAAGTCAGTCGGTTGTGGCTCTTCTTCCATATCTTCTTCTTCATGTTCAAGGCTCTCTTCTGGATGTTCAATAACCTCTTCTTCCACTAGTTCAATCACAAGAAGTCTCCCTTTTTTACAACGATGCTTGCAGCTTTATGGCTCGTCGCAATGCCAACATAACCCATTTGTAGATCGCTCCCGAAACTCTTCTCTTGTCAACTTTTTTAGTGCAAGGGATCGGCTAATAGTAGGGGGTCTGAGGGCTTTAGTATTGCTGGTCAGGGAGTGACCATAGTCTTTCAGGCTTTATGGTTCAATCACTCCTCTTGAAGTCGTGCGAAAGAGATGGCTGCCATAAGCATATACATTTGTCGACTTTAACTTCTCCTCGTATCTCCAGCTTCAAACCCTTAATAAAGGTCCCCAATAGCTATTTTTTAGACTAATCACAAGTTTGATTAGATAACCTTTCAAACCTAGTTTGATACTCTTGAATGGTGGAGGTTTGTCGGATCTTTGGTAATTGTCCGTCAATGTTCTTGTAATTGATTGGTCTGAAGCGGATCAGCAGTCTTTCTTTGAATTGCCACCATGAGAGGACTCTATGAGTGTATTCAAACTAATTAAACCACTGTATAACATCTCCTTCAAGATGTATAGCTGTAATTTCCACCATAGATGTGTCCGCGATTTTGTGGTATCGAAAATATTGCTCCGTGCATGAGATCTAACCAATTGGGTCTCCTTCTTCCCATCTAGGGAAGTCCACTCTCATACGTGAATAGTAGGGATTAGTCATAGAGCCTCCCCTCTCTTGGAAGTTATCTCTTCAGTTCTCCTTGATGTGATTTCATCGGGCTCGGTGGTTGGCCCAAACTGAGTTCGGCAAAGAGAGTCTGAATCTTATCCTCCATTCGCATCTCGAAGGCTTCGAATTTAGCATTGATTGCCTCCTCAGATGCCATAGTATATGCCTCCAAATTTGTAATGTTAAGATCTCTTTTTTTTTGTCGAGTTAAAGACATGTATCGGTTAAGAGAAGTGGTGGCCGAAAGAGTTGGTGGATTGGTGGATGTAGACTGTGGTTTAGGCTTATTTTGTGACTATTTTGGGTGCAGTTTAGGGGTCTAGTTTGGTGGAGTTTTAGGACTGTGATGGTAGTGGATGAAGGTTAGGGAAAAGGGTTTTTGATCTATGGTAGATGGTAGTAAAGGTTTGATAGAAATCAGTTGAAGTTGCTGCATATAGGTATTGTCTTGTAAGAGTAGAATTGTCGTCGAAGAAAAAATGGTTTCTCAATGAAATTTCTAGAAAAAACTGAGAGATTTAAGGAGGGGATTTGATAGCAAAATCTCAATAGCAATTATGACAAATTTGATCAAGGAAATTTCGACAGCATAACAGCAAGGAAATCGGTGCAAGTTGCGATAGCAGAATTCTCGTTGAAAAATTCCAATGACTTACAACGAAAATTTACAATAACACAAGAACGTTTCAGATATGAATTCCATGATAGATCAATCATAGATAAAATCCAAGATGATCTATGAAGCGTGTAAGAAATTTCATTCAAAAAGGATAGCAAATAGATGGGTTTAAAGTCAACAATATGCGGTTGAAATTTTCTACAGCAATCATTCGTTCACAAAAATGATAACTTTTACGACGAAAGGAATTCATAGCAAGGGATAGATAAAAAGACTTATTTTTGGTATTTTGAATGAAAAATTACAGCAGTAAAAGGTATTGGTGATAGGAGAATATCAGATCTCTTATGCAATTGGAAGTGGCGGCAGCAAACTATTTTGATCTACGATAGAAGATGATGGTGGAGATGGCGGCGTCAAGAGCAATTATGGGAATTGCTTGGCTAATGGTGGGCAGCAAAGGTGGCAACAAAAGCAGCAAGATTGCTGCTCTGATACCAGATGATAGAACCTTAGAGAAATTCTATGTAGATTGATCTTTGAGGGAGATCAACCCTTGGAACGCTATAGGGGTTCCACCCTCTTTGGTAGTCGGCCAGATGGCTAAATTTATAGATTGATTTTTTCTTTTCTGAAAAGAGGTAGAGGCTACATGCTTTTATAGGACCCCAAACCCTAGCCCTATGGGCCTACTTCCTATGTAAATTATCCCTTTTGCCCTCAACCCTAGTCAACTTGTCCAATAAAGGGGGTGGTAGCTAGGAAGCCCTAAGGCCCCAAATATAAACCCTAACCACTCTTCTGTATAGGATAGAGGTGATTAGGTGGGGTTTATTATAATCTCACAATGTTTTTATTAGCTGCTACTTTGTTGAGTAGGACCCAACCCTACTAGAGTCCTATCATTGAGCCCATTGGCTCGGGCTTGATCATATTAGGATGAGATCCATGATCATCTGGTGTGATTGTTCATGTGATGTGTGATTATATATACACCTACTAGATATACACACACACACACATATATATATATATATATATATATATATATATATATATATATATATATATATTTATATGTGATGTAGATATATATTAAATATGTATGTGTGTGACACATCATATTAGGAGATCGAATCAAAAATCCCCTCTATTAATAATATTAAGTTGGTAAATATGAGGTAATTAGATTGACCCACATGGTCTTCCATCGTTATAGGTAGGAATCAATTCTCGATGTAGGTTGAGTTGGTCGAGTCCCTCAAGACTCACCTATATTGCGATTCACTATCTTCTACGACATAGAGATGTCACCGGTGATCTGAGGACATGGTATGCTTGGTCAAGTCCCTGAAGGGTATATCATCGAATCATACTCATCTTATAATGATGGTGATGACTTAACTGAACATCATGGTTGGTTGAGTCCCTCGAGGCCATAGTGGTTCGAAGGCCAAATAGGATAGGAATCACAAGGAGTTGTGATTGACAAGAGTTACCTACCTTTATGAGCTTAACGTGATTGGTTGAATCCCTCGAGGTTACGTTAAGATGTCAATTGGATCCTGATCCACACTAGAGATCCATCGGGGGTCTCTAATTCACATATCAAAGGGAGTTGTGTGTCTTGTGAAAAATTAGTGGGAGTAGATTAAGATAGAAATCCTTATCTTAATTGTTTAATTTTTATAAAGTCTGCATGTTATTTATTTCTGCTACATCTTTAATTTTAGAAAAATATCGCTTTCAAATCCTTTATGTGGCATACTTGATACTAACTTCCTCACTGGTCCAAATTATATGGATTGGCTTCATAATCTAAGAATCATTCTCACAATAGAGAAAATTGTATATGTCCTTGATACAATGATCCCTATGCTCGATGAAGGGGCAAGCGAGGTTGAGATCGCTCGCTATGTGAAGTACATAGATGATTCCACTCTTTCTCAGTGTTATATGTTGGCCTCTATGACTCTTGAGTTACAGAGACATCATGAAAATATGGATGTCAATTCCATACTCCTACATCTCCGTAAACTGTTTGAAGAATAGGGAAGAACTCAATGATATGAGATATCGAAGAGTCTTTTCCATGCCAGGATGACTAAGGGGACACTGGTTCAGAACCATGTTCTTAAGATGATTGAGTGGATAGAGAAACTCAAGTCTAGGAATGGTCCTAGAAGATAACCTGTGTGGATCTTATGCTACAGTCTCTATCAGATTCTTTTTTTTAGTTCATAATGAATTTCAATATGAACAAGTTTGAGGTGACCCTTCCAGAGCTCCTCAATATATTAAGAGAAGCAAATAGCACCATCAAAAAAGAGAAGCCAATTCTCTATGTTGGTGAGACCATAAAGAAAAGGAAGGCTGAGAAGTCTCTTAAGAAGGGAAAGGGCAAGGGCAAATCGGATAAGGAAAAGGTTTCTAGGAAAGACCCAACAAATGACAAAAGCCAGTGCTTCCACCATGGCAAAGATGGGTATTAGAAGAGAAACTATAAAGAGTACCTTGCAGAGAGGACGAAATAAAATCTTAGAGAAGCTTCAGGTACATTCATAATCAGTCACCATTTATCAAAATCTTATGATAACACATGGGTATTTGATACCGGGAGTACTTATCACATCTGTAATTCGTTGTAGGTTCTGATAGGACCTAGTGATAGGGATCGAGTGACACTAAGAGGGGGGGCGGGTTGAATTAGTGCAGTGGTAAAGAACGATAAATTTATGTGATTTTAAATAAGTTCGAAAACTTCATATGATAGAAATCATGTTTTTGACTAAAATCGATTTCGATTAAAGCATAATAGAGAGTGCTTAAAGTAGAGAGTATTTAGAGAGGAATAAGGCAATGATGAGTAAGTTAAGCAACGAAGAAAAGGTGGTTTGCAGAAAGGTAAATGCAAGAACATAAATGCAAATCATTTTTATAATGGTTCGGTCATCCGACCTACATCCACTCCCGATTCCTCTTCGCTTGAGGCCATCAGCTTTCCACTAGCTGCCATCTTTCTAACGAGCGAAGACAAACTCCCTTTTACAAACTTTATTTACAAAGCTTCCCTCAACACCTCTCTTAAGAATACTTCTAAACTTTCGGAGGAGAGATTTCTACTTCAAATGATAGAGTTTTTCTAGTTTTCTTGCACACTTTTTGCTCTCTTAGCAAGAACATCAAGGGTATTTATAGACCCCAAGAGGATTTAAATTTGGAGCCCAAATTTAAATTACCTTGGACTTTGTCATTCTGGCGGTACCATCACACCGACATTGACACTATCAATGCAAGGCGGTGCCACCGCTTGGCTCGACCATTGGCGGTGCCACCCTAGCCCTAGTGCCACAGTTCTCTGCCACTAGGCGGTGCCACCGCCCCAGCCCGACGGTGCCACCGCCTGGGCTCTTCCAGCTTCACTGGTTGAGCCTTAAACTCGGCCCAAACCAGTTCGTTATCAGGCCCAATTGGCTCCTATTTGGGTTCTAGGATTAATACCTAATACTAACCCAAATTAACGTGCTAATTATGAAATTAAAGATATTTTCAAAGGTATTATAAAGTATGACAAGTCAAGACTTCTTTCGGGGAACTTTCGGCGGTCTTCCAACAAACCCTCGGAAACCATTCTGCGGACTCCCAGCAAGCTTCTAGACTACACGATGATCTTGGCGAGTTCCAACGAGCTTCTTTGGCAAGCTTCGATCTTTCTTGGCAAACTCCGCAAACTTGTGACGAACTTTCCAACGAACTTCCAAAAACCCTTCGGCAAGCTCCCTACTTGTTCTCGGCCAGTTCCGACAGCACTCCCAACAGATCTTCGGACTTCTATCGAACTCTCGAAGTCACAACGATCCATTGCACTTGTCTTCCGACACTTTGTTTCACTTTACATCTTCATCGTTATCGTAGTTAATCCTACACACATATAAACAAAACTCTACTTCAATCTAGACAATTATTACAATACGAATTGATATTCTGTTGCCTGGCACGTCATTGGTCGGTGCTTCGTTCGATACTTCGGCGCATCGTCCTCTCTTGCGTTTTGTTGCTCAATCAGTGGTTGACCTCCACAACCTCGATATCCTTGGCACAACATGCTCTTCTTGGCCCGATGCCCGACGTACGAAGCCTTCTTCCGATTGTTGATCAAACCTTTGGCTTAACATCCAATATCCTGATGTGATCACTTGGCGCAACGTTAATTCCTCTAGCGTCAACTATCTAATCTTGATCGATAGTAGACATGTGTCACTCAAAACACAGTTAGACCATAAAACATAATCAATTAGTTTCATCATCAAAATCTGAAATTCAACAATCTCCCCCTTTTTTATGATAACAACTAATTGATGACTAACGGAGTTAACCTTAACTCCCCGAAGTTTAACCAAACTCCCCCTATCAATATGTCATTGATAGAAACCTTGGATTATCCTAAATCCAAGCAACATTCATCAAAAATTATGAGAATTATCAAATCATCAGGCAAATATATAAAATATTCAATTCAATGTATGAAGTCATCAATCTACTTCTCCCCCTATGTCATCAACAAAAAGGAGAAGTTGCATCATAGCTAGTTTATAAGATATGTAAATTTTATAACACACTAGCTATCAATCACATCATACAACATTTAATCATAGCAAGTTTCTCATGATAGGCAAGATAGCACTTGTTGTGATTGTATTCATGATAGTAAGTTTTTCTATGTTTCTTTGAGAAGTGCAAGCAAATTATATTCAAAGATGTGCAAGTTATACTTTCTATTCTTCCTTTGTGATATGCAATCAATTTGTGTAAGCATTTCATCACTTTAAATATGCAATCAAAAAAAAAATTACATCATACAAGCACAAAAGCATGGCAAGTGTAGGAATGCAAATTTTCTAAGTTTTGCATTTTGTTTATTTTGAGATAGTACTTCTTTACTTCTCTTTTGATTACAAGATTACAATTCTTTGCAAATTCTAGCTAGCTACTTTTGCCACTTTTTCTTGTAATACTCAAGCTAGCAATTTTTCTCCATGCTAGTAATTTTACTTCAAGCTAGCAGTTTTTCTCCCCCTTTATCATTCTCAAAAAGAAGGGAGGATGCAATGTTGTAATTGATTTCCTTTTCATCAAAATGGAAAATGAGATATTAGAAACAAATATTGACATAAATGTTTCTATCATCAAAATTCAAGTCATAAATATGAATTCAATATTCAAGCCAACAAGCTAGCTCCCCCTTAGTTATTGTCAAAATGAAGTGGACTCAATTGCTAAAAAATTTCAAGCCATATAAAGAAATCATGTCATGATATCAAGAAAAATTTAAGGACATGATTAATTTGACAAATCCTTTTAATAGAGTAAAAGAATTATACAATCAAGCAAGGTCCGTAATACCATACCGTACCGGTGTACCGAGAGTTGGCCGGTACGGTATGTACCGATACGTATTGTTGGTACGCTATGGCATACCGATAGCATCATGCTAGGCTGTACCGATCGGTATATCTCAGTAAAAATCGAAATTTGAGGCGGTACTGGTCGGTACACATCGGTACCGATCGGTACGCCTCGGTACCGGTCGGTACGCCTCGGTATTGGTCGATACGTCTCGGTATCGTTCGGTACGCATACCGCCCGGTAGCGTGCGGTCCGCGTACCGGTATCCTCTCGGACCGGTACGTACCGCCCGTACCGGGCGGTATCATTCAAAATTGCATACCATGCAATCAATGATCATGATAAAATATATAAATATCATAGATCAAGTCATGATTCATTATTTATCATAAAGAAAATTAATTTTCAATCATCACACTAGACATGCAAGTCAAAGAAATCTTGTCATTTCTATATCATGAAATATATAACATCAAGGCTCATGATTCATTTGAAAAAATATAGCACAAAGATTAACTTGATTTATGCATAGGAATTCTCATCAAGATCACATTTCATGAGAAATTTCAAGTGTCAAATATCAAGTAATAATCACATTTCTTGAAATTTCTCAAGTCAAGACGTCAAAAGAAAGTTCATAATTCGGTTGAAACAAAATCTCATTCAAGTCAATTCATTAACTCGAAATCCATAATCAAATCATCAAAATTACTTTCATAATTTACAAGATTCATAAGATATCATGAAATCATTAATCTCGATAAGAAGGGAAAAGCTTTTTCTTTTTAAGTGATTCTTTTAACACATCATCAAAATCTCATTCATAATTCAAGTGATTCACAAAATATCATAAATGAATTCATCACTTATTTTTCATGAAAAAATCAAAAATTTCAAGAATCATACATTTCCCTTTTTGATTAAATTCATTTAAGCATGTCTTTGACTTATTAGGAAATGTCAACATTCAAGATGGAAAGGCAAATTTCGTCATAAAGATCATGAAATTGTAACTTATTAAGTGTGCGGAATTTTCCAAAATTGATTCAAGAGATTCACATGATTCATGAAATGAGTTCATTAATATTAATAGAATAAAAAATATATTTTCATTTCATGCAATTGATTTTATACAATCATGTTCAAACCATCATCGTATAAATTCTAAAATATATGTTTTGTCATCAAAACCATCAAGACGAAAAATATCAAACATAAAGCATCATGATAGTATATTTTTCATTTTTATATGTGAATTATTTTTAGTATAGAAGATGTGCATCATGTTTAAAACCAAAAACTAATACAAAACCATCAAGATACACATACATTTTCATTTTATATTTTTATCAACCATGATTTTTTTTAAAACATCATCAAAATCATTTTAATTTTAAAGCTCATTCTTTCATTATGGTTAGCTATAACAAGATGTTTACCATCTTATATGATTCTAGTTTAGTGTGAGAACTCTATAGTCATGTATCACTTTTAGCACCAAGAGCATCACTATGTAATTCAAAAAAAAATCATCAAAATCTTTCATTTGGGAATTTTATAAAGAGCAACGTAGATATATTACATATAAGCAAGCTCATTTCTTTTGTATAAGAGATGTGTATCAAGTTTAAAATCGAAACTCAAGTTTCATAAAAAAATATGACATGTCATCTAAAAATTTCATCATAAAAATAATTTAGACCAATTAATCTAAAATAGAAGATTTCATATCATAAGCATGATACAAGCATTTATCATCAAAACACTTTCAAGAATAACATACATAGATGTGCATGATGTTTAAAGTCGAAAACTGATACGAAAAGCATACATGAAAATTTTCTTGTACAAAAATTATCATTCACAAAAGATTTGACATTTTAAGTATTATCATGCAATCATCGTATAAATTTTTAATTTTTGAAAATTTCTAGAAGGAAAAACATAGTATAAATTTTTTAAAATAATTTTTATTTCCTACTAACTAAATTAAGCACTCATGAAAAACATCATGTAATTTCAAAATAATTCAAGGGAGTTAAGTTGCTTACCTTGTAGTCAAAGCCCATCAAAGCCTAATTCACCTCTTCTTTACTTGATTCTTCTTTGCAAGCCTTCTTCTTCTCCTTTAGCATCTTTCTCCATTCAAGTTCATTTTCAGTTTTTAGTTTTAGATTTTTGTTTAATGAACTTATTAAAATACATTGTTATGTGTTCAATGTCCTCATCACTTGAGTCATCACTCAAGTGGTATTCAATTGTCTAGAGTTCCAAATCCTTCCTATCCTTTGGAAGGTGGTTCAAGTGTTCATCAAGTTCCAAAAGGCTCATTTCACATGTTATTAATGAGCCAATGAGTTCTTCTATCGGAAGGTCATTTAGATTTTTAGCTTCTTATATTGTGGTTACTTTAGGATCCCACCTTTTTAGAAGAGATCTTAAGATCTTGCTTATGAGTTTAAAATCCGAAAAAGATTTACCAAGAGCTCTTAGACTATTAACGACATCCGTAAAATGGGTATACATGTCACCTATAGTCTCGCTTGGTTTCATTTGAAAAAGCTCAAAATCATGCAATAAGAGATTTACTTTCAAGTCTTTGACTCCACTAGTTCTCTCGTGCATGATTTCAAGTGTTTGCCAAATTTCAAAAACTGTTTCACACATAGAAATCCGATTGAACTCATTTTTGTCTAAAGCGTAAAATAAGGCATTCATAGCCTTTGCATTTAAAGAAAAAGATTTTTTATCTAAGTCCAACCATTCGTTCATCGGTTTAAAAGAAAGTTGAAATCTATTTTCAATAATATTTCATAAGTTTAAATCTTGAAAAATCAAGAAAACTCTCATTCGAGTTTTCCAATATGTGTAGTCCGATCCGTTAAAGAATAGAGGATGAACAATCGAAAAACCCTCTTGAAAATCATTAAGAGCCATTTCTCGTGGGTGTGAATCTGAAAGAGAAATAACGAGGCTCTGATACCAATTGATAGGGATCGAGTGACACTAAGAGGGGGGGTGAATTAGTGCAGCGGTAAAGAACGATAAATTTTTATGATTTTAAACAAGTTTAGAAACTTCGTATGATAGAAATCACATTTTTGACTAAAACCGATTTTGATTAAAGTGTAATGGAAAGTGCTTAAAGTAGGGAGTATTTAGAGAGGAAGAAGGTAGTGATGAGTAAGTTGAGCAGTGAAGAAAAGGCAGTTTGTAGAAAGGTAAATGCAAGAACATAAACGCAAACCATTTTTATAATGGTTCGGTCATCCGACCTACATCTACTCTCGATTCCTCTTCGCTTGAGGCCATCGGCTTTCCACTAGTTGCCTTCCTTCTAATGGGTGAAGACAAACTCTGTTTACAAAGCTTCCCTCAACACCTCTCTTAAGAATACTTCTAAACTTTCGGAGGAGGGATTTCTACCTCAAATGACAAAGTTTTCCCTTAGTTTTCTTGCACACTTCTTTCTCTCTTAGCAAGAACATATGGGGTATTTATAGTCTCCAAGAGGATTCAAATTTGGAGCCCAAATTTGGAGCCTAAATTTAAATTACCTCAAACTTCATCATTCTAGTGGTGCCACTGCTTGACATTGGCGATACCATCGCCAGTCTAACACTGACACTGTCAGCATACAGGGCGGTGCCACCGCCCAGCTCGGCGGGGCCACTGAAAGGATCTAAAAGGCACTAAGAGGGGGGGGGGTGAATTAGTGCAGCGGATTAAAATCGTACTTTTGAAATCGATTTTGCAAAAATAAAAGTTTGTAGGAAGATTTCGATTTGGCGAAAGAGAACTTGAAAGTAATTGCTTACGTAAAGGAAATAACTATGAACTAAACAACTTACAGCCAAGTAATGAAATGATTCAAGAATGTAAACACTCACACATTTATGGACACAATGATGTACAGTGGTTCGGTCAAATGACCTACATCCACTCTTGAAGCCTTTACGATGAGGCTCCGCACTTCCACTAGCAAATCCTTTGAAGGGGAAGGACCAAATACCCCTTTTACAACCCTTTACAAGAAGTTCACACTTGTACAAGATTTCTCAAGAAGAAGAAGAAGGTGAACACTTAGCAAGAACAAGACTTTTCAAGACTCTTCAAAAGCTCAAGACTAAGATTTTAACTCTCAAAAGGGTACCCTTTCAGTTGAGAAAAGGGGGGTATTTATAGATCCAAAGTGGATTCAAAATTGGGCTCCAAATTTGAAATCAATTTACCCAATCAAGCCGTGGCGACGTAAGGCGGTGTGGCACGCACCGCCCGGTGCTTACCGCCTCCGTGCAGGCTGAGGGCGGTGCTACCGTTCGGACAAGCGGTTCCGCAGCGTTCCACCGCCTGCGTGCAGGCGGTGCTACGCTAGCGCGGTGCCACCGCCCGGGGCGGTTCCACCGCCCCAAGCTAGGCGGTTCAACCGCTTGCCCCATTTAGCCAAAGCTGAATGGGCCCTATTTAAGCCCCAACTTGGCCCAGTAGAGGCCCGATTGGCCCCCACTGAATTTAGGCAGGATTTTTTCCTAAATCCTTGCTCTACTCATGTGCAAACTACGAACTTAAAAACATAATTCAATGTGATTTGATCCGACACTCTTCAAGTCAACTTCCGATGAGCTTTACGGCGAGATTCCGGCAGGCTTCCGATGCTTCCCTCGGATTGCTTCGTGGACTCCCAAAGATACTCGGATTGTATGGCGAGCTCGCGAGTCTTCGGCTGGCTTCCGAATCTTCGGTAAGTTCCGAACCGGCGATCTTTGAGATGAACTTGAAAACCCGGCAAGTCACGATTCGATCTTGGATGGTTTCGGCAACACTTCCGAAAATCTCTCGGACTTCCGATGAACTCTTGAACCCCCGACGGACTTGACCTCGGTAAATCACTTTATGTTTTCTTCCCATCGTAGTTATTCCTGCACACTTATCTCGACAAAGTAGATTAGAACAAATATTTCACCAATTGACTTCATCATCAAAATCCGAGATTCAACAATCTCCCCCTTTTTGATGATGACAATCAATTAGTGATGGAGTTACTCTTAACTCCCCCTATCTATATGCCATAAAAAAATTGCTTGAATTCAATTTTTGAATTCAACACAATAAATTTAACTTCATGATGTACTTAATGATGACAAAGTTGATGTTGGACAATAAGATGTCAAATAGGTATCAAAGATATCAATGAAGTATACATAATTAAAAACATGATATCAAGAACCTAAATAAGCATTTTAACTTGCAATAACTTGTAAAGCATGGAAAATGCATATAACTATCAACATATGGCAATACACATATTATTTCTCCCCCTTTGTCATCAACAAAAAGGAAACGAGGGATTCATATGTAACAATAAAGGATGGCCGAAAAATATCACAAATGTGGAAAAGGAAATCAATCAGAAAGTCGAAAATCATTTCACAATGGCCAAGAAGATGTAATGAAGATAATGTCAAGATGTAATGAAGATAATACAACATATATGTCAAGATGTAATGAAGATAATACAACATATATGTCAACATACAACACAAGTTTACATCGTTCAAAAAGAAAATACAGCAAGCTACTCCTCAGGAGGAATGCCAAGATGCCTATACATGTGATCGATCTTTTGGTTCATCTTCTACATTTCCTTCAAAATTTCAATTTGCTATAGTTTTACTTCATTTAACTCTCTCATGATCGGATCGTCAGAAGATGGAGCAGAAAATGTCACTGATGTAGCTGCAACAAAAGGATCAGGAGGAGGAGATTCATTTCCCCTAAGGACTGGTGTGTCAGGATGGTCTACTGGTGAGGGAGGTATATCACATCTCCTAGGTTGTCTAACCCCTATCCCATGCTCGAATGTACACTAAAGTCGCCTAAGTAGTTTAACGTCAATGATATTAAATCTGTCCACTTGTATTGCTTCTTCATTTGGTGGAATGCAAATATTATGGGCATGCAATAGTTTAGTTATTAAACCTCCATATGGTAACATTGATCCTTTAGAAAGGACCTCTATCATGTGCTGCCGGATTAGGTAACCAAAACAAAAATGTTGTGTGGTCATGATCCAATATAAGGTACCTAACTCAGTAAAACTGATCTCATCATGATGAAACTGTTTAGGAATGACAATGCTTACAAGAATGTGATGCAAAATTTTAGAGTTAAAAGGTAGTAAATGTTCACAACTCTTGGGGATTATACCTAAATTTGGGTTTGCAAACATAGTTTCTAAAGCTTGAGTGGGTGGCACCAATGTCCATATCCCATTTTCCTCTAAAATAACACCTAGCTCTTTTTCAACAATTCCAATTAATGAGCATATAGTATTATCACATATTTGGATCTCATTACCTAGAAGATAAGTTGACAAGCCATCATCATTCTGTTAAATTAGCATAGAATAATTTAACTAAGCGTGGATAACAGGTTCAACAATTTACAAAATGGGTAAGGCCTCTAAGTCTGCAAACCACATGATAGGTTCTAGGCTCCTAATTGATTCAAATCAACATATTTTCCTTTATGAATGGGTCTAGAACCAAGTTCAGAAAATCTAAGGAAGCTTCTTGTGATTTAAACAAGGATTGGTCAAATGAATCTACCTCCATCCTTTTTCCTTTGTCTCTTGATGTTCTTTTAGGAGCCATTTCTATTTAGGATTGATCAATAATCAATTGAAGAAAGGAATTAAACTAGACAAGAAAAGGAAAGAGAAATAATTCAGTTTTTACCTTAGATTGTTCCTTTGAGATGTAGGGAGCTTGAATCAAAGTAAGATCTCCTTCTTAGGCTTCTAGAGGGAAGAAATGATGCTTGGGAGGTTTAGAGGAGTGTAGAGAGGTGAGGAAGAGTCTCTCAGGTTAGGGGGGGCGGTTCTACCGCTGGCCCTAACTCACCCCTTATAAAAGGGGTGTTCGGGCGGTACTACCGCCCCAGCAGGCGGTTCCACCGCCTGGGGTTGACTACCCAGGTGGTGCCACCACCGTATCTGGCGGTGCTACCGCCGATAGCACAAAAATTCGTATTTCATTAATTTTTTTTTATTTAAAAAAATGGTCTTAGAGATGGGATGAAGTCAAAAAGAATTTGATGAAAATAAATCCAAGAAGAAAAATCAAAATGTATGGAATCAAATCGATGAAAACCATAATTTCAAGGAAAGATATCATCAAATAGAGCTTACTTATTTGGACAGTTTAACATGCCTAATTCCCTTCTAATAAAATCAAATTGTTCCTCATTTAAAGGTTTCATAAAAATGTGCTAATTGATGATTTGTATCAACAAATTCAAGGGTGACATCTCTACTACTTACATGATCACGTATAAAATGATGCCTAATGTCAATGTGCTTAGTTCGAGAGTGTTGAATCGGATTTTTAGTTAGACAAATAGCACTCGTGTTATCACATTTTATAGGAATATTTTTTAAGTAGATTCCATAGTCTTCTAGTGTATTTTCATCCGGATAACTTTGTGCACACATGCACTTGCAGCTATATATTCAAACCTGCAGTAGATAGTGCAACGAATTTTGTTTCTTGGAAGTCCAGAAACAAGTGCATGTCCTAGAAATTGGCATGTTCCGGATGTGCTTTTTCTATCTATTTTACATCCACCAAAATCCGCATCTGCATAAGCTTTCAAATCAAAATTATCAGATTTTGGATACCATAATCCAAGATTAGGGGTCCCTTTAAGATATCTAAGAATCCTCTTGACAACTTTCAAGTGAGATAGCTTAGGATTAGCTTGGAATCTTGCACATAGCCCTACAGAACATGATGTCAGTGCAGTTTGCGATGAGATAAAGCGAGCTACCTATCATGCCCCTATAAGTTTTTGATCAAAACTTTCTCCATTTTCATCCATATCTAATTTAGCGGAGGTGCTCATAGGAGTGCTAATATCTTTTGATCCATCCATGTTAAATCATTTTAACAATTCCAATATGTATTTTGATTGATTTAGAAATATACCATCACTTAGTTGCTTGATTTGTAGTCCTAAAAAGAAATTTAGTTCTCCCATTAGGCTCATCTCAAATTCATCACTCATATCCTTAGCAAATAATTCACATAGTGATTTATTACAAGACCCAAAAATAATATCATCAACATAAATTTGAACAATAAGAAAATTATTTTCAAAATGTTTAATAAACAATGTAGTATCAACCTTGCCTTTAGTGAAATCATTTGAAATTAAAAAAGAACTAAGCCTCTCATACCAAGCCCTAGGGGCTTGTTTTAGAATATAGAGCCTTAGTTAGCTTAAACACGTGGTTAGGAAATAGAGAGTTTTCAAATCCGGGTGGTTGTTAGACATACACTTCTTGAAATAAAACCATTTAAGAATGCACTTTTGACATCCATTTGAAATAATTTGAAATCTTTACTACTAGCATAGGCAAGGAGCATCCTAATGGCTTCCAATCTTGCCACGGAGCGAAGGTCTCTTCGTGTCGATACCTTCTTCTTGGTTGAAACCTTTGGCCACTAGTCTAGCCTTGTTTCTAACCACGATACGTATTCATCTTGCTTGTTTCTAAAGACCCACTTAGTACCAATAACTAAGTGGTCATTGGAATCTAGGAACAAGCTTCCATACCTCATTCCTCTCAAATTGATTCAATTCTTCTTGCATTACGATAACCCAGAATCATCTTTGGGGCATCAACAATGCATTTTGGTTCAACTTGAGAAAGAAAAGCGGCATGGGCACAAAAATTTTTGAAAGAAGAGCGAGTTTGAACCCCTTTCGATGCATCTCCTATAATTAACTCCTTGGGATGAGCATCTACATACTTCCATTCCTTGGGTAAGGAAGTTTGGGAAGAAGATGCATCCAAGTTGTCATTTTGAGGAGAGGGTTCATTCAAATTCAAATTATCAAGACCAAAATCATCAACAAAATCTTTCTTCTTAAATTCGGAAATTTCATTAAAAACCACATGAATAGATTCTTCTATAAGTAAGGTTTTTTTGTTGAAAACACGAAAAGCCTTAGAAACCGAAGAATAACCAAGAAATATGCCTTCATTGGATTTTGCATCGAATTTTCCTAAGGCATCCTTTTCATTTAAAATAAAGCATTTACAACCAAAACTTTAAAATAAGAAATATTGGGTTTTTTATCATTCCATAATTCATATGGAGTTTTAGATAGGGATGGTCTCACTAGAACTCTATTCATAACATAGCAAGCCGTATTCACGGCTTTGGCCCAAAAATATTTTGGTAAATTATATTCATTTAACATGGTTCTAGCCATTTCTTGCAAACTTCTATTTTTCCTTTCCACTACTCCATTTTATGAGCCAAGAAATAGGTCCGAGTGTATCTACTATAGTCATCCACAATTACAAAGGCATATTTGCTACCTCCTAGGCTTGTTATATCAATTGGTCCAAATAAGTCCAAATGGATCAATTGTAATGGTCTAGTGGTGCTAATTTGATTTTTTGATTTGAAACTAGTCTTTATTTGTTTTCCTAGTTGACATGCATCACATACCTTATCCTTAACAAATTTCGTGTTTGGGATACCTCTTACTAAATCTCTAGATGAAATCTTAGAGATTAGTTTCATGCTTGCATGGCCTAATCTCCTATGCCAAAGCCAAGCATCATCATTCAAAATTGAAAAGCACATTTCATTACTTAATTTATCAATATTTATGGTGTAGACATTATTTTGTTTTAAAGCAATCATGGATATATAGTTGTTGGGATTATCAATAATGCAATCATTAGATTCAAATCTAACAACATAACCTTTATCACATAATTGACTAATACTTAAAGATTATGTTTTAAACCATCAACTAGTAACACATCATCAATTGAAAAACTCGATTTGTTACCTATGGTTCCCTTGCCAATGATTTTACCCTTGTTGTTGTCTCCGAAGGTGACATATCCTTCTTCTTTGCTAGTGAGCATAGAGAAATGAGATGGATCTCTAGTCATGTGCCTTGAGCATCCACTATCAAGATACTATTTCTTACTCCTAGCTTGTGAGTTTGTCTACAAAAGAGGATGGTTTTTAGGTACCCATTTGATTTTGGGTGTCTTATAAATTGATCTACTTACTTTATAATTTATCATTGAATTATTTATGGTTCCTTTAGGAACCCATATCAATTTTAGTGGATTAATTTTCTTGAATGGACATTTGTAGGCAACATGTCCCATTTTGTCACAAAAATTACATTTCAAATGGGGTGATACATGCAATGTAGGCCCTTTAACGAAGGTGGTGGGATTTTGGTGAGAACCTCTCACAAATCCGATTCCACTTTTATTTCCGACGTGACCATTGTTAGCAAGAATCATGTCCAAGCCCTTGCTACCGACCTTAAACTTGTTTAGGGTCTCTTTAAGTAACAAGTTCTCCCTCTTTGTTGCATCTAAGTCTTCACACTTAGAGCATGGGGGTAGAGAAGGGTTTTGAAGACTATTGAACTTACTTTGTAATAAAGCATGCTCTTTCTTAAGCAAATTGAACTTCTTACTAATAGTTCTACATTCATCAAATAACTCATGAAAAGCCATAGAAAGTTCATCGAAAGATAATTCTTCATTAAGTAACTCACTAACCTCTTCTCCTAATGCCATTAGTGCGAAGTTTGCCTCCTCTTTGTTGCTAGCTTCTTCAACCTCGGAGTCACTTGAATCATCCCACGTGGCCTTCAAGGCTTTTTTCTTCTTGAATTGCTTCTTCTTGGCTTGAGGCCATTCATTCTTGAAGTGTCGGCTTCTTGCATTAGCAAATAACTTGGTCCTTTTTGTGTTCAAATTTGCTTTTTGTGTCATTTTTAAATTTGTTCTTTCTTATAAATTTCTTAAACTTTTGAGTTAGAAGTGCAATGTCATTGTCACTGTCCTCATCACTTGATGTTCCTTTCAAGTGGTCTTCTTGTGTTCTAAGTGCCATATCCTTCTGTTCTTTGGAAGGGGTTCTCAAGCTCTTCATGAGCATGACGTCATCTCGTAGGTCATTAGAGATCCAATAAGTTCTTCAAGCGGAAATACTTTAAGATCCTTGGCCTCTTGAATGGCTGTGACCTTTGGATCCCAACTCTTTGGAAGGGATCTTAAAATTTTAGTTACCAATTCAAAATTAGAAAAACCTTTACCAAGAGCTTTAAGTCCATTGATGACATCCGTAAAGCGGGTGTACATGTCTCCAATGGACTCATTTGGTTTCATCCGAAAAAGTTTATAGGAATGCATAAGAATGTTGATTTTGGACTCTTTCACTCGGCTAGTGCCTTCATGAGTGATTTCAAGAGTGCGCCAAATATCAAATGCCGATTCACAAATAGAAACCCGATTAAACTCATTCTTATCAAGCGCACAAAATAAGGCATTCATAGCCTTTGCATTGAGAGCAAAAATCTTCCTCTCTGACTCATTCCATTCACTCATCGGAAGAGAAGATTTTGCAAAGCCATTTTCAACAATGTTCCAAAGTTCGAAGTCCATGGAAATGAGAAAAATCCTCATACGAGTCTTCCAATACGTATAATCCGACCCATTAAACATAGGCGGACGAGTAATGGAGTGACCCTCTTGTATATTGGGTTTTAAACCAATATGAGAGCAAACCTTGCTCTGATACCAATTGAAAGGATCTAAAAGGCACTAAGAGGGGGGGGGTGAATTAGTGCAGCGGATTAAAATCGTACTTTTGAAATCGATTTTGCAAAAATACAAGTTCGTAGGAAGATTTCGATTTGGCGAAAGAGAACTTGAAAGTAATTGCTTACGTAAAGGAAATAACTATGAACTAAACAACTTGCAGCCAAGTAATGAAATGATTCAAGAATGTAAACACTCACACATTTATGGACACAATGATGTATAGTGGTTCGGTCAAATGACCTACATCCACTCTTGAAGCCTTTACGATGAGGCTCCGCTCTTCCACTAGCAAATCCTTTGAAGGGAAAGGACCAAATACCCCTTTTACAACCCTTTACAAGAAGTTCACACTTGTACAAGATTTCTCAAGAAGAAGAAGAAGGTGAACACTTAGCAAGAACAAGACTTTTCAAGACTCTTCAAAAGCTCAAGACTAAGATTTTAACTCTCAAAAGGGTACCCTTTCAGCTGAGAAAGGGGGGGTATTTATAGATCCAAAGTGGATTCAAAATTGGGCTCCAAATTTGAAATCAATTTGGAGTTCCCAGGTTCTGGTGGTCAGAGGCGGTGCCACCGCCCCAGGCAGGCGGTGCTACCGCTCCAGTCTGGTGACTGGGGCGGTGCCACCACGAGCGGTTCCACCGCTGCTATGTATGCGAGGCGGTGCTACGCTCGGGCGGTTCCACCGCCGTCTATGTAGGCGATGCCACCGCTCGAGCGGTGCCACCGCCCAGTGGCGGTTCAACGCCGCATTCACCAAAGCCGAATGGGCCTGTTTAAGCCTCAACTTGGCCCGAGGCCGGTTGGAATTTAGGCAGGATTTTTCCTAAATCCTTGCTCTACTCATGTGCAAACTCAGAACGTAAAAACATAACTCTACGTGATTTGATCAGACACTCTTCAAGACAACTTTGGCGAGCTTTACGGCGAGATTCCGAGCTTAGATGCTTCCCTCGGATTGCTTCGGTGGACTCCCGGCATACTCGGATTGTATGGCGAGCTCAGCGAGTCTTCGGCTAGCTTCCGAATCTTCGGTAAGTTCCGCGAACCCGATCTTTGAGATGAACTTCTGAAAACCCGGCAAGTCCACGATTCGATCTTGGATGGTTCGTGACAACTTCCCAATCTCTGGACTTCCGATGAACTCTTGAACCCCTAAGCGCGGACTTGACCTCATTAAAATCACTTTATGTTTTCTTCCCATAAGTAGTTATTCCTGCACACTTATCTCAACCAAAGTAGATTAGAACAAATATTTCATCGATTGACTTCTTCATCGCCAAATCACGAGAGATTCCGCAAACTGAGAGTTTCCCAAACCCCCTTTGGCGGTACGAGAAACCATCTTCGACTTCCCTTTGGTTGAACTTTAAACTCAGCCAAACCAATGGTTATGAAATGACTCTACTTTTATAGGTTACAGCATCAATTTCCAATCCAAATCAAGCTGTTTAATCTGTTGATATTAAAGTATGCTGTCCTCTATGGCAAGTTTGATAGAGTCATAAAACACTAATTCAACTTCGAGTCTTCATCATCAAAATTGGATTCAACACTCGGCAATGCTATTCACGTATGATCTTGGAGTTCAGCTTCTTCTTTGGAAGCTGGATCTTTCTATACTAATGCTACTCTTTACCGATGCTTTCTGGGTGAAACTTTGAAAGTGCGTGACTTACTCGTGTCGGCCGATTGGAGAGATAGAATTGGCTGGGACTTATGACAATTTCAGAAGCGGATCCATAGCATTGGATCGGTAATTTGTTTATTGAGTATCATGTTAATAGGAAATCCTTTTTGGGCGACATCTACTATGCAGCAAGGACAAAACAAAACCACGATTTCACTTATCTTTAGAAATAAATCAAAATGAATTTAGTATCATGGTTAGGAAACAAGGCTAGATTTATGGCCAAGAAAATACCTAGGGAGATCGTATGTCTAAATAAAAAACCTTTGCTCTTGGTAGAATTAAGGAAGTCAAGCGTCCTCTCTCTGGCGGTATCTCACTTTGGCAGGACTCACAGCATTACTCTCTTGGGACCAATTACTCAAGCCTCTTGGATTAGTGGGTCTCTACCTAATAATCTCTTATTAGCAATTATTGGATCTCATCTCAGGATCCAATAATTTAGGGGCTTAATGGATATCCAATAAGATAGGGGGTTCAGTGGATATCTCATATCCGAACCTCTACTCATCACAACACCTACCATATGTGTGTGACCCTCTAGGGCCAATATCGAGCTGGCCGTGAGTCATACTTGTCGGAACTCTTTCTGACTTAGTGAATTATTATCTCTTTAATAATTCACCCAACTCATCGATTGCGGATGTACCAGGCCACTACGCCGCGGCCCCCAGACGATAAGGGGAATCCAATCTTTTGGACCTATTTATCCTCAATTATCATATATCTATAGTCCCTCATCCATCCAATATTCCAAAGACCCTATATCGAGCATGGTACTGTCAGGCCCATACAGTCTCTCCTCGAGTCTTGCTCTTGTCGGATTCTCCCGGAGAACTCTTTCTCTCTCAATCCGAATAACCTTGGCCAAGGATTTGTTCGAGCAAGAACACATAGGATATTCCTCTCATGATACCGGGAGCGGATGATTTTCTATTGACACTCAATAACCCTTGTAAGGTTGACTACCACTCCCAATAACCGGTTGTACTAGATCTGAAACTTTCCAAACCTATAAGTCCGGTATCAAAGAGTGGAGTACTCATATAGGACATCCTTGGTATCTCAAGTCTAAGGACCAGATACACTACTGGGACTACGGAATCGTTGTCTGACATGAGGTATCATTAACCATCCAGGATTCCGTAGGCAGATCAATCAGTGAACTCATTCCCCAATGAGCACCTGCACTGTACCCTTAGTGTCCCCACATGAGTAGCTATAAGACTAGCTACCTTCATCATATGGACGGGTATACAGCACATAAGTCTATCCGATTATCTTGATGTCCTTCTCGAGTAACCTATGACCAGGATAATTCAGGGTTTGTGTTTAAAGGTGAATCGATTTCATTATCGTGATCTTATCACGATCTGATTCCCATTGCATAGATCCAAGGACATCACAATATATACAACACGCAAGATAAAGTAATAAAATGCTTAATAATAAGCAAAGAGAAAAAGTGCACATCAAGTCACAAGTGCCATCACTCATATGATTGGCTTGCAGGGCACATATGACTAGCAATTACAAAGCGAATTAACATTCTGTTGCCCGACACGTCATTGGTCGGTGCTTCGTCTAATTCTTCGGCGTATCATCCTCTCTTGCATTTTGTTGCCCAATCGACGAGTGACCTTCGCAACCCCGATATCCTTGGCACAACATGCTCTTCTTGGCCTGATGCCCGACGTATGAAGCCTTCTGCCGATTGTCGACCGAACCTTCGGCTTAATATCTAATATCCTGACATGATCACCTGGCGCAACATCAATTCCTCTAGCATCAACTGTCTAATCCTGATCAATAGTAGACCTAAGTCACTTAAAATGTAATTAGACTAAAAACATAATCAATTAGTTTCATCATCAAAATCCGAGATTCAACACCTAGGAGATTGAAGAGAGACAAGATGGACCTCAAGATATGCAATGGAGCAAAAGTTGCTGTAGTGGTTGTTAGTGAGGTCACCCTACATCTGCTTGGTAGAGCTATTATTGCAGTAGATGCATGCTATTATGTTCCTTCTATTATCAAAAATATTATTTCTATTTTATGTTTAATAGTTAGTAGATATAAATTAGTTTTTGATAACAATGGTTATTCAATATCATTAGATGACGAGATCATCACGAGAGTAACATTACGTAATGGTTTGTTTATACTAGATACAACTCCAAACATCATAAGTGTAAGTGAGTCTAAGAGGAAATGAGAAGAGGTAAACATTGCATATCTGTGGTATTGTAGGCTAGGTCACATCCATAAGAAAATGATTCAAAAATTGCTAAGGGATGGATATCTAGATCCATTCGATTATGAGTCATATATAACTTGCAAATCTTGCTTTCGGGGAAAGATGACCAACTCTCCATTTAGTGGAATTGGAGAGAGAGCCACTGAGTTGTTGGAACTCATACATAGTGTTGTATGTGGTCCTATGTCAACTAATGTCATAGGTGGTTACTCTTACTTTATTATTTTTATTGATGATTTCTCAAGATACGAATATGTGTACTTGATAAAGTACAAGTTCGAGGCCTTCGAGAAATTTAGAAAATATAAAAATGAAGTAGAGAACCAGACTGGAAAGAGTATCAAAACCTTTCAATTAAATCGAGGAGGTGAGGACTTAAGTACAGAGTTCACCCAGTTCCTTAAGGAACATGAGATTTTGTCCAAGTGGACACCTCTTTATACACCACAGCTCAATTGTGTATCTGAAAGGAGGAATCGTACACTGTTAGACATGGTACAATCTATGATGAGTTTCGTCAACCTACTCATCTAATTCTAGAGATATGCCATAGAGATCACAGTTTACCTTATGAATAGAATTCTAACTAAGTCAGTAGTGTCTACTCCATATAAGATATGGAATAGGAAAAAGTTCGATCTTAAAGTTGTTAAGATTTGGGGGTGCCCTGCCCATATTAAGAGATTCAATCCCGATAAGTTAGAATCCAGGACAGAACAGTGCAAGTTCGTGGGATACCCCAAGGAAACTTGTGGGTATTATTTCTATGACCTCGAGGACTAAAAGGTTTTTGTAGCTAAGAGAGTAATGTTCCTTGATAAGGAACACATTCTTGGTAGAGATAGTTAGAGCATGATAGAGTTAAGTGAGGTTGGAAAACCTAGCTCAAGCACTACTCCATAGCCAGAGTCTGTTTAGGTACCTAACACATAAGTTTCGACTTTACGTAGGTTCGATAGAGTATCCCATCCTCCTAAGAGAGATGTGGGACATATCAGAAGAGAGGATGTTGAGGATATTGATCCTCAGACCTACGAGGAGGCTATTATGAATATAGACTCTAGAAAGTGATAAGAAAATATGAATTCAGAGATGGATTCTATGTACTACAATAAGGTTTGGAACCTAGTTGATGCACTCGAGGGTATTATACCCATTGGCTGCAAGTGGATTTTCAAAAAGAAGATTAGAGTAGATGAAAAGGTAAAGACCTATAAAGCAAGGTTAGTTGCTTAGGGGTATTGTCAAAGGCAAGGTGTTGACTATGATAAAACTTTTTTACCCATAGCCATACTAAAATTCATTCGAATTCTATTGGCTATTGTAGGACACTATGATTATAAGATTTGACAGATGGACGTGAAAACCACATTCTTCAATGGCAAACTCGAGAAGGTGTATATGATACAGCTTGAGGGATTTGTGTCTAGGGATAGTCTTGATAAAGTATACAAGTTACTTAAGTCCATCTATGGACTGAAGCAAGCTTTCCGAAGTTAAAACATAAGATTTCATGAGATGATCAGATCTTATAGTTTCGTTAAGAATGAAGATGAGCCTTGTGTATATAGGAAGGTAAATGGGAGTGCTATCACCTTTTTGGTATTGTATGTAGATGACATCCTAATCATTAGGAATGATGTAGGAATGCTCTCCTCAATAAAGGCTTGATTATCTAGACACTTCTCCATGAAGGACTTAGGGAAAGCATTCTGCATATTGGGAATTCGGATCTATAGAGATAGATCTAAGAGGATGCTTAGTTTATCTTAATCTAGGTATATAGACACCATTATCAAAAGATTTGGTATAAAAAATTTCAAAAGATGTCTCATACCAATGGGACATGAAATATCACTTTCTAGGAGTATATCCCCAAAGACTCCTAAAGAAAGGACAGATATGGATAGGATACCCTATACCTCAGTGATAGGGTCTATCATATATTTTATACTATATACCAGGCTTGATATAGCGTATGCTTTGAGTGTCATAAGCAGGTATCAGGCAGATCCAGGCTTGAAGCACTAGAAATCAATAAAGTATATCCTTAAGTACTTGAGAAGGATTAAGGATCTTTTACTAGTATATAGAGGCAATAAACTTAAGGTTGAGGGCTACACGGACTTGAGCTTCCAATCTAATATCGATGATAGCAAGTCTAATTCAGGGTATGTGTTCACCCTAAATAGAGGAGTAGTGTTCTGGAAGGTTTCCAAGCAAGATACTACTACTGACTCAACCATAAAAGTAGAATATATTGCTACCGAAGAAGCAGCAATGGAGGGAGTCTGGATGAAGAAGTTTATCATAGATTTAAGAGTCATGCTAAGCAACAAGGAGTCGATTCCCTTATATTACGATAACTACATGTGATTGCTCAAATAAGGGAACCTAGGTCTCATCAGAAGTGTTTGAGAAGGTTCCAATTTATTAGAGAGATTGTCACCCGAAGAGATGTAGTAGTGGAAAGAGTTCCATCCAAAGATAATATTACAAATCCACTAACGAAGTCATTGTCTCAATATCTTTGAGCATCATAAGGGTCTAATAGGTATCAGACATATAGGTGATTGGCTTTAGGTCAAGTGGAAGATTGCTAGTCATAAGTGCCCTGCAAGCCAATCACGTGAGTGATGACATGTGTGACTTGATATATATTTTTTTGCTTATTATTATTTGATATTTTATCACTTTATCTTACATATTACATATATTGTGATGTCCATGGATCTGTGCAATGAGAGTCGGATCGTGATGAGATCACAATAATAAGACTAATTCATCTTTAAACATAGATCCTAAGTAATCCCAAGCATAGGTTACTCGAGGACATCGAGATAACCGGACAAACTGGTGTGCTATATACCCGTTCATATGATGGAGATGGCTGGTCTCATAGCTACTCGTGTGAGGACACTAAGGATACAGTACAGGTACTCATTGGAGAATGAGTTCATTGATTGATCCGCCCACGGAATGCTGGATGGTTGAAGATACCTTATTATCAGATTTCGTAGTCCTAGTAGTATATCTGGTCCTTAGACATAAGACACCAAGGATGTCTTGTATGAGTATTCCACTCTTTGATATCAGACTTATAGGTTTGGAAGCTCCAGATCTAGTACAATCAGTCATTGGGAGTGGTAGCCAACCTTACGAGGGTTATTGAGTATCAATAGAGAATCATCCACTTTCGATATCATGAGAGGAATATCTCATGTGTTCTTGCTCAAACAAATCCTTGACCAAGATTGTTCGGATTGAGAGAAAAAGAGTTCTCCAAGAGAATCGGATTAGAGT
The DNA here is from genome assembly GCA_023547065.1 of Musa troglodytarum. Classification (NCBI taxonomy): domain Eukaryota; kingdom Viridiplantae; phylum Streptophyta; class Magnoliopsida; order Zingiberales; family Musaceae; genus Musa; species Musa troglodytarum. Next base: position 41,106,071 of record CP097502.1, on the reverse strand, counting down.
AAGACTCGAGGAGAGACCATATGGGCTTGACAACACTATGCCCAGTAAAGAGTCTTTGGGATATTAGATAGATGAAAGACTATAGGTGTATGGTAACTGAGGATAGATAGGTCCAAATGATTGGATTCTCTTGTATCGTCTAGGGATTACAACGTAGTGGCCTAGTATATCCGCAGTCGATGAGTCAAGGGAATTATTATAGAGATAATAGTTTACTAAGTCAGAAAAAGTTCTAACAAGTATGACTCACGACTAGCTCGATATTGGGCCTAGAGGATCACACATATATGATAGGTGTCATGACGAGTAGAGGTTCAGATATAAGATATCTACCGAAGCCCCTATCTTATTGGATATCCATTAAGCCCTTGAATTATTGGATCCTAAAGATGAGACCCAATAAGAGCTAATAAGAGATTATTGGGTCAAGACCCACTAATCTAAGAGGCTTGGGTAATTGGATAGAGATTCAATACCCAATAAGGCAAGATCCATTAGGGTTAAGTTGATAGGGGACCTCTATAAATAGGAGGGAACCAAAGGTCCACAAGCTAGGATTTTTTTGGCAGCCACCTCCTATTCTCCTCCCCCTCTCCTCCTTGGCCAGCAGCCCTAGTTTGGGATGTGCGGACAATAAGAAGGGCCGACCCCTTCTTGATCGCGTAATGCATGCAACAAGGAGATTTGGGTAGCAACTTGAGGAGCATCATTGTAGCCTTTGCCGTATGGATTATCACTAGAGAAGAGGACATTTGAACTCCTTGATCTAGTTCTATAGATCTATAGAAATTCAGGGATATACGATCTCCCTAGGTAATTTTTTTATGCTCAGTTTTTTGGTTTTGCGGGTTTTTACGCACCAACTTTTGCACAATGATAAGAAGTTTTTTTTCTATGAAAAATCTATGATTTTTATTTATGTTCTTCCACTGCGTATATGATGTCACCGTAGATTTCCCAACATACTGTATGTTATACTTATATGTTGGATATAAAAAGAACCCTCAAATTTGGGTTTTAAGATGTCACTTATTAACAAATTTTTATTGTCTTACATCGAATGGTGACCATCTATCTATCTTAGGACCATGTTACCTCTTTTGCTATGCATTATTCTTCATAAAGAAGGTATCCAGCTTAGGTAAATGACTCTGATTAATAGATTTTTATAAATGGTTTGGTCATGGAATACTAAACGGTCTTACTGTGAACAACATCTGGCTATGACTTGGTATTGATAAAACTTAGACAAAGATGTCCTTGGTCTGAAGAAATGAAGTCCAACAAAATTGGTTATTGTTCAAGAATCTTACTCTAGAGTGTCAATGTTTCTTTTTGAAATTTAAATACTAATTCCTTTTTCATTTTTTTTCTTATATCTTTTATTGCTAAGGTGTTGTTCTGTGATGTGAATTTAATTAAAAAAATCAGTTTTTATGGTTCAGTTTTAGATTTTGATGATGACTTAGATAAGGGCCAAGCAATCATTGGCCCATGCCAAGTTGGCCCAATCGATAACCTCTTTTTCTGGTTTTTTTTGATACAGACTATAAACATGACTCTGTTTTCTTTTCTATGAATTTTAACATTCCATAGAGTTTCCTTTTGGCTATTTACTAATCTTTTGTACTCTTAATAGCTTGACGTTTCCACCATTGAATTATATTTGAATAATTGCTTATGCATATATATTCTACTGACATATATATTGCATATCAAAATTTAAAATTCTATGTTAAGTTAAATCCAATAATTATCTACATTTTCACTAATGTAAAGGTGAGATCCTGTGGAAGATATACGTGAACTATCGTCGGCTCACTGCTAGAAGAGGCACTAGTCTTGTATCGACAATATAAACAATCTTGGTTCCTTTATCCATCAATTGAAGTTAAAAAGATACAGTACTTTTACATGTTTATATCTGAAGATCACATTTACATGTTTTCTATTAATGTCTGTATAAATGGCAGATGTTTGGATCGTATCCCTCTTGTGGCCAATTACCTTAGAAATTTAGTTGAGGAACTTTCCAGTTACCACTATATCAGACATTGCAGATGACTGTTTTGTTAGCTTCAACATGCATTTGCTGTTGCCCTGATATTTTTGTTCTCTTTTTTATCTTCCTATCTCTAATTGGCTACTCAATGGTTGGGATGACCATACAACAAAGATACCTGATCCATTGCGATTAAATTAAGATACTTGCTGTAGGATTCTTTGCTGCTATTCCTATTCAAATTTTGGTATTTTAAATTTTTAACTATGTTATTTGCTTGTTAGCTTTGTGCAGTTAGATTATGCTATAATTTATAGTATGCTTGAAAGTTTCATATACAATGAAGTGATTCTAATTCTAGTCCATTATTTGCTTTCTAATGATGACCAAAAACAAGAAATATTATACATCTGCATTTGCATTTTAGTTTTCAGGAAATTGACCTTATGATAAACATGCTTAACTCGATGTACACTTGTTAAGTTTTTAGGGTTTAAAAAATGATTATTTGATGAAAAAATGATGTTCCTTCAGGGGTAGCCTTGGTTATCTTTGAGTTAGTAAAATTTGATTATTATTTGATGAAAATAATGATTTCTTTTTAGTGGTGGCCATAGTTATCTTTGTCCTCACTCTTGCTAATGTTGATTTCTTCTAGCTTTCTTCTTATCCCGGACTTGCAATTTTTATCAAATTTTGCATCTTTTTCTTTTGTTATCTTTTGTTCTGTTGCATCAAGTTTACGGCTCTACACATTCTAACTATGGATTAGAGTGTGGAATTTGATGAAGATGATACTCCATATTGCACCATTGGTGCTGCACGATGACTTCCTGAAACTTTTTATTCTTTTTGTGGTATTGAATCCCTAAAGCCTTTTCTTTTCTCATACTATCTCCATTTACCTAGTTTGGATGTTCAAGTATGTCAAATAATATTTCTAATTACTTGATGTCCTAATCTTTATATGCTAGAGATATTTTCCATTCCTAGTGATGTCTATTATCTGGCAATTCTACAAAATAACGAAATTTATCTTTTTGTTACCTGTTGGCTATGTATTAATTGATGCAACCATCATTCTGAGAGGTAAACAAACACTTCAGATTCTCTTCATGAAGCTATTGCAGGTGAGCTTTCTTTTAGGTTACTAGTAACTCTATCTTGTTTACTCATTTATTTTTTTTTACATTTTTAATATTCACTTTGTATTTTTTTCTGTATTTGTTACTTGTCACTAAATTTGTTGTGGTACTAAATTATGGTCAATTTTTTTTTATTTTTTTCTCTTATTTATATGTGAGTGAGTGAGTGTGAGAAAGAGAGCGTCATGGCAAAACTATGGTGTTATTTCATATGGAACTTTAGAGAACAACTTCAAACTAAAACTAGCCCTTATATGATACTGATATGTGCTCGATATACTGATATGTCTCTTATAATGATTAGAAATTATTATAATGTGATTTTTTTTATTTTCTTTCATTTTGCCATTATTAATGATTTGGTGAAGCCTAATTAAAAGTTATTTAGTTTGTGACACCTTCTCATATGAACTAGTATTTGATATTGTTAATATTATAACATCTCGATCAGTCCCATATCAAAAGTTGGTAAGATTAAGATTGATTTATAAAGGTCTGACGAGTATATTATTATTAATTTCAACCTAGATATTTTGATCAGTAGTTTAGGTCAAACGAAGTTGATGGGTCGATTAGCTTATCAGGCCCAAGTTATGACATTTGGTATCAAAGCTGACCTAGTATTTAGATATGATGGGCTACGTCTCACATGCACTATGCAAGAGTGTATTACTATCAACATCAGTTTAAGCATTTTGACCAATGGTTTAAGTCAAACGAAATTGATGTTGATAAGCTAGTTAGCCTGGGTCGTGATATTTGGTATCAGAGTTGACCTAGTATTTGGGTATAGTGAGGGAGCTCAGCCACTATGGAGCTAGGCCTCACATGCACTATGCTATGTGCTACGTCTTACATGCATCATGCTAATGTTTGATTTGAATTATGCATAAGGATGTTAAGCCTTTGAGTGGAGAAAATTATAATACTTTGATTAATTCTACATGATAAGATTAAGATTGACTTATATAAGACTAATGATTGTATTACTATAATTTCAACTTAAGTATTCGACCAGTTAGCTTATAATGATGTTAGTTGTTTCTAATCATCTTATACATTGATTCAAACATGTGACACTTGTCATGCTTTGTTGCCTTATAACACTTATGTTGTAAATAGAATCATAGCAATATATATATTTTTTTGATTTGCACACCAATATGCCATATCATTCTTCTGTGTAATTTTGCTATAAGATTTGATTCCAATTGATTTAACTCTATTATGTAGTTTATATAGACGACTCTAGTACATTTTGTTTGCCCAGATTATAAGAAGATATATGTTGTCTGTTGAGAATAGTCGACGTTGTGAAAATTACTTCTAGAACAACATGATCAAATAATTTCTAAAGGATATAAAATATGTTATTAGTTTCATATTATACATGTACATATCCTTTTCAGGTTTTTGTATGTCTAGCTATTGTGTTTTTTTCACTGAACTACAATAGGTGAGGGAGATAATTTTTTGTCAGGTATTGGAGTATTTCGATTTATGATCTTTGCTTGAGCCATGGAGATACATTTTTTAACTAAAAATATCTTTTATTAAACTTTATATCGGGTAAGTGATGGGTGGAATGGTCGTATGTTTAGGTATGGACTAAAACAGAAGTCCTTTATACAGAAAAAAAGATTTATGTTGTTTTCCACTTGAGTTTACTTTTTTTAGAACATTTAAGAAGTAATCATTTATCAACTGTTCATTCAGGATATGTGAATATGTTGCATAAAAGGAAGATTTTTATGAATAAATACGAGGGGAACTATTATGTGAAGTCGCTTTGGATGATTAACTTGAGTTTCCACTAATCAAAAAGATTACTTAGCTATTGATATTGCTTTGACTTGTCTTGTTTTATGAGCTTGTATTGTTTTCTGTTTTGTGTAATCTACTATATATTAATCATCCAAAATCATAGACTGCATTGTTTCGCTGAAACTAATATGAAATGGATGTTCATATTGGTCTGAACGTGGATTGCCCCCAGTTTCGATCTGGCCCATTAAAAAAGTATTTAATTAACACTCTTTGTGAGCCCTATATATCCAAACGTGAGCCTTCTCTCTTTCACTTCATCCTCCTCTTTCTCCACCACCTCCTCTACTTATTTATCTTCATCCCTTTGTTTCACTCTCTTCTCTTCTTTCACCGTCTCATCTTCCTTCCTCTTTTTTCCTTCTATACCTCCACCACCCTTTCCTCTTCTCCTTCTTCCTCTTCAAGTCTCTCCTACATATTAGTGTATCATGTATTTATATACTTATACTTCCTTACATATTGATCCGGTTTAGGATCAATTTTGGTCGGGTATTCAAAACAATTGTCCTTGTTTTACATATTATGCAGAGGTAACAAAATTGATACACTTCACTATACTAGGAAGTTCAATGGTCTAATTGCACAAAGTCCACTAATTCATATTTTTGTGTCTCGTGCCATGAGTTTAAAAAACAACTTGAGGATTATTCAAAGATTGATGGTTGGTGATGTTTCTCCCCTTTTTAATAATTTCTATTATCTTTATAAATTCCTTATTATAACATCAATAAAACTATAAGTTTTAACTATTTATGGTCAACTGCATAGATCTTTTATCACCATCGAGATATATAAAAAATTATATATTTAATTTAATATAATTTAAAAAATTATATATCATGATTAATAAAAATAAATAGCTACTATTAATCAATATAAATAGGACTGCCCAATCACCACTAGGGAGCTCCTAGGCCAACTTAACCTAGAAGGCAATTGTTGCTCACTAAGTAAGCAAGTCTCACAAACTTGAACAAACAGTGTTCTCACAAACATAAATAAAAATAATCAAATTTTATTTATCTAAAAATTGAAACTTAACCATAAAAAATGATAAACAGTAAAGAAGGCAGTGGTGAACTAGGGCGGTGGCAGCGTGGGGCATGGGGCTACAGTGAATGAGGTAGAGGGAGAAGAAATAGAGACATACCAGGTGGGAGGGGAAGAAACTACCACCACTACTGCCATGGAAGGAGGATATCACCACTATCGTTGGAGAAAGATGTTGCTAAGGAAGATGGCTATTGTCATCATTTCATCGATGTGAGGAACTCTATCGCTATGTTGAAATGCAGCGAGCAAAAGGGTTTCTATGTTAGGGTTCTTCCTTGCGTGTGGTCTTTAGTGTTCCACGAATAAATAATTGGCTCAATCGAACCAATTATTTTATGTTTGGTTCAACTCAGGCTTGATGAATAACTGAGTTAATTGAACCAGATTGGATTATTTGGTTTGACTCAAGCTCGACTTAGATTGAGTTGAACTAGGAGAGTGCCCGGCTCGGCCAGGGCTTGGCTTTGCCTAAGTAAAGAGGCTCGTCTAGCCTAATAGGCGGGTGCTCACCTTGCTCGGGTGCGGCGAATGCTTGGGCATCTGATCACTTCACTAATTTAATTAAGTTTATAATATTTAAATATTTATTTATAACTTTTATTAAAGTTTTTAATGTCTTTCTTTATCTCTTCTCGTACTACTAATATTAATTATTTTACCTCTTCTAATTATTATCTCCATAGGTCTTCTAAGCATATATACATGTCATCTTAAATAATTTTCTCTCATCTTGTTCTCTATCAAACAATTTATATTGTTCATGAATAAAATATTTTTTTTTCTATCTTTCATAGTAACTCCACATATTTATATAAATATTCTTATCTCAACTTTATAAATTCATTATTATGATTCTGCTAAATAGAAGTTGCTTATATAATCGATATCCTTTTTATTTAATATCTACTCGTACTTAATTTGGTCCAAGAGGTGTTAATATTCCAGAATATAGTCCTATTTGTCTTGTCAAATAAGCTAAATTTGATAGCATTTATTTGAAAGTAAGCTGCCTGACATTTAGCAATTGCCTATGCATTAGATAAGTACATCTAAACATATATGTCTAAACACAATTATGGACTTAATGTCTCATCTTGTCACAGTAGTCAAACATAATAAACAGTAGAGGAAAAGCATCATTCTCTTCGAAACATTATTATGCGTCAAATAGACAAAACACAAGAATCTCAAATTGCCAACTTGATTCTCTTTCTACTATATTGTTGTACATTGTCCTTATCTCGCATTCCTATTTATAAACTGTAATGTTATCATGGTTATGATCTGATTGCATATCAAATATTATCGAAACACATGATTATGATAATCTGAATTGAATTTAGGAGTCTGTAAACAAAAATCTTTTACTAGTCAATAACATGTTTTTTTTATATGCCATTTAGATTTTATCTGAATTTCTTAATATTACTTTTGGGCTATTCAGTCTATACTTATTATTCTCTAAAGAACTCTAATCAATGTATTCAGGTGTACACCCTTTCATTGTAATCTTTCATTATCATACCGTTTCCAATCAGATTTTCCATGTGTGATGTTATGAAAGAATATTTGAAGTTCACAGATTCATCTATAGAGCTTGAAGTTCAGATTTAGTTTGCTCATCTCATTGCATAAACCTATAGATATCATGTCATAAAGTATCCACTTAAATGGAACAAGGATCCAGACTCACTATGCATGCTCTTTTTCACTCCATATTTACATAGGTCCAAGCTGCCCCAAGACAATTGTTGCATAGAACGTGGGATCATACTTAGCATGAGTGAATTCAAATTTTACCATCATGCAGGGTCTGGTACTTTCGCTTTTGCATTCAAGATGGATAAAGTAACTATGCTAAAAGTCCATGATAAAGGTACAGCACAATCCATTTTAACCTGAATGGAACTAGAATTCGAGTGCATGCTATGCTTGCAGATTGATACTAATTAAGCACATGATAGTGCTTTTAAAAAACTGTGCATGCTATGCTATGCTCCAAATGTATAAACACAATATATAGTATTGTGCTAACCTACATGTTATTTTTAATTAATTGCAAGATATTTTGCCTCGAGCTTACTTGTCCCTAACATAGACTTACCTCTTGTATACAACATAATTTCATTACATCTATAGCTTCTTGAATGATTTATGGTACATCTATAACTTCTTGTCTTTCTTAGATATCAATTTTTGATGAACTTTCCTCATAGGGTCTAGAGATCATGCTTTTAAACAATGGTTTTTGTCTTGATGATTGCCACAGTCATAATTTATGCTGTGTGGTGTGGTTAGTGCCATGTTGCTTTTTTGTTGACTTGTTTTCTATTTAAGCAGATTATATGAAACATGTATTGTACAATCATGAAGCTGAGGATTTACCAAAATGATGATGTTGATGATGATGCTAATTTGCTAAGGTACCCTGGTGAGGGCTAGCCATGGATTCTGGTGGCCTAATGGTCAAGGCTGCATGATAAAATCAGATAGAGCTTGCTGGCAGTGGTATAAGTTTTTGACATAAATATATTAAAATATATAAATACCTAGAGCACCCTCAAATGTTTTTCAAATAATAATTGTTTCAAAGGAAGCGATCAGAAGTTATTGTTACTTATCTAAAGATGGCAGAGAAGGGCGACAGACGAAAAGAAAATTTGATTTTAACATGTGGTTAATTTCTCTTTATTAATATAATCTCACAAGCTATGAACATGTTGTTATTATGAATCATCACTTTTTTTTTCTACTCGTTTTTTTTAGGTCAAAGAGTTGTGCATCTTACTTGCTGATTGATCACATCGCTATGAGTAAACTTCTCTCTCTCTCATATTTATTTAATCTTGGATAACACTCTCTTTTTCCTTTTGCATGATTGTTGTGTTAATTACTCCTTATATTTATATAAGCTTGGTTGGGTTATTTTAAACTATGTAGTTTGTCCATTTGTGTTCTCTTTTGGATGATGTTTGACCGATTTATATTTTCTTTTAAGAGTGAAGCTAGATCTATGTTTGCCACTTGAGTCCTCTTGTTTGCTTTACCAATTAGTAGGAGAATAATTATTGGTATGAAATTACTGAGACAAAGTTAAACTTAGGTAAAGTGAAGAATTATTGCAACCACTTGATATTGTCGTGGCGAAAGTACACAAAGATAACCTACCTTAAATTTGGTGTATTCCCTATAAATTATAATCATGACTGTAAAAAGATATAAATAAAAATTTATTAGCATAATAAATAATTAATATTAAATATAATTTATAATTAATATTTGTGTAACTATCTCACGTCAGAATTCATTTTGTAAGAACACGATACATTTTATCAGAGCCAATTATTTCTCAGAATAATCAACCCTCTATAATAATATTAGCTCTTTATAAGAGTCGATATATAATATTTCTTAGTGTCAATAATAAATCTAATCATGTTTTAATATAATATTGAAATTGAATGGTCGGATTTAGATAATACACTACAAGACATAATTTTATTAGTAAATTTTTTTTAAAATTTTTAAAAAATTATGAATTAAATTATACTAAATATGAATTTACTAGCATTATGGTTGTTTTGGTCTATATAAACTTTGGTCATATGATTAATGATTTATAAGTATTGCTCGACCTTAAAATTATCTGTGAATATTTTATTAATCTCCTGTTTTGCTATAATCAATATATATCTAAGATAAGGCATTTGGGGATGCTTGTCTGTATCGATCTTACAATGGACAACATAAAGTGGTTCCTGTTATAATTTTAATGGTATCCCAAAATCTAGAAGAAAAAAATAATATTTTTCATCTTTTTTCTATCACTCAATCTCGAATATTTAAAATTGGACCATTTCTATGAGGTGATCATTGTCTTAAGACCTTATCTTTTTTGTTGTATTGGTTTTAAAGAAATGAAATTTATAGCAAAAATTTGTTTACTTTTACATCAAAAAGTGGACCTAATAATGATTATATATATAACTTTATGATTGATTATATTCGAGCTATACACTTATTGATTGATGATAGCTTGCCAATATCCTTTAACATTAAATCCATACAATGAGCTGCATATAGAGTCCAATTCATGTAGTGAGTTACACATGGAGTCCAAAATAATATATATTTTTTTCATTAATTGTAAATTAACCTTCTTGAAATTAGCTCTATTGTTAGTGATTGTCTAGACAATATACTATGGTTCGATCTCCTCTTTCATGGTGTTTGTTAGGTTTTCAATATAGTTTGCATCTTGAATCTTATTCAAAGCATTAACTGATTTATAAAAAGAACTATCCGTTTACCGTTTATAGCAATATACAAGAAAAGTAATGGTATTCATTCTTATTAGCAGTATCTAACTATCACACATCAGTGTCACCCTATAATCATCCTATTACCTTTGGAAGGATTTGATCCAATTCTTCAGTTTTGTCATCTTATTTAAATACACATCGTGGATCTCTTTTGGTGTTGAAGGTTAGATTTCTGTACTAGCCTTTTGAATAGAAGAGACTATGCTCTAATAATATGGACCTTGGATTATATTTATTAGAATCATTTGGAAGTTGAACCATTTAGCTATTGCCTTCCTAATATCTTGTTACTTTTCTTTTATATATGCATCCTCAATCCATATATGCTTCATTATTTATGAAAGATAGGCTTGCGGATCAATATTATAATATCTTGTGTTAACCTCCTATTAAGTTCTCTGATAAAACTATAGATTTTGCCCTACCTCATGCTATCAATCTAGCTCGATTAAGGAGGGGTAGTTGGCTAACTCATGTTGACTAACTTTTAGAATCTCTATTGGAGTATATCTATTACCACGTCCACGTGCCCACTATGAGTCAGGTTGTTGATGCCTCATTGCTTCCTCATACTTGTACTAATGCTCTAGTGATGCACGAATACTAGTTTTGAGATCCGAGTTGATATCATCGTTGGGACCCTCATATTCATCATAAATCGGTGCATGCGTAGCCTTATAATATTCTTCCTCAACTCTTACATTTTTTTTAATTATATCTTCCCTTGTCTATTGTAACTTGTCTTGAAATGATTTATGAACTTGTATCGGAACCTTCTTGCATTTTGCAACATCGAGATACCTGCCAGCCAATGCATTTTCACTCGAATGATTCCTCCACCCTTGCTGATGTAGTTATAATAAATACACAACCAATGATGATGGTTCTTGGTAATCTTTTGAGCATGATTCCAAACATCATCACATGCCTGTTTCTTCGATGCTATGTTTCTACTAAAATTGAATTAAATAAGTAAGCTACGATTATCCCTGATTTGAAATAAAAAGGTGCAATTATACATAATGAATCCTACTTTGCTACCATAAATATGTTAATCAACATATTTGACATTAAATATATAGAATTAACTAAATGTAGGTTAAATTAAGATGAATTTATAATTAAATACACTTAATCATAATATTAAAAATACTAATTACTCCCTAAGTAGCCCTCTTTTACTATAATAAATATGTCAAACACTCTAATAATTATTAAATACATAAAATGACCCAGTAAAAGGTAAAATAACGATAAATTTATCATTAAATATACTAATCACAATATTAGAAAAATTAATTAAACCATAATTTGTCCTATTTTACCATTATAAATATTTTAAACACTTTAAGAGATATTAAATACGTAAATTTGATCCAATATAGGTCAATTTATTATAAAATTATTATTAAATATACTAATTATAGTATTAACATAGTTAATTACCCCTAATTATTCCTCTTTCATCACTATAAGCATATGAAACACTTTAGTTAGCATTCAAGACATTTAATTGATCCAATATGAGTTAAATTTTGATTAAATCAATATTAAATACATTAATCATAATTTTAACATTGTTAATTAATCCCTAATTAGTCCTCTTTCACTATTATAAATATATCAAGTACCTTAGTAGGAATTAAATACATTAAAATGACCCAATATGGGTCGAAGTTTGATTAAATCATCATTAAGACCACTTTTCATAGCATCACAAATATATAAATCACCTTAATATGTATGAAATATAAAGATTTGACATATTAAGTGTCTAATTTTAGAAAAATAAGCATTAGACACATTAATCATAATATTAATGTCCTTAATTACACATTAATTAACATTGTTCTGCCATCATAAAGACCTCAAACAATAGTTTAGATATTAAGAACATATAATAGGCTTAATCATCTCATAAATCATTAAAAATTTAAGGAAAAAAATACATAACTTTGATTAGAGAGTACTTCTTCTAACTTAGGTGTTAATCCTTCCTAATTATCCTTCCAAACTTGATCCAAATCACAAATCATAGCTTTATGAAATTTTAAGAGAGTGTAATTGTGAGAATGAGATAAAGAAGTGAGAGAAAAAGAATGAGAGAGTAGGACAGTTTGAGAGAGTGGAAGGAGGTAAAATAAGTGAAGGAAAGGGTTTGAAACCCTTTAAATGGATCTAATCGTTGGAACTAGTCAGATTTTAGTCATTTGTTAGTAACGATTGAAATTCAACTATTGTCGACTGGTACAAGTCGATAACGGTAGAATTTTAATTGTTTCGATTGATAAAGATCTTATATCGGATGATATGGTAACATTTAGCATATATCACATAGTATATGGTGATTCACATATCGATCCCTTGTTAGACTAGTACATACCACTCATACTGGTGGTACTACGGCATGGCAAACCTTAATATCAAACATGTTGCTTCGCAATTCTTTTATTTTCCTAAGAATGGATATTTTACATTGTTGAGTAAATTATGTAGTGAACAATTTATTTAAGGTTTTTTTTTGCCAATTTGGTGGCATTTCCTTTTTGTAAGTTTGCATGTTATTGATAAACAAGTCATCTTATATGTTCTATAGCCTTAATTATATTTCATGCTTGTGGATTTTAAACACAAGTATATTTTGTAACACAAGAAGGATGACATCAGCTGTATTTTGGCAAGAACTAAGTGATTAAGGATAAGAAACTATCAGATGTTATGTAAGCATGATATTGTTAATCTATCTCTTTCCTTTCTGAATTGCAAATTGGTCCTTTAAAATCTCTTATTGACTTAATGACTATGCGAGCAACATATTCTCTTTGCATAGTATTAATTTTGCTGTGCTTCCTGCTGTTTTTCATCACATCATAAATCTTTTATGTTATGTTCTATACTGTTTACTGGTAATTGGTATCAGTTTGTTTATGAAATGACAAATCTTGCTAACTGGTATTTACTTTGTTAATTCTCTTCCTACTGTTTTTCCTCACATCACAAATCTTCGCATCACAAATCCTCACATCACAAAAGAATGTTAATGAAAGTCTATTTCTAACATAGCCTAGCAAGCCTAGCATTGACATTAATTTATTGTGTTTTGATATAAAATTTACATCACAATTACTAGCTATATGTAATCAAAATGATATTGATCATTGTCAAAATATAACAAATGAATACTCGAGAATTGTAAGTTGTCTCCATCCTCTTATAGTCAAGTAGTTCAACATTGGGGAGAAAGCTTTACTTATTAATTGGTTGATAGAAGTAAACAAGCCATTGTAAATAAATACTTGGGAATTTAAACTTTAAAATCATTATCATATTTTGTCCTATTATAAAAACATTATTTGATTACATAAAATACTGCTTGATGGGTGCACTACCAATTTGAGTTAGCAGATAAAAATTTTCTTCTAAAGGTAAGCTTTATATGCATGTTCTTGAAGTGTTGAGAGTGTCATGAAGAAAGATATAATTGACTTGAGTTATCTGCCTAATTATATCAAATGGTAACAGTTGTCTTTGAAGTTATCTGCCTAAATGCATTTTATATTTGTTAATTTGTCATCAACAAAATGTTATTTGATTGTTTAATGGAAAAATTAATATTTTTCTTAGGATTACAAATCAAGCAACTTAGTGATGGAACCTTTGTTAATCAAACTAAGTATGCTTTAGATCTATTAAAATGATTTCATATGGATAGTGCTAATGTCATTAACATACCAATGAGCACCTCTACAAAATTAAATATGGACATTGATGGAGAATATTTTGATTAAAAAATCTGTAGGAGAATGATAGGTAGTTTACTATATCTCACAACAACTAGACCTGATATTATGTTTAGTGTTGGACTTTGTGCTAAATTTCAATATAATCTCAAGCAATCTCACTGTAAAGCTATTAAAAGGATTTTTAGATACCTAAAAGGAACCTATAACTTAGGATTATGGTATCCAAAATTTAAAAATTTTGAATTAATTACTTATGCTGATGTTGACTTTGTTGGATGTAGAATATATAGAAAAAGTATTTCTGGAACATGTCAATTCTCAAGTCATGCACTTATTTCTTGGTCTTCCAAGAAACAAAATTTTATTGTATTATCTATAGCCAAAGCTGAGTATATAGTAGCAAGTACATGTTGTGCATAAGTTATCCGAATAAAAAATACTTTAGAAGACTATGGACTTAACTTGAAAAGCATCCCTATAAAATGTGATAATACTAGTATTATATGTTTAATAAAGAATTCTATTCAATACTCTAGAACCATTTACTTACCAAAAAAAACTCTAGAACTAAACATGATATTAGACATCACTTTATTACAGATCATGTTAACAACCATGATATGTTTTAGAGTTTATCGATACAAAATATCAATTAGCAAATATTTTTACAAAACCATTGAATGAGGAACAATTTGATTTTATTAAAAGAGAATTATGCATATTAAAATTTTCAAATGCATGAATTCTTCATATATATTTTTCGGATCATTTTCTTGACTTCTCAGTTTTCATGACTTGTGTTTTCTTTGAATCAAAATCATTTCCTATGATTCCTTCCTTTTGTTATTTACAAAAGAAGAGATTTGATTCATGGATTTTCGATATTCCTTCCTCCGATCTTTTCATGTGATGATCGTTTCCCATGATTCATTCCTTTTGTTATTTACAAAAGAAAAGCTTTGATTCATGGAATTTTTTTAGTATTCACAACTTGATCTTTTATTTTTTATGTGATGATTGGAACATTGATATAAATTTTTTGTACCCTTCCCTTCTTTTCTTTTTTATGACAACAAAGGGGGAGAAAGATAATTGCTAGCTTGCACATCTCAAAAGAGAAACAAGAACTACTAGCTTGTACATCTTAAGAAGCAAAAATTACTATTTTGTACATCTTAAGAGAAGTAAAATTGTTAACTTGCACATCGCAAAAACTTGCTATCTTGCACATCTCAAGAGAAGCAAAACTTGTTAGCTTGCACATCTTAAAAGAAGTAAAATTGCTAACTTGCATATCATACAAACTTGCTATCTTGCATATATCAAGAGAAGCAAAACTTATTAGCTTGCATATCTCTAGAGAAGCAAAACTTGGAAGCTTGTATATTTCAATAACTTGCTAGATGCATTTTTCTCCTTTTTGTTGATGACAAAAGGGGATAAGTAATGATGATTTGAAGAATTAAATTTTTTTATATTTTTGTATCATGCTTGATGATTTTGTATTTTGAAATTATGCATGATGGTTTGAAAATAATGATTTGAATGAGTTGAAAATAATAATGAAGTCAGAATGAATTAAAAATAATGATGAAGAAATGATAAATGTAAATATTTTTGTATCATGCTTGATGCTTTTGAAATTATGAATGATAATTTGGAATGATGCATGCAATACTCATGATTTTATAATATATTGCAAAATCATTTCAACTTGGATTAAAAGGTTATCATTTATTTAAATTCAAGCTTATCTCAATATGGCATATAGATACGAGGAGTTTGCTTAAACTCCATCATCAATTGGTTGTCATCATAAAAAAGGGAGAGATTATTGAATTCCAAATTTTGATGATAGAAACAATTGATGAGTTTACGATCTAATCTATGCTTTGAGATAAGTGATATAGGACTAACTTTGATTAGAAAAGGCAAAACAATTAAAGCAAGAAGAATTAGACATTGGGTCAGAGTCAGAAATCGAGCATTGGGCTGGAAGAATCAAACATTGTGCTAAGTTTGGATGTTGTGGGAGTTAACATGTTGATGGATCGGGTGATACACCGAAGGTTCAAACGATGTGCTGAAAGTTCGTCGGGGGCTCGGATGAACCAATGGCATGTCTGACAACTTAGATTTGTGTCTTGTAATTGTTTAAGTCTTAATTATCATAGTTAAGTCTTGAATTGAGTTAGTTTTAGGTGTAATCTTACTAACTCAATTAGGAGCCCATTAGGCCTGAATTGGGACTGATTTTGGCTCACTAGAAGGCCCATTCAATGACCCATAGATTTGGTTAGGTGGTGGCATCGTCAAACTAGCAGTGGAACTGCTTAAGAGCTGAAAAAGTCAAAAGCATACTTTTCCATACTGCAGGTGGTGATACCGCCTAGTGTTAGTCTATTGGCGATGGCATCGCCCAATACAAGTAGTGGTACCACCCATACCTAGAAGACCTAAAAATTTAAAATTTGGCTTCGTTTTTTAAGCCATTTGAGGCCTATAAGTACCTCGCTTTTTTTTGCTTGAAGAAGTACGAAAAGAGAACAAAAAAACTTGAGATTTCGAGTTATAAAATTATAAAGAGTGCTAAGTGTCCCTCTCCTCCTCTTTAAGTTTTGGGCATATTCTAAGAGAGATATGAGACTTGCAAAGGTTTTCTCCTAAACCTGTGAAAAGGATAAAAGGGTTGTAAAGAAGGTACTTGGTCTTCACCCATTGAAAGAAGATCATTAGTGAACGCCGATGGCCTCGACGGAAGAGGAATCGGGAGTGGATATAGGTCGCAATAACCGAGCCACTATAAATTTGGTGTGCACTTTCTTTCTGCTCTTCATAAATTTAGTGTGCACATAGGTCACAATGACCTAACTACTATAAATTTGATCATAATGATCGAACCACTATCAAACACACTTTTGACATCATTTTTTATATGATTTTATCGAAAGAAGTTTTTAGAATCGTTGAAGTTTTATGAAAGCACTAATTCACTCCCCCTCCCCTTTTAGTTCTGATACAATCCTAACAGTAGTAGTCAACCTTACAAGGGCAATTAAGCATCGATAGAGGATCATCTGCTCTTGGTATCATAAGAGGAATATGTTGAATCTCGGATTTTGATGATGAAGTCAATTGATAGGTTATTTGATCTAATCCATATTATTGAGATAAGTATACAAGATTAACTACGAAGACATAAAGCAAATTACTAGAGTCAAGTATATTGAGAGTTCGAGAGTCTGTCGGAAGTCCGAAGGATCATCGAAAATACTGTCGGAACTAGCCGAGAATGAATCAGGGACTTGCCAAAGGTTTTGAAAGTTTGTCGAAAGGTTCGTCGAAGATTCATGGAGCTCACCGAGAAAGTTCGAAAGTTTACCAAAAGATTTATCGGAACTCGCCATTAAGTCCGGAAGCCTGCTAAGAGTCCACCAAAAGATATCCGAGGGCATTGTCACGGACTTAGCTAGTTTTGCCCAAGCCGTGCAATACCATTACTTGTCAGTCTGCAAAGGTCAGCCTCCCCAAAATCTTCTACAATCCCTTAGGACCTGCAAAAGAGAAGATGTGACAGAGAAAGCGTTTCACACGGGATCCACAAGAAACCCATTTCGCAAACACTTTATAGCCAATGCAAATTTCAACTATGGATATCACAAGCTCAGAATGGTTGCACAACAAAGGTACAAAATTGGTCCACTATAGACCGAAATCTAGTACAAGTGTCCACTCCACACAAACTTTATGTACAAGCTTACAATGGCCGCCGAACTCACTCAAATGAGCTGTTAAGCCTTTGGCTAGCCCTTTACAAGCTTTACAAAGCTAGAACAAACTGAAAAGACATGGACATGCATAAGCATTATACCGAGTAAGCCGTTTATAATTTGTCTATGACAGTGTGTCGGAAGTCCATCGAAAGTTCGATAAAAGCTCATCGAAAAAAGACTCGACGTCACCGAATTATAATTTGCTGAGAAATATATTTCAATTTCGTAGTTAGCACGTAATTATAGGGAAATCCATGCAGGGGGAGCGACATCACATGTGCAGTAGAAGAACAGAAAACAAAACCCCAGATTTTCCATAAAAAGTTTTCGTCATCGTGTGAAGATCGGTGCGTCAAAAACAAATCCACAAAACTGCACGTGTAAAAGAAGATACTTAGGGAGATCGTATATCCCTGAATTCCTGTAGATCTGTGGGAGAGGATGAAGGAGGTCAAGCGTCCTCCTCTCTAGCGGTATCCCCACGACAAGGATTGCAA
The DNA here is from genome assembly GCA_023547065.1 of Musa troglodytarum. Lineage (NCBI taxonomy): Eukaryota > Viridiplantae > Streptophyta > Magnoliopsida > Zingiberales > Musaceae > Musa > Musa troglodytarum. Next base: position 41,087,709 of record CP097502.1, on the reverse strand, counting down.
CGATGCACCTCTCTCTCTAGGGAGAGGAGAACAGGAGGTAGCTACCAAAAGAAACCCTCAGCCTATAGAGCTTTGGTTCCCTCATATTTATAGAGGCCCCCCAAAAACCCTAATGGATCTTTTGCCCTATTGGGTATTGGATCTCTTTTCAATACCCAAGCCTCTTGGATTAGTGGGTTTCTACCCAATAATCTCTTATTAGCAATTATTGGATCTCATCTCAAGATCCAATAATTCAGGAGCTTAATGGATATCCAATAAGATAAGGGGTTCAGCGAATATCTCATATCCGAACCTCTACTCATCGCAACACCTACCATATGTGTGTGACCCTCTAGGCCCAATATCGAGCTGGCCGTGAGTCATACTTGTCAGAACTCCTTCTGACTTAGTCAATTATTGTCTCTATAATAATTCACCCAACTCATCGACTACGGACATACCAGGCCACTACGCCGCGACCCCCAAACGATACAGGGGAATCCAATCCTTTGGACCTATCTGTCCTCGGTTATCATGTATCCATAATCTCTCATCCATCTAATATCCTAAAGACCATATACCGGGCATGGTGTTGTCAGGTCCATACGGTCTCTCCTCGAGTCTTGCTCTTGTCGGATTCTCCCGAAGAACTCTTTCTCTCTTAATCCAAATAACCTTGGCCAAGGATTTGTTTAAGCAAGAACATATGGGATATTCCTCTCATGATACCGAGAGCGGATGATCCTCTATTGACACTCAATAGCCCTCGTAAGGTTGGTTACCACTCCCAATGACCGGTTGTACTAGATTTGGAACTTTCCAAACCTATAAGTCCGGTATCAAAGAGTGGAGTACTCATACAGGATATCCTTGGTGTCTCAAGTCTAAGTACCAGATACACTACTACGACTACAGAATCGCTGTCTGACGTGAGGTATCATTAACCATCCAACATTCTGTAGGCGGATCAATCAGTGAACTCATTCCCCAATAAGCACATGTATTGTACCCTTAGTGTCCCCACATGAGTAGCTATAAGACCAGCTACCTCTATCATATAGACGAGTATATAACACACCAGTCTATCCGGTTATCTCGATGTCCTTCTCGAGTAACCTATGACTAGGATAATTCAGGGTCTGTGTTTAAAGGTGAATCAGTCTCATTATCGTGATCTCATCATGATCCGATTCCCATTGTACAGATCCAAGGACATCACAATATATGCAACACGCAAGATAAAGTGATATAATGCCAATAATCATAAGAAAAGAGATTGACGCAGCGTGTTACAAGTGTAATCACTCATATGATTGGCTTGTAGGGCACCTATAACTAGCAATCTCCCACTTGACCTAAAGCCAATCACCAACATGTCTGATCCATATCAGACCTCTGTGACGCTCAAAGATAATCTGAGTCAGTAGCTTCGTCAGTGGATCTGTAATGTTATCTTCAAATGGAACTCTTTCCATTACTATATCTCTTGGGGCCACGATCTCTCTAATAAGTTGGAACCTCCTCAGAACACTTTTGATGAGATCCGAGTTCCCTTATTTGAGTAATCATTCCGTATTTGTCGTAATATAAAGGAATCAACTCCTCGCTGCTCGGGACGACTCCTAGATCTGTGATGAACTTCTTCATCCAAACTCCCTCCTTTGTTGCCTCTACTACAGTAATGTATTCTGCCTTTGTGGTCGAGTCAGCAATAGTGTCTTGCTTGGAACTCTTCCAGCATACTGCTCCTCCATTCAGGGTGAACACATACCCTGAATTAGACTTGCTATCATCGACATCGGACTAGAAGCTCGAGTCCGAGTAGCTCTTAACCTTGAGGCTACTTCCTCCATAAACCAGTAAAAGATCCTTAGTCCTTCTCAAGTACTTAAGGATACATTTTACTACTTTCCAGTGCTCCAAGCCTGGATCTGCTTAATATCTGCTCGTGACACTCAGAGTATACACTATATTAGGCCTGGTACATAGTATAGCATACATGATAGATCCTATCGCTGATGCATATGACATCATATCCATGTGTATCCTTTCTTCAGGAGTCTTTGGGGATATACTCCTAGAAAGTGATATTCCATGTCTCATTGGTATGAGACCTCTCTTGGAATTTTCCATGCCAAACCTTTTGACAATGGTGTCTATGTACCTGGACTGGGACAAGCCAAGCATCCTCTTAGATCTATCTCTATAGATCCGTATCTCAATATGCAGAATGCTTCTCCTAAGTCCTTCATGGAGAGGTGCCTAAATAACCAAGTCTTTACTGTGGACCTACATCATTCCCAATGATCAGGATGTCATCTACATATAATACCAAAAAGGTGATAGTGCTCCCACTTAATTTCCTGTATACACAAGGTTCATCTTCGTTCTTAACGAAGTCATAAGATCTGATCGCATCATCAAATCTTATGTTCTAACTTCGGAAAACTTGCTTCAATCCATAAATGGACCTAAGCAACTTGCACACCTTATCTGAGTTATCTCTAGACACGAATCCCTCAGGCTGTATCATATACACCTCCTCATCAAGGTTACCATTGAGGAATGTAGTTTTGACGTCCATCTGCCAGATCTCATAATCATAGTGTACTGCAATAGCCAATAGAATTCGAATGGATTTTAGCATGGCTACAGGTGAGAAAGTTTCGTCATAGTCAACACCTTGCCTTTGATGATACCCCTTAGCCACTAGCCTTGCTTTATAGGTCTCTACCTTTCTATCTACTCTAATCTTCTTTTTGAAGATTCACTTGTAACTAATGGGTACAATACCCTCGAGTGCATTAACTAGGTTCCAAACCTTGTTGGAGTACATGGAATCCATTTATGAATTCATGGCTTCTTGTCATTTTCCGGAGTCTATGCTCAAAATAGCCTCCTCGTAGGTCTGAGGATCAATATCCACAACATTCTCTCTTCTTATATGTCCCACATATCTCTCAGGAGGATGGGATACTCTATCAGACCTACGTAAAGTTGGAACTTGTGTGTTAGGTATCTGAACAGATTCTGGAATGGTGCTTGAGCTAGGTTCTCCAACTTCGCTCAACTCTATCATGCTCCCACTATTTTCACCAAGAATGTATTCCTTCTTAAGGAACACTGCTCTCTTGGCTACAAAGACATTTTGATCCTCAGGATAATAGAAATAATACCCACAAGTTTCTTTGGGGTATCCCACGAACTTGCACCATTCCATCCTAGATTCCAACTTGTCAGGGTTGTGTCTCTTGATGTGGGCAGGGCAGCCCCAAATCTTAACAACTTTAAGATAAGGCATCTTCCCATTCCATATCTTATATGGAGTAGACATCACTGATTTAGTTGAAATTCTATTCAGAAGGTAAGCTGCAGTCTCTAAGGCATATCCCAGAATAAGATGGGTAGGTTGGCGAAACACATCATGGAACGCACCATGTCTAACAGTATGCGATTCCTCCTTTCTGATACACCATTAAGCAGTGGTGTATAAGGAGGTGTCCATTAGGATAATATCCCATAGTCTTTGAGGAACTGGGTAAACTCTATACTCAAGTACTCACCTCCTCGATCTGATCGAAGGGTTTTAATACTCTTTCCAGTTTGGTTCTCCACTTCATTTTTATATTCCTTGAATTTTTCAAAAGCCTCAGACTTGTACTTCATTAAGTACACATGTCCGTATCTTGAGAAATCATCAGTGAAGGTAATAAAGTAGGAGTAACCACCTATGGCATGAGTCGACATGGGACCACATACATAACTATGTATGAGTTCCAGTAACTTAGTGGCTCTCTCTCCAGTTCAACTAAATGGAGAGTTGGTCATCCTTCCCCGAAGGCAAGGTTCGCAAGTCGCATATGACTCATAGTCAAATGGATCTAGATATCCATTCTTCAGTAACTTTTGAATCATTCCCTCATGAATGTGACCTAGCCTACAATGCCAAAGATATGCATTATTCACCTCTTCTCGTTTCCTCTTAGACTTCCTTACACTCATGATATGTGGAGTTGTATCTAGCATATATAAATCATTATGCAATGTTACTCTTGTGATGATCTCATCATCTAATATTATTGAACAACCATTGTTCTCAAAAACTAATTTATATCCAATAACTGTCAAACATGAAATGAAAATAATATTTTTGATAATAGAAGGAACATAATAGCATGCATTTAATGCAATAATAGCTCCACCAAGCAGATGTAAGGTGACCTTGCTAATAGCCACTACAGCAAGCTTTGCTCCATTGCCCATCTTAAGGTCTATCTCGCCTTTGTTCAATCTCCTAAGTCTTGCCAGAACCTGCAACGAATTGCAAATATGATAAGCACTCATAGTATCCAATACCCATATGTTATCATAAGATTCTGATAAATGGAGACTGATCATGAATGTACCTGAAGCTTCTGCAAGCTTTTGTTTCACCCTCTCTACAAGGTACTATTTGCAGTTCCTCTTCCAGTGCCCATCTTTGTCGTAGTGGAAGCACTGGCCTTTATCCTTTGTTGGATCTTTCTTGACAACCTTTACCTTACCCATTTTGTCCTTACCCTTGCCCTTCTTAAGGGTCTTTTCAGCCTTCCTTTTCTTTATGGTCTCACCAGTGTAGAGAACTAACTTCTCTTTCTTGATGGTGCTCTCTGCTTCTCTCAAAATATTGAGGAGCTCTGGGAGGGTCACCTCAAGTTTGTTCATATTAAAATTCATTATGAACTGAAAAAATGAATCTAGTAGGGACTGAAGCACAAGATCTACACACAGGTTATCCTCTAGGACCATTCCTAGACCTGTGAGTTTTTCGATCTACTCAATCATCTTAAGGACATGGTTCTGAACCGGTGTCCCCTCAATCATCCTGGCACGGAAAAGACTCTTTGATATCTCATATCACTGAGTTCTTCCTTGTTCCTCAAACAGTTTACGAAGATGCAGGAGTATAGAATTAGCATCCATATTTTCATGCTGTCTCTGTAACTCAGTAGTTATAGAGACCAACATATAACACTAAACAAGAGTATAATCATCTAAGTACTTCACATAACGAGCAATCTCATCCTCGCTTGCCCCTTCGTCGGGCGTAGGGATCACTGTATCAAGGACATACATGATTTTCTTTGTCGTGAGAACGATTCTCAGATTGCAAAGCCAATCCCTATAATTTGGACCAGTGAGGTGGTTGGCATCAAGTATGCCACGTAAAGGATTTGAAAGCGATATTTTTCTGAAATAAAAGATGTAGCAGAAATAAATAACATGCAAACTTTGTAAAAATTAAACAGTTAAGATAAGGACTTCTATCTTAATGTACTCCTACTAATTTTCTGCGAGACACACAACACCCTCTGGTATGTGAATCGGAGACCCCCGGCTGATCTCTTGTGGGGATCGAGATCCAATCGGCGTTTTAACGTAACCTCGAGGGACTCGACCAATCACGTTAAGCCCGTAAAGGTAGGCAACTCTTGCCAATCACAACTCCTTGTGATTCTCGTCCTATTCGGCCTCCGAACCACCATGGCCTCGAGGGACTCGACCAACCATGATGTTCGGTTAAGTCATCACCATCGTTACCAGATGAGTTTGATTCGATGATATACTCTCGAGGGACTCGACCAAGCATACCATGTCCTCAAGTCACCTATGATATCTCTATGTCATAGATAAGATAGCGAAATGCGATATAGGTGAGTCTCGAGGGACTCGACCAATTCAACCTACACCGGGAGTCGATTCCTAGCTATAACAATGGAAGGCCACATGGGTCAATCTAATTACCTCACGTTTATCAACTTAATATTATTAATGGAGAGGATTTTTGATTTGGTCTCTTAATATAATGTGTCACACACATACGTATTATATCTACATCGTATGCAAATATATATATACATATCTAGTATGTGTATATCTAATCACACATCACATGAGCAATCACACCAGATGATCATGGACCACATCCTATTGTGATCAGGTCGAAGCCAGTGGGTCCAATCACTCACATCAAGATCTATGTATACTTCGACGCATCTCTATGCCCTGTGATCGTCCATCTCGCTTCATTGGATCCGTTTGCATCTCAACGCATCTCCATGCGTCGGATCGTCCGTCTCGACCTCGTGAGTCACGCTACTACTGCGCCTCCTCATATAATTACAATATAATTACAAGCACGTAGGCCCGACAATAAATGAGAAACGAATAGAGGCTCACAGGCCCTAATAATAATAATCACATGTACACACATCACATCACAGGTCCATGATCATCTGTCCACATCATACATCACATGTATATGTTATTTTATAGGACTACTAGATAAAAAATAATAGTTAATTAAATTATTTAATTAACATATTTAATTTTTTGAAATCAGGGACATAGAGGGAATTATCTGAATTCCCAAGGGCATTCTGATTATTCGGCCATAAGGGATAAAATTCGAATTTTAGAAATTCCTAGGGGTATTTTAGTCATTTTGTCAAAAGGATAGAAATCAAAATTTTTAAAACTCCGAGGGGCAAAACTATCTTTTGCCCAAAAACCCTAATCCCTCTGCCCAGCTGCATTTGCGGTTGCAGTGCGCCGTGCCACCGATCGGCTGCAGCCGGCGCACCTGGCTATAAGCGGCGCAACACTGCATGCATTGCTAGCCGTGGGTGGCGCCACTCACGCAAGCGCCACCCGCGGCGGCGCCACCACGCGAGCTCCGCCGGTGCCCAGCGCTGCCTGCGGCGTTGCCTCCTCGAGCGACCTTGTCCCCATGAGGATCGCTCTGGTGGCTGGCGCTTCTGCTGGCGCGGCTGCGGTGGTCGCCCCTACGCACCGCCGCCCATAAACAGCGGCGCGCCCTGAGCAGCCGCCGATGCCCTTGTAGGCTGGCCCGCAGGATGCCGGCTACTGCCTGTGCAGGTAGAGCCTTGCGGTTGCTGCACGAGCGAGCAACAACAGTTGCTGCCCTTTCTCGCTCTTCGTGCCAACGATTTTGGAGTGAAAAGCAGATCTAAAATACAACACACGTAGTTTAAAATCCGATCTTCGCACGAACAACTTGGCTTTGATACCACTATTGGGAAATCCGTCAGGAAAGCGACATCACATGCGCAGTGGAAGAACAGAAAAAAAAATCCCAGATTTTTGGTAAAAAGTTTCTATCGTCGTGCGAAGATCGGTGCGTCAAAAACAAATATGCAAAATTGCACGTGTAAAAGAAGATACCTAGGGAGATCGTATATCCCTGAATTCCTATAGATCTGTGGGAGAGGATGAAGGAGGTCAAGCATCCTCCTCTCTAGCAGTATCCACATGGCAGGGATTGCAACGATGCACCTCTCTCTCTAGGGAGAGGAGAATAGGAGGTGGCTACCAAAAGAAACCCTCAGCCTATAGAGCTTTGGTTCCCTCCTATTTATAGAGGCCCCCTGAAAACCCTAATGGATCTTTTTACCCTATTGGGTATTGGATCTCCATCCAATCACCCAAGCCTCTTGGATTAGTGGGTTTCTACCCAATAATCTCTTATTAGCAATTATTGGATCTCATCTTAGGATCCAATAATTCAAGGGCTTAATGGATATCCAATAAGATAGGGGGTTCAGCGAATATCTCATTGTTGAATCTTGGATTTTGATGATGAAACTAATTGATTGTGGTTTATTGTTTAACTGCATTTTGAGTTACGTAGGTCTACTATCGATCAGGATTAGACAGTTGACGTTGGAGGAATTGACGTTGCGCCGAGTGATCATGTCTGGATATTGGATGTTGAGCCAGAGGTTTGGTCGACAATCGGTGGAAGGCTTCGTATGTCGGGCATCGGGCCTAGGAGCATGTTGCGCCAAGGATATCAAGGTTGTGGAGGTCAACCGTAAATTGGGCAATCGACCGCAAAAGAGGACGATGTGCTGAAGGATTGGACAAAGCGCTGACCAATGATGTGCCGGGCAACTGAATGTCAATTCACGTTGTAATAACTGTCTAGATCGAAGTAGAGTGTTTGTTTATATGTGCAGGATTAACTACGATGACGATGAGGACGTAAAGTGAAACAAAGTACTAGAAGACAAGTGGGATGGATTATTGGGAGTTCGAGAGTTCGACGGAAGTCCGAAGATTCGTTGGGAGTATTACTAGAACCGGTTGAGAACGAGTAGGGAGCTTGCCGAAGGGTTTTCGGAAGTTCACCGGAAGGTTCGTCTGAATCTCGCGGAGCTTACCAAGAAAGATCGGAGCTTGCCAAAGAAGCTCAGTGGAACTCACCAAGATCATCGTAAAGTCCGAGAGCTTGTCGGGAGTCCGTTGAATGGTTTTCGAGAGTTCATCGGAAGACCATTGGAAGTTCACCAGAAGCACGCCGGAAGAAGTCTTGACTTGTTGGACTTTGTAATAGCTTAGGAAATGTCTTTAATTTCGTAGTTAGCATATTAATTTGGGTTAGGATTAGGTGTTAATCCTTTAACCCAAGTTGGGGCCCATTGGACCTTGTTTGGGATCGGTTTGGGCCAAGTTTTCAGCCCAAACCAATAAGCTGATTTGTGTTGGGCGGTGGCATCGCCCAACAGCCAAAAGGCTAGGCGGTACCAAAAGGCTAGGCGGTGGTACCGCCTAGCCTAGGGCGGTAGCATCGCCCAGCGCCAAAGGTGCAAAATATCACCGCGCCTTGCGAGCGCTTAATGCTTGTTATTGATCGGCGGTAGGCGATGGCATGTGCCGATCTCGACGACGATACACCTGCCACGACACCGCCTCAAATTTAGAGCCCAAATTTGAATCCACTTTGGATCTATAAATACTCCCCCTTTCTTAACTGAAAGGGCAACCCTTAGAGAGTTAGATTTTGAGCAAAAGGCTTGGGAAAGTCTAGTTTTCAATAGTTTATGTTCTCCTCCTTCTTTCTCTTTGAAAAATTTGTAAGAGTGTGAACTTCTTGTAAAAGGGTTGTAAGAGGGGTGTTTGGCCCTTCCCTTTCAAAAGGATTTGCTAATGGAAGTTGGGAGCCTCATTGGAGAAGGCTTCGGAAGTGGATGTAGGCCAGATGACTGAACCACTATAAATCGGTTTGCATTTACTTTCTCGCAACTTACTTTGCTGCAAACCATCTTCATTTGCTATCTTATTTACTCAACTTCATTTTCATCTTCTTACGTATGCTTTAAAGTTAAAACGCAATCTTTCCCGGTTCAAATGAAATGTTGCATTCATTCGTACGAAGTTTCTGAACTTGTTTTAATCGCTGAAAAATCTATCGTTCTTTACCGCTACACTAATTCACCCCCCCCCCCTCTTAGTGCCGCTCGATCCCTAACACTCATATCCGAACCTCTACTCATCGCAACACCTACCATATGTGTGTGACCCTCTAGGCCCAATATCGATCTAGCCATGAGTCATACTTGTCAGAACTCCTTTTGACTTAGTGAATTATTATCTCTATAATAATTCACCCAACTCATCGACTGCAGACGTACTAGGTCACTACGTCGTAGCCCCCAAACGATATAGGGGAATCTAATCCTTTGGACCTATCTGTCCTCAATTACCATGTATCTATAATCTCTCATCCATCTAATATCCCAGAGACCCTATACAGGGCATGGTGCTGTCAGGCCCATATAGTTTCTCATTGAGTCTTGCTCTTGTCAGATTCTCCCGGAGAGCTCTTTCTCTCTCAATCCGAATAACCTTGGCTAAGGATTTGTTTGAGCAAGAACATATGGGATATTCCTCTCATGATACTGAGAGCAAATGATCCTCTATTGATACTCAATAGCCCTCGTAAGGTTGGCTACCACTCTCAATGACCGATTGTACTAGATCTGGAACTTTCTAAACCTATAAGTCTGGTATCAAAGAGTGGAGTACTCATATAGGACATCCTTGATGTCTCAAGTCTAAGGACCAGATACACTACTACGACTACAAAATCGCTATCTGACGTGAGGTATCATTAACCATCCAGCATTCCGTAGGCGGATCAATCAGTGAACTCATTCCCCAATGAACACTTGCACTGTACCCTTAGTGTCCCCACACAAGTAGCTATGAGACCAGCCACCTCTATCATATAGATGGGTATATAGCACACCAGTCTATCCGGTTATCTCGATGTCCTTCTCGAGTAACCTATGACCAGGATAATTCAGGGTCTATGTTTAAAGGTGAATCAGTCTCATTATCGTGATCTCATCACGATCCGATTTCCATTGCACAGATCCAAAGACATCACAATATATGCAACACGCAAGATAAAGTGATATAATACCAATAATCATAAGCAAAGAGATTGACGCAGCGTGTTACAAGTGTAATCACTCATATGATTGGCTTGTAGGGCACCTATAACTAGCAATAATTAGGGTTAAGAATAGGTCAACCCTTGTTGGGGCCAACTAGGCCTTAATTGGACTGAATTGGGTCAGATTCAAGGCCCATTTAGAAGTGCTGGACCATGTTTGGGGGTGGCATTGCCAAATTGGGGTGGTGGTGCTAGTTATAGTTGCCGTGCCGTCCGTGGCGTCGCCGCCGACTAGGTGGCGGCGGGTGCACTACAACCGCAAACGCAACTAGGCAAAAGATAATTTTGCCCCTCAGAATTTCAGAAATTTTAATTTCTGTCCCTTTTGATAGAATGACTAAAATACCTCTAGAAATTTCAAAAATTTCAATTTTATCCCTTGTGGCCAAATGACCAGAATGCCCTTGGGAATTCAGATAATTCGCTCTATGTCCTTGATTTCAAAAAATTAAATATGTTAATTAAATAGTTTAATTAACTATTATTTTTATCTAGTAGTCTTATAAAATAACATATACATGTGATGTATGATATGGACAGATGATCATGGACCTGTGATGTGATGTGTGTATATATGATTATTATTATTATTAGGACCTGCGAGCCTCTATTCTTTTCTCATTTATTGTCGAGCTTGCGTGCTTGTAATTATGTTGTAATTACATGAGGAGACGCAGCGGTAGCGTAACTCACGAGGTCAAGACGGATGATCCGATGCATGGAGATGCGTTGAGATGCCAACGGTTCCGACGAAGCGAGATGGACGATCATAGGGCATAGAGATGTGTTGAAGTATACATAGATTTTGATGTGAGTGATTAGGCCCACTAGTTCGGGCCTGATCATATTAGGATGTGGTCCATGATCATCTGGTGTGATTGCTCATGTGATGTGTGATTAGATATACACCTACAGATATGTATATATATATATATTTGCATGCGATGTAGATATAATACGTATATGTGTGACATATTATGTTAGGAGACCAAATAAAAAATCCTCTCCATGAATAATATTAAGTCAGTAAACGTGAGGCAATTAGATTGACCCACGTGTCCTTCCATCGTTATAGCTAGGAACCGATTCCCGGTGTAGGTTGAGTTGGTCGAGTCCCTCGAGACTCACCTATATTGCGTCTCACTATCTTATCTACGACATAGAGATGTCATAGGTGACCTGAGGACATGGTATGCTTGGTCGAGTCCCTCGAGAGTATATCACTAAATCAGACTCATCTGGTAACGATGGTAATGACTTAACCGAACATCATGGTTGGTCGAGTCCCTCGAGGCTATGGTGGTTCGGAGGCCGAACAGGATGGGAATCACAAGGAGTTGTGATTGACAAGAGTTGCCTACATTTATGGGCTTAATGTGATTGGTTGAGTCCCTCAAGGTTACGTTAAGATGCCGATTGGATCCCGATCCCCACTAGAGATTCGCTGGGGGTCTCCGATTCACATACCGGAGGGTGTTGTGTGTCTCACAAAAAATTAGTGGGAATGCATTAAGATAGAAGTCCTTATCTTAATTGTTTAATTTTTGTAAAGTCTGCATGTTATTTATTTCTGCTTCATCTTTAATTTCAGAAAATGTCGCTTTCAAATCCTTTACGAGGCATACTTGATGCCAACCGTCTCACTGGTCCAAATTATACAGATTGGCTTCGCAATCTGAGAATCGTTCTCACAGCGGAGAAAATCACGTATATCCTTGATACAGTGATCCCTACGCCTGACGAAGGGGCAAGTGAGGATGAGATCGCTCGTTATGTGAAGTACTTAGATGATTCTACTCTTGCTCAATGTTATATGTTGGCCTCTATGACTACTGAGTTACAGAGACAACATGAAAATATGGATGCTAATTCCATACTCTTGCATCTTCGTAAACTGTTTGAGGAACAGGAAAGAACTCAGCGATATGAGATATCAAAAAGTCTTTTCCATGCCAGGATGACTGAGGGGACATCGGTTCAGAACCATGTCCTTAAGATGATTGAGTGGATTGAGAAACTCACAGGTCTAGGAATGGTCTTAGAGGATAACCTATGTGTGGATCTTATGCTTCAGTCCCTACCAGATTTCTTTTCTCAATTTATAATAAATTTTAATATGAACAAACTTGAGGTGACCCTCCCAGAGTTCCTCAATATGTTGAGAGAAGCAGAGAGCACCATCAAGAAAGAGAAATCGATGAGACCAGAAAGAAAAGGAGGGCTGAGAAGACCCTTAAGAAGGGCAAGGGCAAGGGCAAAACGGGTAAGGCAAAGGTTACTAAGAAAGAGCCAACAAAGGACAAAGGCCAGTGCTTCCACTACAACAAAGATGGGCATTGGAAGGGGAACTGCAAAGGGTACCTTGCAGAAAGGGCGAAACAGAAACTTGCATAAGCTTCAGGTACATTCATGATCAGTATCCATTTGTCAGAATCTTATGATAACACATGGGTATTGGATACCGGGAGTGCTTATCATATCTGCAATTCATTGTAGGTTTTGACAGGACCTAAGAGACTGAACAGAGGTGAGATAGACCTTAAGATGGGCAATAGAGCAAAGGTTACTGTAGTGGCTATTGGCAATGTCACTTTACATCTGCCTGGTGGAGCTATTATTACATTAGATGCATGCTATTATGTTCTTTCTATTATCAAAAACATTATTTCCATTTCATGTTTAACAGTTAGTGGATATAAATTAGTTTATGAGAACAATAGTTGTTCAATAATATTGGATGATCAGATCATCATAAGAGGAACATTGCATAATGGTTTATTTATGCTAGATATAGCTCCACATATCATGAGTGTATATTAGTCTAAGAGGAAATGAGAAGTGGAGAACCAAATAGGAACGAGTATTAAAACCCTTCGATCAGATCGAGGAGGTAAGTACTTGAGTACAGAGTTCACCTAGTTCCTCAAAGACTATGGGATCTTATCCCGATGGACACCTCCTTAATAGTGTATCAGAAAAGAGGAATCGCACACTGTTAGACATGGTGCATTTCATGATGTGTTTCGCTGACCTACCCATCTCATTCTGGGGATATGCCCTAGAGACCGTAGCTTACCTTCTAAATAGAATTCTAACTAAGTTAGTGATGTCTACTCCATATGAGATATGGAATGGGAAGAAGCCTGATCTTAAGATTGTTAAGATTTGGGGCTGCCCTGTCCATGTTAAGAGACACAGCCCTAACAAGTTGGAATCCAGGACGAAACGATGTAAGTTTTTGGGATATCCTAAGGAAACTTATAGGTATTATTTCTATCACCCAGAGGACTAAAAGGTCTTTGTAGCCAAGAGAGCAGTTTTCCTTGGGAAGGAACACATTCTTGGTGGAGACAGTGGGAGCATGATAGAGTTGAGCGAGGTTGGAGAACCTAGCTCAAGCATCATTCTAGAATCTGTTTAAATACCTAACACACAAGTTTCAACTTTACGTAGGTCCGATAGAGTATCCCATCCTCTTGGGAAATATGTGGGATATATCAAAAGAGATGATGTTGAGAATATCGATCCTTAGACCTACGAGGAGGCTATTATGAGCATAGACTTCGGGAAATGGCAAGAAGCCATAAATTCAGAAATGGATTCCATGTACTCCAACAAGGTTTGGAACCTAGTTAATGCACCCGAGGGTATTGTACCCATTGGCTACAAGTGGATCTTCAAAAAGAAGATTGGAGTAGATGGAAAGGTAGAGACCTATAAAGCAAGGCTAGTGGCTAAAGGGTATCGTTAAAGGTAAGGTGTTGACTATGATGAAACTTTCTCACCTGTAGCCATGCTAAAATCCATTCGAATTCTATTGGCTATTGCAGCACACTATGATTATGAGATCTGGCAGATGGACATCAAAACTGCATTCCTCAATGGTAACCTTAAGGAAAAGGTGTATATGATACAGTCTGAGGGATTCGTGTCCAGGAATAACCCAAATAAGATGTACATGTTGCTTAGGTCTATTAATGAATTGAAGTAAGCTTCCCGAAGTTAGAACATAAGATTTGATGATGCAATCAGATCTTATGACTTCGTTAAGAATGAAGATGAGCCTTGTGTGTATAGGAAAGTAAGTGGGAGCACTATCACCTTTTTGGTATTATATGTGGATAACATTCTGATCATTGGGAATGATGTAGGAATGCTCTCCATAGTAAAGACTTGATTATCTAAGCACTTCTCCAGGAAGGACTTAAGGAAAGCATCCTGCATATTGGGGATACGGATCTATAGAGATAGATCCAAGAGGATGCTTGGCTTGTCCCAGTTAAGGTACATAAACACTATTATCAAAATATTTGGTATGAAAAATTCCAAGAGAGGTCTCATACCAATGAGACATGGAATATCACTTTCTAGGAGTATGTCCCCAAAGACTCCTGAAGAAAGGGCACACAAGGATATGATACCATATGCATCAGCGATAGGATCTATCATGTATGTTATGCTATGTACCAGGTCTGATATAGCGCACACTCTGAGTGTCACAAGCAGATATCAGGCAAATCCATGCTTGGTGCACTGGAAAGCAATAAAAAGTATCCTTAAGTACTTGAGAAGGACTAAGGATCTTTTACTGCTATATGGAGGTAGTAGCCTTAGGGTTGAGGGCTACACGAACTCGAGCTTCTAGTCCTATATCGATGATAGCAAGTCTAATTCAGGGTATGTGTTCACCCTGAATGGAGGAGCAATATGCTAGAAAAGTTCCAAGCAAGACACTACTACTAACTCGACCACAGAGGCGGAATACATTACTGCGACAGTGGTAGCAAAGGAGGGAGTTTGGATGAAGAAGTTCATCACAAATCTAGGAGTCATCTCAAGCAACGAGGAGCTGATTCCTTTATGTTATGATAAATACAGGACGATTACTCAAATAAGGGAACCCGAGTCTTATCAGAAGTGTTCTAAGGAGGTTCCAACTTATTAGAGAGATCGTGGCCCGAAGAGATGTAGCAATGGAAAGAGTTCCATCCGAAGATAACATTACAGATCCACTAACAAAGCCATTGACTCAGATTGTCTTTGAGCATCACAGAGGTCTGATAGGGATCAGACATGTTGGTGATTGGCTTTAGGTCAAGTAGGAGATTGCTAGTTATAGGTGCCCTACAAGCCAATCATATGAGTGATTGCACTTGTAACATGCTGCGTCAATCTCTTTGCTTATGATTATTAGCATTATATCACTTTATCTTGCATGTTGCATATATTGTGATGTCCTTGGATCTGTGTAATGGGAATCGGATCGTGATGAGATCACGATAATGAGACCGATTCACCTTTAAACACAGACCCTGAATTATCCTGGTCATAGGTTACTCGAGGACATCGAGATAACCGGATAGACTGGTGTGCTGTATACCCATCTATATGATGGAGGTAGTTGGTCTCATAGCTACTCGTGTGGGGACACTAAGGGTACAGTGTAGGTGCTCATTGGGGAATGAGTTCACTGATTAATCCGCCTACAGAATATTGGATGATTAATGATACCTCACGTCAAATAGCAATTCCGTAGTCCTAGTAGTATATCTGGTCCTTAGACTTAAGACACCAAGGATGTCCTGTATGAGTACTCCACTCTTTGGTACCAGACTTATAGGTTTAGAAAGTTTTAGATCTAGTACAATCGGTCATTGGGAGTGGTAGCCAACCTTACGAGAGCTATTAAGTGTCAATAGAGGATCATCCACTCTCGGTATCATGAAAGAAATATCTCATGTGTCCTTGCTCGAACAAATCTTTGGCCAATGTTATTTGGATTGAGAGAGAAAGAGTTCTCCAAGAGAATCCGACAAGAGCAAGACTCGAGGAGAGACTGAATGGGCCTGACAGTACTATGCCTGATATAGGGTCTCTAAGATATTAGATGGATGAGAGATTATAGATACATGATAACTGAGGATAGATAGGTCCAAAGGATTGGATTCCCTTATATCCTCTGAGGGTCGTGGCGTAGTAGCTTGGTACGTCCATAGTCGATGAGTTGGGTGAATTATTATATAGATGACAAGTATGACTCACGGCCAGCTCGATATTGGGCCTAGAGGGTCACACATATATGGTAGGTGTTGTGATAAGTAGAGGTTCGGAAATGAGATATTCGCTAAACCCCCTATCTTATTGGATATCCATTAAGCTCTTGAATTATTGGATCCTGAGATGAGATCTAATAATTGCTAATAAGAGATTATTGGGTAGAAACCCACTAATCCAAGAGTCTTGGGTGATTGGATGGAGATCCAATACCCAATAGGGTAAAAAGATCCATTAGGATTTTCAGGGGGCCTCTATAAATAGGAGGGAACCAAAGCTCTATAGGCTGATGGTTTTCTTTTGGTAGCCACCTCCTGTTCTCCTCTCCCTAGAGAGAGAGGTGCATCCTTGCAATCCCTACCGTGTGGATACCGCTAGAGAGGAGGATGCTTGACCTCCTTCATCCTCTCCGATAGATCTTCAGGAATTCAGGGATATACGATCTCCCTAGGTATCTTCTTTTACACGTGTAATTTTGTGAATTTGTTTTTGATGCACTGATCTTCGCACGACGATGGAAACTTTCTACGGGAAATCTGGGGTTTTGTTTTCTGTTCTTCCGCTATGTATGTGATGTCGCTCCCCTGAAGGATTTCCCAATAGGTGACACTACATCGGCAATAGGTTCCCAAGTGGTTTGGGCAATGGTACCGCCCTAGGTCAGTGGTGGTACCGCTGACAGTTATTACCTGTCAACGATGGTACCATCTAACAAGTGATGGTACTACCCCTCCACAGAGTCCGAGGACTCTGTCAAGCGGTAGTATTACTAGACTGGGTTGTGGTACCACCCAATACACTAACAGAGCAAGGTCAACTAGCAATGGTACTACCAGTGCTAGGCGGTGGTACCGCCAGTACCTAAAAATCTGGGATATGACTCTTTTTTGCTTTAATTCTGAAGCTAATTAAGCCTATAAATACCCTTTACTTCTCAACTTGCAAAGTACATTGAGAAGTGATAAAAACTAAGTCAAAACTCTAGCAAATTTGTATTCGAAAGCTTAAGTGTTCACCTCCCAAAGCCATACTTTAAAAGTTCTATAAGTGAGTGTGAACCACTTGTAAAAGTCTATGAGTGGTGCTTGGTCGTTCCCCTTCAAGAAGAATTGATAGTGGAAGTTGGGAACTTCATCGGAGGAAGTTTCGGAAGTGGATGTAGGTCATTTGATCGAACCACTATAAATCGCTATGTACTTCTCTTGATGTATGAGTTTTAAATTGCAGCATTTTAATCTTTGCTTAACTACAATCTCTCAGTCTTCGGCTCTCTACTTTCTTTCATATTCACTCGAAACTCTCTCCTTGTCAAAATCATTTTTGTCAAACCAAAACTTTTCAACGCACAACTCTTTTTGAAATCGCTTTAAAATTATGGTTTTTATCCGCTGCACTAATTCACCCCCCACCTACCTCTTAGTGTCACTCTAGATCCTAATAGTTAGTATCAAAGGTAGGTCACT
This sequence comes from Musa troglodytarum, assembly GCA_023547065.1. Classification (NCBI taxonomy): domain Eukaryota; kingdom Viridiplantae; phylum Streptophyta; class Magnoliopsida; order Zingiberales; family Musaceae; genus Musa; species Musa troglodytarum. The sequence goes on along the minus strand of CP097502.1, from coordinate 41,069,910 downwards.
CTCATTTAGTTTAAAACCCAATAGAGATATTATATTCCGGTATTCTAGAGGGTCATTCAATTACACGTTCGCCTATGTTTAATGGGTCAGATTACACCTATTAAAAGTCTAGCATGAAGATTTTTCTTATTTTCATGGATTTTGAACTTTGAAATATTATTGAAAATGGCTTTAAAAAATTATCTCTTTCGATGAACTAATGGAATGAATCAAAGAAGAAGGTTTTTGCTCTTAATGTAAAGGCTATGAATGTCTTGTTTTGCACTCTTGATAAAAATGAGTTTAATTATGTTTCGATTTATTAATCGATTTTTAATATTTGGCATACTCTTGAAATCACTCATGAAGACAGTAGCCGAGTGAAAGAGTCCAAAATCAACCTCTTGGTGCATTCTTATGAATTATTTCGGATAAAACCAAGTGAGTCCATCGGAGACATGTACACACGTTTTATAGATGTCGTTAATGGACTCAAAGTACTTGGGAAAGGTTTTTCTAATTTTGAACTTTTAACTAAAATCTTAAGATCCCTCCCAAAAAGTTGGGATCCAAAAGTTACGGTCATTCAAGAGGCCAAGGACCTAAAAATGTTCTCTCGAAGAACTTATTGGGTCATTGATGACCTATCAAATGACATGACATGCTCATAATGAGCTCGATAACTCCCTTTCAAAGAGCAAGAAGGATATGGCAATGAGAACATAAGAAGACCACTTGAAAGAATCTTCAAGTGATAAGGAATTTGATGATGAACTTGTACTCTTGACTCAAAAATTTAAAAAATTTAAAAGAGGGAATAAATTTAAAAATGATTCTAAAAACAAACTTAAACTCAAAAAGGAACAAGTAATATGCTATAAATGCAAGAAGCCGGGGTACTTCAAAAGTGAATGCCCTCAAGACAAGAAGAAGGCCCAAAGGCAACATGGGATGACTCAAGTGGCTTCGAAGATGAAAAAGCAAGCAATAAGGAGATAGCTGACTTCGCTTTAATGGCTTTCGGAGAAGAGGTATATAATTTAGTTAATGAAAATTTATCTTTTGACAAGCTTTCAAATGCCTTTCATGAATTATTTAATGAATATAGAACTAATAGTAAAAAAATTAATTCGTTGAAAAAGGAGTATGCCCTCTTAGTCAATAAACTTGATAGTCTTAAACTTGATACTCCCTCTTTACCTTCATGCTCTAAGTGTGAATACTTAGAGGTAATTGAAAAAGAGAACTTGCTACTTAAAGAGACCTTAAATAAGTTTAAGATTGGTAGCAAGGGCTTGGACATGATCCTTGCAAATAAGGGTCATGTCGAAAAAAGAAGTGGAATTGGATTTGTGAGTGGATCTCACCAAAATCCAACCACCTTCATTAAAGGACCTACACTACATGTATCATCTCACTCAAAATATAACTTTTGTTGCAAACCTGGACATGTTATTTACAAATGTCCATTTAAGAAACTTAGCCCACATAACTTGATATGGGTTCCTAAAGGAACTATAAGGAACTCAATAAACAATGATAAGATTAGTAGATGAATTTTTGAGGCACCCAAGTTCAAATAGGTACCTAAAAACTATCCTCTTTTGTAGACATATTCACCTACACAAGCTAGGACCAAGAAATGATACCTTGATAGTGGATGCTCAAGGCACATGACTAGAGATCCATCACAATTCTTTAAGCTCACTAGCCAAGATGAAGGGTATGTCACCTTCGGAGACAAAAATAAGGGTAAAACCATTGGCAAGGGAACCATAGGAAACAATTCAAGCTTTTTAATTGATGATGTGTTATTGGTAGATGACTTAAAGCATATTCTTTTGAGCATTAGTCAATTTTGTGATAAAGGATATATTATAAAATTTAAATCTAATGCTTGCATTATTAAAAAATTACACAACAATACATCTATGATTGTACTAAAATAAAATAATATCTACACTATAAACATTGATGATCATAGTACTGAAATATACTTTTCGGCTTTGAATGATGATGCTTGGCTTTGGCATAGGAGATTAGGTCATACTCGCATGAAACTAATATCTCAAATCACATCTAAAGAACTTGTAAAAGGCATTCCCAATGTTAAGTTCATTAAAGGCAAAGTATATGATGCTTGTCAACTAGAAAAATAAATAAAAAATAGTTTCAAACCAAAAAATCAAATAAACACCTCTATACCATTGTAATTGATCCATATAGATTTATTTGGGCCAATTGACATAACGACCCTAGGAGGTAGCAAATATACCTTCATAATCATAGATGATTGTAGAAGATACACTTGGACCTATTTCTTGGCTCACAAAGTGATTGCTTTAAATGTTTTTCTAAATTTTGTAAATTTGCTCAAAACGAAAAGGGTTTTATGATTTCATCGATTCAGAGTGATCACGGTGGTGAATTTCAAAATTGTGACTTTTAAAATTATTATGAATCTATTGGTTATAACCACAACTTCTCTACTTCGAGGAATCATCAACAAAATGGAGTAGCAAAAAGAAATAATAGGAACTTACAAGAAATGACAAGAACCATGTTGAATAAACATAGTTTACCCAAATAATTTTGGACCGAAGCCATTAATACGGCTTGCTATATTATGAATAGGGTTCTAATAAGACTATCTCTCTCTAAAACTCCTTATGAATTGTGAAATAACAAAAAATTAAATGTTTCTTATTTTAAAGTTTTCGGTTACAAATACTTTATCTTGAATAAAAAGGATGCCCTAGGTAAGTTTGATGCAAAATCCGATGAAGGCATCTTTCTTAGTTACTCTTCTATTTCTAAAGTTTTTTATGTTTTTAATAAAAGAACCTCGGTTATAGAAAAATCTATTCATGTTGTTTTCAATAAAGTTTTCAAATTTAAGAAAAATGATTTTGATGATGATCTTAATTTTAATGGTTTAAATTTGAATAAAAACTCTCCTCCAAGTAGCGACTTGGATGCATCTTCTTCCTAAATTTTCTTACCTAAGGAATGGAAGTATGTAGATGCCCATCTAAAGGAGCTAATTATAAGAGACACATCAAAAAGAGTTCAAACTCGTTCTTCTTTTAAGAATTTTTGTGTCAACGCCACTTTTTTTTCTCAATTTAAACCTAATTGCATTGATGAAGCCTTGAAAGATAATTCGTAGGTTATCGCAATGTAAGAGAAATTGTACTAATTTGAGAGGAATGAGATGTGGAAGCTTGTTCCTAGACCTAGTGACCATTTAGTTACAGGTACTAAATGGGTATTTAGAAACAAGCAAGATGAATTTGGTATCATGGTTAGAAACAAGGCTAGATTAGTAGCCAAGGGTTTCAACCAAGAAGAAGCCATTAGGATACTCTTTGCTTATGCAAGTAGTAATAATTTTAAGTTATTTTAAATGGATATCAAAAGTGCTTTCTTAAATGATTTTATTTTCGAAGAAGTGTTTGTTGAACAACCACCCGGTTTTGAAAACTCTCTTTTTTCTAATTATGTATTTAAATTGGCTAATGCTCTCTATGGGTTAAAACAAGCCCCATGGGCTTGGTATGAGAGACTTAGCTCTTTTCTTATTTCAAATAATTTTACTAAAGGCAATGTTGATACTACATTGTTTATTAAATATTTTAAAAATAAGTTTCTTATTGTTCAAATTTATGTTGATGATATTATCTTTGGTTCTATGAATGAATCACTATGTGAATCATTTGCCAAGTGTATAAGTCATGAGTTTGAAATGAGTTTAATGGGTGAACTAACCTTCTTTTTAGGATTACAAATTAAATAACTTAGTGATGGTATATTTCTTAATTAAACTAAATATATATTAGAACTATTGAAGTGATTTAACATGGATAGATCAAAAGCCATAAACATTCCTATGAGTACCTTCACTAAGCTAGACATAGATGAAAGTAGAGAAAATTTTGATCAAAAGATATATAGGGGAATGATAGATAGTTTATTTTACCTCACTACAACTAGACTAGATATCATGTTTAGTGTAGAACTTTATGCTAGATTTCAAGCTAATCCTAAGTTATCTCATCTTAAAGCCATTAAAAGAATCCTTAGATATCTTAAAGGAACTCCTAACCTAGGATTATGGTATTCAAAATCCGATGACTTTGATTTAATAACCTATGCGAATGCAGATTTTAGCGGATGTAAAATAGATAGAAAAAGCACATCTGAAACATGTCAATTTTTAGGACATCTACTTGTTTCTTGGACTTCCAAGAAATAAAACTCGGTTGCATTATCCATAGTCGAAGCCGAATACATAACTGCAAGTGCATGTTGTGCATAAGTTGTTTAGATGAAAATATTTTAGAAGACTATGGAATTCATTTAAAAAATATTTTCATAAAATGTGATAACACAAGTACTATTTGTTCAACCAAAAATCTCATTCAACACTCTAGGACTAAGTATATTGACATTAGGCATCACTTTATACGAGGTCATGTCAATAATAATGATGTTACTCTAGAATTTATTGATACAAAATACCAATTAGTGGACATCTTCACAAACCCTTAAATGAAGAACAATTTGATTTCATTAGAAGAGAACTAGGTATGCTAAATTGTCTTAATACATAAAGTTGTTATATGTTTCTTTTTCGAAATTTTTCAACTTCAGTTTTCATGAACTCATCTTGATATTATCTTTTCAGATTTCAGATGACATCTTTTCGATATCATATTTTGAATGGAGCTCTCATTTTTATCCTTCTCCGATCTTGCATTGATACTCCTCCTTCTTCGATTAATGATTTTTAGCATCATGTACATGAATCTTCATTGATGATCTTTAATTAATATCATGCCCTTTTAATGTATTGGAAAATTTGATTCTATCGATTTTATACTCCCTCGACTTCTTTTAGCATGAATAAATGGATTTCATGATTTTTCACATTTTTGTATCATTTGAAGTTTATTGATTTTGTCTTCATGACACATGTAACTATACATAATCTTTATATCTTGAACTTTGCATAAAGAAAATGCTTTCAAGTTTTTATTTCTTGAATACTCTCTTTGGATTTCATTCATGTAAATTCGATGAATTTTTAACTCTTGTGTAAAATTCTACATATTAAGCTTTAAATGGCTTGATTGGTTATTTTCAACTTGATGAATGATAATGCCAAGATAGCCTTCATGAATTCCTCCTTATGAGAGTGCCAAGTTAGCCCTTTATAAATTTTTTGGATAATTTTTTTTTGGTATGAAAACATCATCATGACTCTTTTCATGAGTTTTGAGCTTAAATGATCTCTCTTTTCTTCTTCATGAATTTTTCTTGGATGAATATCATGAGCTCTTGATAAAATGTTTGATGAATGTCTGGGCTTCAATGATCTATCTTTTCACTTAATGATTTTATGGCTTAAATTTTCAATCAAATTGCCTCTTGAACTTTTTATCTCAATCCTTCTTGAATGAACATTCATAATTCCTATCATGAATTTTATGAATTTTATGTTCAAATGATCTCTTTTCTACCTCACTAATTTTATTTGGTAGAAATAATTCTTATAAGCCTTTAATAACTTGAATAATTCAGTTTTATGCTTCAAAAATTATTATACAGAATTAACTCTTAATTTATTTATGTATGAATCTTTCATGAGCTCTTAGAAATTCTTGTGAATTTTAGCCTCGATGATCTATCTTACAATTTTATAGACAAAAACTTTCAATAAGAATGAATGAATCACTTTTCATTGTCCTTCTTGATGGCTTTATCTTTCTCTTTTTGCCATTTTTCAAAAACTCCAATCATAATATTTAGCATCAAGGCCCATTTCTTTTTTGTTGATGACAAAGGGGGAGAAAAATATGGCAAGTTGAATTGATGACTTGATGGAATGAAAAATGCTTTGTATGTATCGAATTCCAATGTATTGCAATTGCCATGCTTTGTATCGTAAAATGTTTGCTATCATTAAAAGGATCGCAATGTATCGCAATTGTATGTAGTATATCGTAGTGTATTGCAATTGTATGGAATGTATCACATGCATCGCAAATGGCTCATACATGCTTAAAATGTTAATTTTTTGTAAGATTATTATTATATCATATTTAAATTTGGTATCATTCAATGATATGATAAGTTATCATTTCATTTGATGATGTATCGTAAAATGACACATGATTTGGATTTGTGCATTTTATTTTGATATCATTTGATCCTTGCTACATTTCAAAATTATAGTTGGTATCATGTGTCAAAATGATGATTGTCCATCATCATTCGACATTGAACTAGAAAATGAATGTCATACATTGACATCATTTTCAAACTGAGAAAAATATGAAATTTCATATTTATGAAAGATCATGCATGTTGAGCATGATGATAAGTTCAATGAATGCAACTTATTAGTTTTGGATTGAATTCAAGAGATTTGAATTCAAGTGTTTCTCTTATCAAAATATGGCATATAGATAGGGGGAATTGAGATTAACTCCGTCATCAATTGATTATCATCATAAAAAAGGAGGAGATTGTTGAATCTCAAATTTTAATGACGAAGTCAATTGATAGGTTATTTGATCTAATCTATATTATTGGAATAAGTGTGTAGGATTAACTACGAAGATATAAAATAAATTGCTAGAGTCAAGTACATTAGGAGTTCGAGACTTTACTAGAAGTTCGAAGGATCATCAGAAGTGCTGCTGGAACTGGCCGAGAATGAATTGGGGACTTGCCAAAAGGTTTTGGAAGTTTGTCGGAAGGTTCGTTAGAGGTTCACGAAGCTCACTGAAAAAGTTTGAAAGTTTGCCAAAAGATTCATCGAAACTCGCGATTAAGTCCAGGACCCTATTAGGAGTCCGCCAAAAGATATCTGATGGTGTGTCGGAAGTCTGCCGGAAATTCGCTAGAAGCTCGTCAGAAAAAGACTCAACGTCACCAGATTTAATTTGCTTAGAAATATATTTCAATTTCATAGTTAACACATAATTAGGGTTAGGATTAGATGATAATCCTAATAAACCCTTATAGGAGCCAATTAGGTCTTAATTGGACTGAATTGGGTTAGATTCAAGGCCCATTCAATAGTGTTGGACCATGTCTAGGGGTGGCATTGTTAGACTGGGGTGGTGGCACTACTCCGGGAATAGGTTCCCAATGGTCTGGGCGGTGGTACTGCCCCAAGTCAGCGGTGGTACCATTAATAGTTATCACCTATCAACGGTGATACCATTTGACAAGCGATGGTACCACCTCTCCATAGAGTTTGAGGACCCTATCAAGTGATAGTACCACTAGACTGGGCAGTGGTACCACCCAGTACATTAACAAAGTAGGGTCAATTGGAGGTGATACCGCCAGTGCCAAGCGGTGGTACTGTTAGTACTAGAAATCCCAGGATATGACTCATGTTGGCTCCAATTATGAAGCCAATTGAGTTAATAAATATTCCTTACTTCTCAGCTAGCTAAGCATGTTGAGAAGTGATAAAAACTAAGTCAAAACTCTAGCAAATTTGCATTCAAAAGCTTGAGTGTTCACCTCCCAATGCTACACTTGTAAAAGTTTTGTAAGAGAGTGTGAACCACTTGTAAAAGTCTATAAGAGGGGTGCTTGGTCCTTTCCCTTCAAGAAGAATTGATAGTGGAAGTTGGAAACTTCATCGGAGGGGGTTTCAGAAGTGGATATAGGTCATTTGATCGAACCACTATAAATCGCTGCGTACTTCTCTTGATGTGTGAGTTTTAAATTGCTGCATTTTAATCTTTGCTTAACTACAATCTCTCAGTCTTCGCCTCTCTACTTTCTTTCATATTCACTCGAAACTCTCTCATTGTCAAAATCATTTTCATCAAACCTTAACTTCTCAATGCATAACTCTTTTCGAAATCGCTTTAAAATTACGGTTTTTATCCATTGTACTAATTCAACCCCCCCCCCCCTCTTAGTGCTACTCTAGATCCTAACAGAATATCCCATATATTTTTACTCAAGTAAATTCCTAGCTAGGGTCATTAGGATTGAGAGAGAAGTTCTCTAGGAGAATCTGATTAGAGCGAGACTCGAGAAGAAACCGTATAGACCTAATAACACCATACCCGATATACAGTCTTTGGGATATTAGATAGATGAGGGACTATAGATACATGGTAACTAAGGACAAATAGGTCCAAAGGATTGGATTCCCTTATATCGTCTGGGGATTATGGCGTAGCGGCCTAGTACATCTATAGTCGATGAGTCGAATGGATTATTATAGAGATAATAATTCACTAAGCTAAAAGGAGTTCTGATATGTATGACTCATGGCCAACTCGATATTGGGCCTAGAGAGTCACACATATATGGTAGGTGTTGCGATGAGTATATGTTTAAATATGAGATATCTATTAGAGCCCCTATCTTATTAGATATCCAATAAGCCCATGAATTATTGGATCCCATGGATGAGATCAAATGAGAGCTAATAAGAGATTATTGAGTAGAGACCCATTAATCTAAAGAGGCTTAGGTAATTGAATGGAGATCTAGTACCCAATAGGATAGGATCCATTAGAGTTAAATTGATAAGGGACCCCTATAAATAGGAGGGAACTAAAGATCCATAGGAAAGGCTCTCTTGGCTACCACCTCCTATTCTCCTCTCCCTTTAAGGAGCATTTTTGCAGCCCCTACCATATGGATCACCACTAAAGAGGAGGACACATTCTTCCTCTTTCATAGATTTGTAGGATTTTAAAGATATACGAACTCCCTAGCTTGCTTGGTCTTACTTCACCATCAAGAAACGAAAGAAGACTTCCATATCCAAGCTTAGCTCAGACGTAGGTCGCTTCTTTTTTGGTGTGTAGTAGTGTTAAACCAAAATACCCAATAAGCATAAGCATTAGCTCTCCCTGAAAAGGAGGTGATCCAACCGCACCTTCTAGTATGGCTACCTTGTTATGACTTCACTCTAGTCACTAGCCCCGCTTTCGGTATCCCCCTACTTGTAGTTAAGGTAACGACTTCAGGCATGGCCAACTCCCATAGTATGATGGGTAGTGTGTACAAGGCCCAAGAACGAATTCACCACCGTATGGCTGACCAGTGATTACTGGTGATTTCGGCTTCATGCAGGTCAGTTGCAACTTGCAAACCATACTAAGGACGGGTTTTTGGGGTTAGCTCATCCTATATCTTTCTTATACGTGCTATTTTTCAATTTTGCAAATTTTTGCACACCAATCTTCATACAATAACAAGAACCTTATTTTCTATGAAATCTAGGTTTTTTGGTTTCTATTCTTCCTCTGAGCATGTGATATCGTCCCAGATTTTCTAACAATGGTATTAGAGCCAAGTTATTTATGCAAATGATTGGATTTTAAATTACATTTGTTATATTTTAGAAAGACTTTTGATGTCAAAATTGTTGAAGCAAAGGGCGAGAAAGGGTAACAAATGTTGTTGCCCTCGTAAATTGGCCAAAGGTTGCTTGTAGCCTTGGCCGAGAGCTCCCTTGCTCTCGACCTGGCCACTTGCAGCAGGTCACCTACGGGTAGGGTTCACAGGCAACCAATGGACATTTGCCTGTAGTGACAATGCCTGTGGGTAGGGCGCCCGCTGGTAGGTTGTCTATAGTGTAAAGAGAGGTGCCTACGGGTACAGTGCCTATGGGCGAGACTCGTGGGCACTGCACTTACGTGCGAGCCACTTGCTAGGGTGGTGCTTGCCCCATGTCGGCAGGTGAGACTCGTGGGCAAGCCGCCTATGGGGGCGACCCTCACCCGTAGGGCAATCGTCGCCAACAAGTAGGGATGGCCGTCGCCCACAAGCAAAGGGGCTTTCTGTCTAAATTACATGTATGTCCTTCATAAATTAAAAATTTCCTATATATCTTGAATTTTAAAAAAGTATTAATTAATTAAAAGATTTAATTAACTATTATTATTTATCTAGTAGTCTTACATATTGATTTATACATATGATGTATGATATGGATGGATGATCATGGATCATATGATGTGATGTGTGTGTATTATGATTATTATTATTATTATTGAGGCCTACGAGCCTTTATTTTTTTTCATTTATTGTCGGGCCTATAATTATGTTGTAATTATATAAGGAGGTGCGGCAGGAGCATGGAGGGGACAACGAGACTCACGAGGCTTACAATCGCGACATATGGAGATGCGCTAAGATATCGATATAATCAATGATGACAAGATGGACAATCACAAGGCATGGAGATGTATCGATGCACACATAGATCATGATATAAGTGATTGGGCCTACTGGCTCTAACTTGATCACATTAGACTGTGGTGTATAGTCATCTGGTATGATTGCTCATGTGATGTGTGATTGCTTATACACCTACTACATATATATGTTAAGACTTTTGCTAGGAGAGTCCTAATTTAGTTTCATTGAAGGGGGCAAACATGTAAATCCTAAGGGTATTCATGTAAATCCTATCTAGCCGACCCCTATTAAAGAGGTGAAGAGGCCAGCTAGGTTAGGATTAGTTTGGAGGTTGCTTCTTAGAGAAGCATTAGGAGTTGATTAGAAGTAGGGGTCTTGAGTAGGAGTCATATTAGGAGTTAGAATTTAGAAGCCCTATAAATAGCTATGTATTCACTCTCTTTTCTTCATGAATAGATCAATCCTTTTAGCAGCCTTTGAGCAACTACTTGGAGGAAGGAACCCCTATAAAGTTCCAAGGAGGCCGATCCCCTAAAGAGATTAACCCCAAGCTTAGAATTCGCAAGGGTTCTAACACTTAGTATTAGAGCAGTATTCTTGGCGTCTCACTGCCCTTCCATAGCCATCTATCAGCCCTCCACAGCAGCCCAAAGCAATTCCCACAATTGCTTAAAAGGTCATCGTCGAATTCTGTCATCATCTACACCACCGTGGATCATCCTTTGATCTCCTCGTGAATTATAATAGGTTCTGGTTTCCTACCTTACTACTATTGTAATTTAGTTATCCATATTCAAAAAATGTAAAAAAATTATTCCTATATTGATACATAAACTTTTTGTCATAAAGTGCCTCCAAAGAAGGAGGGACAGCCCTTAGACATGCTTCAGCCATGCATGAGAGTGGACTTCCCACGATGGGAAAAAGGAGACCCGATGGGGTGGATTTTATGCGCTAAACATTACTTTCGTTACTACCGAACGTCGGATGATGCTATGATGGAAATTGCTGTCATCCACCTTGAAGGAGATGCTATTCAATGGTACAATTAGCTAGAATACAATCATAGGGCTCTAACGTGGAATCAATTTAAGAACCCACTGCTGAACTGTTTTGGATCTACGGAGTATAAAAATATCGACAGCCAACTCACAGAGATTCGACAAACCTCTACGAGTTAAGAGTACCAAACTAGGTTTGAGAAGCAATCCTACCTTGCTCATGATTGGGCTGACCATCAATTATTAGGAACATTCATCGAATGACTCAAGCCAGAGATAAAAGGGGAGGTTAAGGGTGACAGCCTCGTACCGTGATAGCTGTGATTTCTTTCGCCCGAATACAAGAAGAACGACTCAACCAAGATACTCAGAGGATAAGAACCTCTCCTAGGCCTATGGCTTATAAACCTCCTTCTACTCACAACCAGCCTTCACTCCCAAAAAAATTGACAAGAGAAGAACTACGTGGCTGATTTGCAAAGAGTCTTTGTTGACATTGCGATGAGCCGTAGAACCATGATCATCGCTGCAAAAGGGGTCACCTCGTACTAATTGAACCTCTTGAAGATATGGAGGAAGAGGTCCAGGAGCATAAGGAAGAGGCCACAGATGAAGAACAAAAATCGGTTGATATTACAATGCATGCCCTTGCCGGTTATGCGAACCTGTAAACGATGAAAGTGGGAGGACTTCTGAAGCAACAATTGATCACCTTTATTATTGACACCGGGAGCACTAATAATTTTATAAATAGCAAGGTTGCTATCCAGATGGCCTTACCTATTGAGAATTATAGCATGTTTGATGTTAAGATCACCGATGGATGAATTTTGAAGTGTGATCGTAGGTGCCCACGGGTGAAACTATTACTGCAGGACCAAAAGATAATTGCATATTTCTTCCTCCTCCCTCTCGATGGTTATGAGGCCATGCTTGGCATCGAATGGCTGATGATATTGGGTGATATTTCTTGAAATTTTTTAAAACTAATTATGAAATTTTACAGTAAGGGGAAACAAGTGATACTGCGCGGGAAACGTGGGAGCGACGTAACGATGGTTTGCACACAATGAATAGAGAAAGTTTTGCACAAAGTATGCAATGGCTTTTTGGTACAACTTGAGCAGCAATCTATGGGAGAGCCAACCAAATTTGAAGACCCAAACCTACTTCTCTTGCTTGTTGAATTTTCAGATTTATTTGATGAACCGCGCAGCCTACCTCCTACCCGCCGGCATGATCATCGTATACTAATTCTTCTAGGTAAACCTCCAGCAAATACTCGGTCATATCAATATCCACATCCCTAGAAGGATGAAATAGAAATAATTGTAAAAGAGATGCTTGAAACATGAGTTATTCGGCCAAGTTGCAGCTCCTACTCTTCATCGGTGCTCCTCGTATGAAAGAAGGACGGAACATGGCGAATGTGCGTTGATTACCTAGCTCTCAATGGCATAACCAACAAGGACAAGTACCATATTCCAATAATAGATTAATTACTTGATACATTAAAGGGATCACGAGTCATCCAAAAGCTGGACCTTCGATCCGGTTATCATTAATACGAGTGTGCGAAGAAGACATACCAAAAACCGCCTTTCGAACGCACAACGACCACTACAAATTTTTGGTAATGCCCTTTAGTCTCACCAATGTTCCCTCCACCTTCTAGAACCTTATGAATGATATTTTTTGGAGTTATCTTCATAAGTTTGTGTTGGTTTTCTTTGACGATATCCTTATTTACAACCCTTCTCTTGAAAGTCATTTTCAGCACTTATGACTTGTTTTGACGATTTTGTGAGAATATGTACTTTTTGTCAAAAAATCGAAGTGCAACTTCCTTCAACAGAAGGTGGAATATCTTAGGCATATCATATCAGAGGAAGGTGTGGTGGTGGACCCCTCCAAATTGAAGTAATGCAAAACTAGCCAACCCCAAGGAATATAAAATCGCTGCGCGGCTTTCTCAGTTTAACAGGCTACTATCACAAGTTTGTGAAAAACTATGGAAAGATCAGTACACCCCTTACTTCCTTACTAAAAAAAGATGCTTTTCAATGGTTGGACAAAGTACCACCACCTTCGTCGAACTTAAAGCCGCAATGTCGACAACGCTTGTACTAGTGCTACCCGACTTCGACAAGACTTATTATTGAAGCCGATGCCTTCGGAGTTGGAATTGGTGCTATACTAATGCAAGATGGCCACCCTCTCACTTATACCAATAAGTCATTATCTCTTTCCCATCTTAAGATGACTATTTACGATAAGGAGATGCTCGCGATTGTGCATACGGTGGCCAAATGGAGACTGTACTTAATCGGGCGATGCTTTCAAATTAAGATCAACCATAAAAGCTTAAAATATTTCTTGGAGTAGAAGATATCTTTCCTCAAGTAGCAAAAATGGGTAACAAAGCTTCTTGGATATGATTATGAAATAACTTACAAAAAGGGTAAAGAGAATATTGTAACAGATACACTTTCGAGGTTACCCGAGCAAGCTAAATTTTTGACTGTTTCACTTCTAACTAGCAACTTCCTTGAGGATATTAGGAGGGAATGGCAAGATGATCTAATGACTCATAAAATCATAAAAGAATTGGAGGAAGCACCAATCTCCGTGACTCATTACAGTTGGGACTTAAAAGACTTACGTTATAAAGAATGCATTGTGCTTGTGCCAAATTCTACTTGCATAAAGACTATCTGTCAAGAGATGCATTCTACACCTATGATCGGGCACTCCAAGTTCCTTAGAACCTATAAGAGAATTAAGTAAAATTTTTATTGGGTAGGGATGAAAAATATTATTACTGAATTTGTAGCACAATGTGATGTATGTCACCAATATAAAGGCAAGACAGTAGTAAGTCTTGGAAAGTTGTCATCTCTACCCATCCTAGACTCAATATGGACCGATATATCAATGGACTTTATTGAAAGTCTTCCCTCATCACAAGAAAAAGGTACAATTCTTGTTGTGGTTGATCACCTTACAAAGTATGCTCACTTTTGCATTGTTCGTAATTCCTACACTGCTTCTAGTATTGCTCAAATCTTTATGAAGAATATTATAAAATTATATAAGATGCTGAGATCTATGATAAGTCATCGTGATACGATCTTCACGAGCAAATTTTGGATAGAGTTATTCTAGATGCAGGGCACTAAATTGAAGATGAGTATGGCATATCACCCACAAACCGACTGCCAGACTGAAGTGGTGAATAGGTGCTTAGAGACATACCTCGGATGCTTCACTAGAGACCGACCAAAAGAGTGGACAACGTGGCTTCCCTGGGCTGAGTGGTGGTATAATACAACTTATCATTCATTTATAAAATGTACTCCCTCTGATGCTATATATGGTCGACCTCCCCTTGTAATCCCAAAATATATGTTGGGCACCTCTAAAGTAGAACAAGTAGACAGGAAACTATAGGACAAAGACAAAATGCTGAAGTTACTAAAAGATAATCTCACTACAGCTCAATTAAGGATGAAACAATAATATGATCAACACAAAGGTGAAAGAGAATTTTCAATAGGAGATTGGGTCTTTTTATGGCTCCAGCCATACAAGTAAATATTAATCAAGACCAAAACATCCATAAAGCTTTCACCTCGATTTTATGGACCCTACCAGATTTTGGAGCACATCGGAGCAGTAGTATACAAATTGGACTTACCCGCCAGCTCTCGAATCTATCCAGTCTTCAATGTGTCATGTTTGAAGCTCAAGTTGGGATAAAACGAGACAACCCAAAGCCACCTACCAAATATGACTACCCAAGGAGAGCTCTTGACCCAACCAAGTACCATTATTGATCGACGGATCGTGACTTAACGACGACGACCCACTACTAAAGTGCTAATACAGTGGGCAAACCTACCAATAGAAGATGTCATTTGGGAGAACTATGACGACTTGAAGATCAAATTCCTAGAATTCATAGAGCATCAGCCTCGAGGACAAGGCTGATTTGAAGAGGGTGGGTCTGTTAGGACTCTAGTTAGGAGAGTCCTAATTTAGTTTCATTAAAGGGGGCAAACATATAAATCCTAAGGGCATTCATGTAAATCCTATCTAGCCGACCCCTATTAAAGAGGTGAAGAGGCCGGCTAGGTTAGGATTAGTTTAGAGGTTGCTTCTTAGAGAAGCATTAGGAGTTGATTAGAAGTAGGGGTCTTGAGTAGGAGTCCTATTAGGAGTTGAGGTTTAGAAGCCCTATAAATAGCCATGTATTCATCCTCTTTTCTTCATGAATAGATCAATCCTTTTAGTAGCCTTTGAGCAGCAACTTAGAGGAATAAACCCCTATAGAGCTCCAAGAAGGTCGATCCCCTAAAGAGATCAACCCCAAGCTTAGAATCCATAAGGGTTCTAACAATATATATATTCGTATACGATGTCGATATATATATTAAATATATATGTATGTGAGACATTATATTAGGAGACCGAATAAAAAATCTCCTCTCTCTATAATATTAAATTAGTAAATGTGAGACAATTAGATTAACCCACGTGACCTTCCATCGTTATAGGGAGAAATCGATTCTCGATATAGGTTAAGTTGGTTGAGTCCCTTGAGGCTTACCTATATTGCGATTCGATATCTGGCCTACGACATAGAGATGTCACTCGTGACTTGAGGACTTAGTATGCTTGGTCGAGTCTTTCGAGGGCATATCATCGAATTAAACTCATCTTGTAATAATGGTGATGACTTAATTGAATGTCATGGTTGATCGAGTCCCTCGAGACCATGATGGTTCGGAGGCCAAACAAGACGATAATCACAATGAGTTGTGATCGACATGAGTTGTCTACCTTTCCAGGCTTAGCATGATTGGTCGAGTCCCTCGAGGTTATGTTAAGACACTGATTGGATCTCGATCCCCACTAGAGATCTGCCTAGGGTTTTCGATTTATATATTGAAGAGAGTTATGTGATTCGTGAGAAAATAGTAAGAGTAGATTAAGATAGAAGATCATATCTTGATTATTTATTTATACAAAATATGCATGTTATTCATTTCTACTATATTATTTTTTGAAAAATATCGCTTTCAAATCCCTTATGTGGTATAGTTCATTTCAACTACATCATTGATCCAAATTCAACAGATTAGCTTCGTAACTTGAGAATTATTCTCACAGCAGAGAAAATCACATACATCATTGACATAGTGATGCCTATGCCCGAGGAAGGGGTAAGCGAGGTTAAGATCACTTGCTATGTGAAGTACATAGATGACTCCACTCTTGCTCAATGTTATATGTTGGGCTCAATGACTCCCGAGTTACAGAGGTAGCATGAAAAGATGGATGTTAGATCCATTCTTCTACATCTCCGTAAATTATTTGAGGAATGGGAAAGAAATCAGTGATATGAGATATCTAAAAGTCTTTTCCGTGCTAGGATAACTAAGAGGACACCGGTACAGAACTATGTCCTTAAGATGATTGAGTGAATAGAGAAACTCATAGGTCTAAGAATGGTCCTAGAGGAAAACCTGTACATGGATCTTATGCTTCAGTCTCTACTAGATTTCTTTTCTCAATTCATTATAAATTTTAATATGAACAAGCTTGAGATGACTCTTCCTAAGCTCCTCAATAGGCTGACAGCACCATTAAGAAAGAGAAGATAGTTCTCTTTGCTAGTGAGATTAGAAAGAAAAGGAAAGTAGAGAAGTCCCTTAAGAAGGGCAAGGGTAAGGGCAAGGGCAAACCGGATAAAGCAAATGTTGCTAAGAAAAACCCAGCAAATGACAAAGAGTAGTGCTTCCACTATGGTAAAGATGGGCATTAGAAGAGGAATTACAAAGAGTACCTTGTAGAGAAGGTGAAATAGAAGCTTAGAGAAGCTTTAGGTATTTTCATGATCAATCTCCATTTGTCATACTCTTATAATAATATATGGGTATTAGATACCGGTAGTGCTTATCACATCTGTAATTCATTGTAAATTCTGATAAGATCTAGGAGATTGGTGAGAGGCGAGATGGACCTCAAGACGGGCAATGAAACAAAAGTTACTATAATGGCTGTTAGCGAGGTCACTCTATATTTACCTAGTGGAGCTACTATTATATTGGATGTATGTTACTTTGTTTCTTGTATTATCAAAAATATTATTTTCATTTCATGTTTGATAGTAGGTAGTGGATATAAATTAGTTTTTTAGAATAATGGTTATTCAGTAATATTGGATGAAAAGATCATCACTAAAGGAACATTATATAATGGTTTATTTATGCTAGATATTG
Source organism: Musa troglodytarum (assembly GCA_023547065.1). NCBI lineage: Eukaryota > Viridiplantae > Streptophyta > Magnoliopsida > Zingiberales > Musaceae > Musa > Musa troglodytarum. Next base: position 41,052,455 of record CP097502.1, on the reverse strand, counting down.
CTCCACATATCATGAATATAAGTGCATTCAAGAGGAAATGAGATGAGGTAAATAGTGTATACCTATGGCATTATAGGCTAGGTCATATCCATGAGAGAAGGATTCAAAAGTTGCTAAAGGATGGATATCTAGATCCAATTAACTATGAGTCATATGCAACTTGCGAGCCTTGTCTTCGTAGAAAACTAATCAACTCTCCATTTAATAGAACAAGAGAGAGAGCCACTGAGTTATTAGAACTTATACATAGCAATGTATATGGTCCCATGTCAACTCAGGTCATAGATGGTTACTCATACTTTATCACTTTCACTAATGATTCTCTAGGTACAGACATGTGTACTTGATCAAGTACAAGTCTGAAGCCTTTGAGAAATTCAAGGAATACAAGAATAAAGTAAAGAACCATATTGGAATGAGTTAAGACTCTTTGATCAAATAGAGGAGGAGAATACTTGAGTATGGAATTCACTCAGTTCCTCAAGGACTATGAGATTCTGTGTCAATGGACACCTCCTTATATACCACAACTAAATGATGTATCAGAAAGAAGGAATCGTATGCTATTAGATATGGTATGGTCCATGATGAGTTTCGCTGACTTACCCATCTCATTTTGGGGATATGTCCTAAAGATCATAGCTTACCTTCTTAACAGAGTTTCATTTAAATTGGTAGTGTCTACACCATATGAGATATGGAAAGAAAAAAAGCTTGATCTTAAGGCTATTAAGATTTAGGGTTACCCTGCCCATGTTAAAAGATACAACCCCAATAAATTAGAATTTAGGATAGATTGGTGTAAGTACGTGGGATACCCTAAGGAAACTTATGGATATTTCTTCTGTAAATCCGAGGATTAAAAGGTCTTTGTAGCCAAGATAGTAGTGTTTCTTGAGAAGGAATATATTCTTGGTGGAGATAGTGGGAGTGTAATAGAGTTGAGTGAGGTTGGAGAACCTAACTCAAACATCATTTTACAATCCAAGTCTGTTTAGGTACCTAGCACACAAGTTCCGACTTTACGTAAGTTTAGTAGAGTACCCCATCATCTTGATAGATATATGAGACATATCAAAAGAGAGGATATTGAGGACATTGATCCTTGACCTATAAGGAGGCTATTATGAGTATAGACTCTAGGAAGTAGTAAAAAGCCATGAATTCTAAGATGGGTTCCATGTACTCCAATAAGGTTTGGAATATAGTTGATGCACCGAGAGTATCGTAACCATTAGTTGTAAGTGGATCTTTAAGAAGAAGATCAAAAATGTGGAGACCTATAAAGTAATGTTAGGCTAAGGGGTATCTGTTAGGATCAGCTTGGCACGAGGGGTAAATTAGTGCAACGGTAAAGATTATATTAAATTTGTGATTTTAGAAAATCATTTCGTATGAAAAGATTCATTTTGATGAAAGCCATATAAAAAATGTGTTTAACTTAAAAGCGATTGTAAGAAAGTGATGAGGAAGTGGAGAAAGTAAAGTAATAAGTTTGCAACAAGATAAATAGTAAGAAATAAATACATACTAGATTTTATAATAGTTCGGTCATCCAACCTATGTCTACTCCCAATTCCTCTTTTGTCGAGGCCATCGGCTTTCACTATCAATCTTCTTTCCAATGGGTGAAGATCAAACACCCTTACAGCACTTTCTCCTTTGGACAGGCTCAGGAGAGAACCCTTACAAGCACTCACTCCTCTCTTTTAAATTGAAAGCAAGTAAAGACTAGAGGAGAGATTTCTCAAATGATTTCTACAGTGTTTTCTTACTTTTAAACTTTTTATGCTTATATATTCCAACCAGGGATAAGAGAGGTATTTATAGGCTCCAAATGGATTCAAAATTAGAGTCAAAACCAATCCCATCCCGGGTCTTCCGGGTACTAGAGATACCCCCGCTAGTGTTGGGCGGTACCACCACCCAGGCTTTCTGTCACTAGGCAGTACCATCGCCTAGTCTGGTGATACCACCGCTTGGCACACTAGGCTACCAGTGAACTAAGGAGTACCATCGCCCTAGTCTGGTAGTACCATTGCCCATATACATTATCACTGAGCGGTACCACCACCCAAACTCAGTCTAGAAGCCTGAGCCTTTAAGCAGTTCCACCGCCCACCCTAGCGGTGCCATCGCTTGACGTGGTATTCGGGCAGTGTATGGGCCTTTCATCCGGCCCAACATAGTCCTAATTTAGGCCTCATTAGCCCCTAATTGAGTTGACCTAATTCTAACCCAATTAAACCTAATTCTACTTCGATCTAGATAATTATTACAAAGCGAATCAAATTTGTTACCCGGCATGTCATTAGTCCATCGGCTCTTCGTCTGATTTTTCAACACATCGTCCTCTCTTGCGGCTTGTTATCTAATTGGCAGTTATCCTCTACAACTCCAATCTCCTTGGCGCAACTCTGATCTTCTTGGCCCAATGCTCAAATCCTTTGTTTGAAGCCTTCTACCAATACGTCGATCGATCCTCCGGTCGACATCCAATCTTCTAACATATTTTCCTCTAGTGCAACATTAATTCTTTCTACTTCAATTATCTAATCCTAATTGAAAGTAGACCTACATCAATGAAAACATAATCAGATCATTAATCACAATCAATTAGTTTCATCATCAAAATCCAAGATTCAACAATCTCCCCCCTTTTGATAATGATAACTAATTAATGACGGAGTTAACCTTAACTCCCAAAGTTTAAACAAACCCCCCCTTATCAATATGCTATATTGATAGAAAAATTAAAAATTAAAAATTTTGAATAAATCATGTAATAATTAAAATATATAATACATCATACAATACATAAAATCATCAATATACTTCTCCCTCTTTATCATCAACAAAAAGGAGAAGTGGCACCTAGCAAATGTTTGAAGATATGTAAATTTTACACAATTCAAGCTAGATTTGCAAAACTTTTCAACATTTAATAATAACAAGTTTTAAAGATGTGCAATGTTGTAATTTATCACTTGCTTCTTGAAATGTGCAAGTTTGTACTTTTCCTTCTTAAGATAGACAAGATAGCACTTTGCTTCTCTTTGTGATATTTCAAGGGAGCACATTTTATTTTTTCTCTTTTGAGAAGTGCAACTAAGTTTTGTCTTTGCAAGCTAGCAAATTTTTGTTTGCAAAAAGCTAGCAATTTTGTAAAATATACATCACTTTAAATATGCAATCTAACAAGTTAAAGAACAATGTGCAACTTTGTAATTTCTTTCTTCTCTTTTGAGAAGTGCAAGTTTTGCCTTTCTTTGTAGGTTCTAGCTAGCAAGATTTCTTTCTCTTGTGATACACAAGCTAGCAAGCTAATGATAATAGATAAGATTTCCTCAACTACACAAGGAATCTCGGTGGACAATTGAGGAAAATCCTCTCTTCTTCTTCTCTTCTTATGTGTATAAATAAGACTTTGTTAAGCCATATTCAATACATTCTTATTCATTACAATTCAATTTATCATGGTATTAGAGCCCTTGCATTAAGCAAGTGCTTTTTTTTTTCTTCTTTTTCTTTCCGCTGTCAAGCGACAGCATTGACGGCAGGCTGGTCTGCTCCACCATCCACTGATGTAAGACTGACGCTATCTACGTCACCGTGCAAAGAACGTAGCACCGTCGCCCAAAGACTCACCGAAGTAGAGTTCTCTCTACTGCCGTCTCCTCTTCCCTCTCGCTGCCTACTACTGCACTAACCAGCGGACAGCAGGACACCAACCCGGCCGTCTCTTCTTCCTCTGCCATCACCAATCTTCCTCATCGGCGGACTTCACATAAGCGCTACATTGGTCGCCTCGCCCTCGGTGCACACTGCACCCTCCTCTCTCTGCTTCCAAAAGCTGTTCAAGTAGCGGGCACCAATTTTCACTAGTTTTGCAGGTGGAGCAACCCCGGCGCCGTTGCACTCCACTTAGGCAGACCCGCAGTCACCGGTGACGCAGTAGCCACGTCAAACGAGCACCCCGTCTAGGCCCAGCAGTGGCTGGATCAGCCAGCAAGGACCGACAGGGTGATACAGCTCTCCTTCCTCGACAAAAGCAAAGCACTCTCTGTCTCGGCAGTCACTCGTCATCTTGCTCGAGCGAGAAAGGGTCGTCGCTAAGTTTTCTAGCTATAGTCCTCGGCATCTCTACAACCACCTCAGCTGCAGACAGCATCTCCTCCCAACCATGCCACCACCGTCGTCGGCCTTGATCCTCCGGTCGAGCGTGGTCCATTTCGAGCGGATTTCAGAAACAGAGCAGCCTCGGTGCTCTTTCCCCTCCTTCCCCCTCTCCACCACCGCCACTACCAGCGACCATTGACGTTGTTGCTCCCTCAAACCGCCACAGCCAGCATGCGGTGTGACAAAAATAGGACAGCATTGCTGATCTCAGCCTCGGCACTCTCTTCTATGGAGAACGCTCTCTCCTCTACTATCGAACTCCACCGAACGGTGTGATCTGCACCGGTTGAGTCTTCGACACCTGTTCTGCACCAAGCGAATCAATCCGGCGGAGTGACAGCGGTTTCCTCCTTCCTACGACCCATCGAAGCCGACTACTTCCTCTGCCGAAGGCTCCTCTCCGCTGCCTCTTTTGTCATGATGATCTACGGTAGCAGGACGCCGAGGAAGCTACCCCTTTAGCTCACATCCAAGCACATCAAGATTGCTACCTAGTGTTGGCCATAATTTACAGCAAATTTCACAACTGATTGATGCCATCATATCATCAAATGGCTTCATCGTTTACCTCTAATACTCCAATCATTGTCCTTGCAGGGAACCATAGTACTTCTCAACCTCCAAGCCTCATCACTATCAATGCTACGGCACTCATTCCTTTCAAGTTATCCAAAAGTGAAAATTATGCATCTTGGCGTGCACAATTTTTTAATCTTCTATTTGGATATGACCTCATAGGTTATATCGACGGCTCTCTCCATTGTCCACCTGTAGTGCTCAACATCCCAGAAGGATCTAGTACAATACCAAATCCAGCTCACAAACTGTAGTTACGTCAAGACCATCTCATCCTCCAAGCCTCAGTCGCTGGGTCCGTCGCCCCACTAATATCTTCATGTATGACTGCTGCAGAAGCATGGTCTAAGTTGCAAACGACATTGGCTCTCACATGTCTAGACATCTCATTTGTAGTTAATAAATTATCACAGTTCATACATCGACTATCTACAATTCATTGGTCTGTGGTCAAACGAATTTTGTGATATCTTAAGGGGACTCTCAATCATGGCCTTTTTCTTTGCAAACACACCCCACTTCATCTTCATGCCTTTGCTGATACTGATTGGGCAGGAAATTATGATGATAGAACGTCCACGTCTGGACATATTATCTTTCTTAGAGCTAATCCAATCAGTTGGAGTTCTAAGAAACAAAAGACAATTGCCCGATCCACAACTGAAGCTGAATACCATGCCATCGCCATAGCTACTACTGAAATAAATTGGATCACAAATCTGCTCAAGGAACTCAATGTCAACTCTACCTTTCCTCCTACAATATACTATGATAATATTGGAGCTACCTATTTATGTGTCAATCCAGTATTTCACTCACGCATGAAGCATATTGCCATTGACTTCCACTTCGTACGAGATCAAGTTGTCAGACATCAACTACGTGTTTCTCACGTACATACGGCTGATCAACTAGCAGACTCACTCACGAAGCCTCTTACTCATAAATTATTTTCATTACATCAGTCCAAGATCAGTGTCTTTGATAGGAGCATGATCTTGCGAGGGCATGATAATAGATAAGATTTCCTCAACTGCACGAGGAAATGTCGATAGACAGTTGAGGAAAATCCTCTCTTCTTCTTCTCTTCTTATGTATATAAATAAGGCTTTGTTAAGCCATATTTAATACATTCTTATTCATTACAATTCAATTTATTAGCTAACTCCTCCTTTGTCATTGTCAAAAGGAAGTGAAGAATACAATGTTTGTAAGATTTTTACATCAATTTTCAAATCGTGACAAAAGGCATACAATCAATCATGATTAAAGATATCAATATCAATGATTTGAGAAATCAAATCATGATTCATTTTGATATGTCTCTTCTTTTGTAAATAGCAAGAAGAAATCTTAGGAAAATAAAGAAGAGATCTCGATTCATGCATAGTATTTATCATAAATCATAATAAACTTAAGTTATGATTTCGAAACATTCATGAGGCATTTAGAAAATTCTCCAATTTTTGGTAAATGATAAGAAGAAACATCGGAGAAAAATTCTCAATTCAAGCATAAGACATCTCATGTCATTAAATCACATTTTATAAAAAAATTTCAAGCATCAACTATCAAGATCATGACTTCATAAAAAAAATCAAGTATATAGTTCCGAGAAATCAAGAGACAAGTCATATTTCATTTGAAAAATTTTCTTTTGATAAACAAAATAATCATGGTACACGATCTTGATTTGTAAAGAATTTTAAGTTATAATTATCAAGAACATGATTTTAATGAAATTTCTTTACGACAAAATGAAACCTTTGAGAACTTGATTCATGTATTATATATATACCTCAATTCATCATGATTTATAAATATCAAGTTATGATTCTGAGAAATCAAAAGAAAAAGTCATGAATCATTTGGAAAAATCTCATTCAAATTCAATTCGTCAATTCCAAACTTATCATCAAAATTACTTTTATAGAGATTCACGAGATTCATGAAATAACATAAATGAATTCATTGAAAAATCGATAAGATGGGGATAGAAAATGCACTTCGTTTTTATGTGTTTCTATTTATGTGATTTGCTTGTTATAAGCATGCTTTTGCCTTTAATGCTAAATAAAAATAAGTATCAATGTTCAAGAGCGAAAGGCAAACTTCGTCATAAAGATCATCAAGGCTAAAAACATGTCGTCTTAAAAGAAAATTTCATCATAAAAATGATTAAGACCAAAAACATATATAACACATTAGCCCAAAACATAAGATTCACTTATCATGCATAGTTTTAAAATATAAAATCAAGCATGATGCAAGCATTTATTGTCAAAAATATTCATCATTTTTAGCTCATTCAATTTGACAAATCACTTTCAAGATGTCTCATTCAATTTGAAAAATTCGCCAAAACTTTAAAGATAGAGAATTTTTACAAAAACATTCCTCATTTTATGTGTTTCAATTCATCCAATTTGATCTCACATAGGCATGTTCAGATTTTTCATATGAAAGCCAAGCATCATGTCAAAAATCGAAATCGTCAAGATCAATATTCATGGAATTAATCTTGTTAAGTGTACAAACATTATCACAAATCATCCAATTATAATTTTATTTTTCAAATATCAAAAGCATGATATATTTTTATACAAATTTTATTTCCTACAAACTAGATTAAGCAACTCATGAAAAGTTCAAGTAATTTCATAATGATGTAAAATTATTTTAGGTGAGTTACCTTGTTGTCGAAAGTCGTCAAAGTACAATTTGCCATCTCGCCTTTAGATACACTTGATTCTTCATTGAGTTTTTTCTTCATCTTAGTGAACTCTTCTTCTTTTCAAGTTCATTTTTGTTCTTTAATTTTTGTTTTATAAATTTTTTAAATTTCATTATCAAAAGTTCACGGTTCTCATCACCATCACTTGAGCTATTACTCAAGTGGTCTTCTTCCATTCTAAGTGTAATTACTTTCCTATTCTTTGGAATGTGGTTTTCATGGTCATCAAGTTCAATAAAAGTTATTTCATAAGTCATTAAAGATTCAATTAATTTTTTCAATGGAAAATTATTTTGAAGTATTTTGCCTCTTGAATAGTGGTTACTTTAAGATCCCAACTTTTTGGAAGGGATCTTAAAATCTTATTTACAAGTTCAAAATTCAAAAAAGATTTACCAAGACCTTTTAGACTATTGATGGCATCTATGAAATGGGTGTATATGTCACCAATAGTTTCGCTTGGTGCCATTTAGAGAAGTTTAAAATCATACATCAAAATATTTACTTTCGAGTCTTTGACTCTACTTGTGCCTTCGTGTGTGATTTCAAGTATGTGTCAAATGTCAAAAGCTGTTTCACAAGTCGAAATCTAATTAAAATTATTTTTATCCAATGCACAAAATAAGGCATTAATAGCCTTTGCATTCAACGAAAACGATTTTTTTCTGAAAATCCGTTCATTCATTCATAGGTTTAGACGATGTTTGAAAATTATTTTTAATGATATTCCATAAATTCAAATTCAAAGAAAGTAAGAAAATTTTCATTCGAGTTTTTCAATAAGTGTAGTCCGTCCCATTAAACATGGGAGGACGAACGATAGAAAAACCCTCTTGAAATCCGAAAAGAGCCATTTCTCTTGGGTGTAAATTCAAATGATGAATATCGTGCTCTGATATCAACTGTTAGGATCAGCTCGACACTAAGAAGGGGAGGGGGTATGAATTAGTGCAACGGTAAAGATTATGTCAAATTCGTGGTACTATCAGTGCTAGGTAATGGTATCACCAGTACTTGAAAATCCGAGATGTAACTCTTTTTTGCTCCATTTTTGAAGTCAATTGAGTCTATAAATATCCCTCTCTTCTCAGCTAGCTGAGTACCTTTTGAGAAGTGAAAAAACTGAGTCAAAGCTATAGAAAAATTGTGTTCGATAGCTTGAGTATTCACCTCCCACTTTTTCTTTGTCAAACTTCTATAAGAGTGTAAACCACTTGTAAAAGTTTGTAAGAGGGGTGCTTGGTCCTTCCCCTTTAAGAAGATTTGATAGTGAAAGTTGGGAGCCTGATCAGAAGAGGTTTTGAAAGTGGACATAGGTCATTTGACTGAATCACTATACATTACTGCGTACTACTCTGAATGTGTGAGTTTTAATTATTGTATCTTGTTCATACTTAGCTACAAATCATTGATCTCCTTCTCTCTACTTTTGATAGCATTCGCTCGAATCATTCTGCTAGAATCGTTTTTGTCGGATCAAAATTTCTCTTCAAACAACTGTTTCTGAAATCAATTTTAAATTTACAGGTTTTATTTGCTACACTAATTCACCCCCCCTCCCCCACCCCTCTTAGTGCCGCTCAGATCCTAATAATTGGTATTAGAGTTTGGTCACTCTCATTTGGTTTAAAACCCAAGAGAGATGACTTATTCTGGCATGCAAGAGGGTCATTCCATTACACGTTTGCCTATGTTCAATGGGTCGGATTACACCTATTGGAAGACTCGTATGAAGATTTTTCTTATTTCCATGGATTTTAAACTTTGGAATATCATTGAAAATAGATTTCAAAAATCTTCTCATTCGATGAACAAATGGAATGAATTGAAGAAGAAGGTTTTTGCACTTAATGCAAAGGCTATGAATGCCTTGTTTTGTGCACTTAATAAAAATGAGTTTAATCATGTTTTGATTTGTGAATCGGCTTTTGATATTTGGCATACTCTTGAAATCACTCATGAAGGCACTAGCCGAGTGAAAGAGTCCAAAATCAACCTCTTGGTGCATTCTTACGAATTGTTTCGAATGAAACCAAGTGAGTCCATCGGTGACATATACACCTATTTTACGGATCTCGTTAATGGACTCAAAGTACTTGGTAAAGGTTTTTCTAATTTCAAACTTGTAACAAAAATTTTAAGATCCCTTCCAAAGAGTTGGGATCCAAAAGTTACGACCATTCAAGAAGCCAAGGACCTTAAAAATTTTCCTCTCGAAGAACTCATTGGGTCTTTAATAACCTATGAAATGACATGTCATGCTCATGATGAGCTAGAGATCCCCTTCCAAAGAACAAGAAGGATATGACATTGAGAACACAATAAGACCACTTGAACGAATCTTCAAGTAATGAGAACCTTGATGATGAACTTGCACTCTTAACTTAGAAATTTAAAAAATTTATAAGAAAGAATAAATTTAAAAATAAACTTGAACCCAAAAAGGATCAAGTTATATGTTACGAATGCAAGAAGACGGGGCAGTTCAAAAGTGAATGTCCTCAAGCCAAGAAGAAGTAACCAAAGAGGAAGAAAACTCTAAAGGCGACATGAGATGACTCAAATAGCTTCGAAGATAAAGAAGCAATCAACACAGAGGAGGCCAACTTCACATTAATGGCTTTAGGAGATGAGGTAAGTGAGTTATTTAATAAAGATTTTTCTTTTGATGAACTTTCAATTATCTTTCATGAATATTTTGATGAGTGTAGAGCTATTAGTAAGAAGTTTAATTTATTGAAAAAGGAGCATGCTATCATACTAGATAAACTTGAAAGTCTTAAACTCGATACTCCCTCTTTACCCCCATGCTCTAAGTGTGAACACTTAGAAACAATAACAAATGAGAACTTGCTACTTAAAGAGACCCTAAACAAGTTTAAGGTTGGTAGCAAGGGGTTAGACATGATCTTTGCAAACAAGGGTCACGTCGGAAAAAGAAGTGGTATTGGATTTGTGAGTAGATCTCACCGAACTCCAACCACCTTCATTAAAGGACCCACACTATATGTATCATCCCATTTAAAATGTAACTTTTATTATAAATCCGAACATGTTGCCTACAAATGTTCATATAAGAAACTTAGCCCATAAAGGTTAATATGGGTTCCTAAAGAAATAATAAGGAACTCAATGAACAATAATAAGTTTAGTAGATCAATATTTGAGGCACGCAAGTTCAAATGGGTACCTAAAAATCATCCTCTTTTGTAGACACATTCACTCACACAAGATAGGAGCAAGAGATGATACCTTGATAGTGGATGCTCAAGGCACATGACCGACGATCCATCTCAATTCTCTAAGCTCACTAGCCAAGACGAAGGGTATGTCACATTCGGAGACAACAACAAGGGTAAAATCATTGACAAGGGCATTATATGTAATAAATCAAGTTTTTTAATTGATGATGTGTTATTGATAGATAGTTTAAAGCATAACCTTTTGAGCATTAGTCAATGTGATAAGGGATATATTATGAAATTTGAATCTAATGCTTGCATAATTGAAAAATCACACAATAATACATCTATGATTGCACTAAAATAAAATAATGTCTACACCATAAACATTGATGATCTTAGCAACGAAATGTGTTTTTCGATTTTGAATGATGATGCTTGGCTTTGGTATAGGAGATTAGGTCATGCTAGCTTAAAACTAATCTCTTAAATCACATCTAAAGAACTTGTAAGAGGCATTCCCAATATTAAGTTCATTAAACACAAAGTATGTGATGCTTGTCAACTAGGAAAATAAATATAAAATAGTTTCAAACCAAAGAATCAAATAAGCACCTCTAGACTATTACAATTGATCTATATGGATTTATTTGGACCAATTTACATAACGAGTCTAGGAGGTAGCAAATATGCATTTATCATTGTAGATTACTATAGTAGATACACTTGGACCTATTTCTTGACTCACAAAAGTGATTGCTTCAAATGTTTTCCTAAATTTTGTAAACTTGCTTAAAATGAAAAGGGTTTCATGATTTTATCGATTCGGAGTGATCACAGTGGTGAATTTCAAAACCGTGACTTCTAAAATTTTTGTGAATCTAATGGTTATAACCACAACTTCTCTACTCCGAGGAATCCTCAACAAAATGTAGTAGAAAGAAAGAATAGGAATTTACAAGAAAAAACAAGAACCATGTTAAATAAACATAGTTTACCTAAATACTTTTGGACCGAAGCTGTTAATATGGCTTGCTATATCATGAATAGGGTTCTAATAAGACCATCTCTAACCAAAACTCCTTATGAATTATGGAATAACAAAAAACTAAACGTTTCTTATTTTAAAGTTTTCGGTTGCAAATGCTTTATCTTGAATGAAAAGGATGTCTTAGGAAAATTTAATGTAAAATCCGATAAAGGCATCTTTCTTGGTTACTCTTTCATTTCCAAAGCTTTTCGTATTTTCAACAAAAGAATCTTGGTTATAAGAGAGTCTATCATATAGTTTTCAATGAAATTGTCGAAGTTAAGAAAAATGATTTTGATGATGATCTTGGTTTTGATGGTTTAAATTTGAATGAACCCTCTTCTCAAAAGAGCAACTTGGATGCATCTTCTTCCTTAATTTTCCTACCTAAGGAATGGAAGTATATAGATGCCCATCCTAAGAAGCTAATTATAGGAGACACATCAAAAAGGATTCAAAATCGTTCCTCTTTTAAGAATTTTTGTGCCAACGTCGCTTTCCTTTCTCAAATTGAACCTAAGTGCATTGATAAAGCCTTGAAAGATGATTCTTAGGTTATCGCAATGCAAGAGGAATTGAATCAATTTGAGAGGAATGAGGTGCGGAAGCTTGTTCCTAGACCAAGTGAACATTTAGTTATAGGTACTAAATGGGTATTTAGAAACAAGCAAGATGAATTTGGTATCATGGTTAGAAATGAGGCTAGATTAATAGCCAAAGGTTTCAACCAAAAAGAATGTATTGATTACGAAGAGACCTTCGCTCTTGTGGCAAGATTAGAAGTCATTAGGATGCTCCTTGCCTATGCTAGTAGTAATAATTTTAAGTTGTTTCAAATAGATGTCAAAAGTGGTCTTTTAAATGGTTTTATTTCTGAAGAAGTATTTGTTGAGCAACCACCCAGTTTTGAAAACTCTCTTTTTCCTAATCATGTGTTCAAACTAACTAAGGCTTTTTATGGGTTAAAATAAGTCCCAAGGGCTTGTTATGAGAGACTTAGTTTATTTCTAATTTTAAATAATTTTACTAAAGGCAAGGTTGATATTATATTGTTTGTTAAATATTTTAAAAATAATTTTCTTATTGTTCAAATTTATGTTGATGACATTATCTTTGGTTCTACTAATGAATCACTATGTGAATCATTTGTCATATGTATGAGTCATAAATTGGAAATGAGTCTAATGGGTGAACTAACCTTCTTTTTAGGATTGCAAATTAAACAACTTAGTGATAATATATTTCTTAATCAATCTAAATATATACAAGAATTATTAAAATGATTTAACATGGATAGTTCAAAAGCTATAAATACTCCTATGAGTACTTCCACTAAGTTAGACATGGATGAAAGTGAAAAAAATTTTAATCAAAAAATATATAAGGGAATGATAGATAGTTTGCTTTACCTTATCGCAACTAGACCGGATATCATGTTTAGTGTAGGATTTTGTATAAGATTTCAAGCTAATCCTAAGTTATCTCACCTCAAGGTCATTAAAAGAGTCCTTAGGTATCCAAAATTCGATGACTTTGATTTAAAAGCCTATGCGGATGTGAATTTTGGTGGATGTATAATAGATAGAAAAAACACATCTGGAACATGCTAATTTCTAAGATATGCACTTGTTTCTTGGACTTCCAAGAAGCAAAACTCGATTGCCCTCTCTACAGCCGAAGCTGAATACATAGTCGCAAGTGTATGTTATGCACAAGTTGTTTGGATGAAAAATACTTTAGAAGACTATGGAATTTATTTAAAGAATATTCCTACAAAATGTGATAATGCAAGTGCTATTTGCCTAACCAAAAATCTCATTCAACACTCTAGAACTAAGCATATTAACATTAGGCATCACTTTATATGAGATCATGTCAATAATAATGATGTCATTCTAGAATTCATTGATACAAAATACCAATTAGCAGACATCTTCACAAAACCCCTAAATGATGAACAATTTAACTTCAGTAGAAGAGAATTAGGCATACTAAATTGTCCTAATACATGAAGATGTTGTATGTTCTTTTTTCAAAATTTTTCAACTTCAGTTTTTATAATCTCAACTTATTATTTTCAGGTTTTTGATGACATCTTTATGATATCATATTTTTTGAATAGAGCTCTCATTTTTATCCTTCGATCGTAATATTTTGATTCTCCTCCTTCGATTGATGAATTTTGAGTTATCTCATGCCCTTCAATGATGTAGTAAAATTATTTTTATACTCCCTCTACCTCCTTTAGGATGACTAAATGGATTTCATAAGTTGCGAATCATTTGAAACTTGACATATGCAAGTATACATATACTAATGAACTTTGCATAAAGATTAAGCTCTTAAGCGTTTATTATACTCTCTTCGGACTTTAATCTCAACTCTTGTGCTAATCTCTAAGTCTTGAAGCTTTGATAATTTATCTTTCATTCTTATCAATACCAAGTTGAATCTTTATCTATGAAACTTTTGATATTGATGTGCTCCACTTCATAAATGCCAAGTTGAACTTTTTCATGAATTTTTGATCTCTCTCTCTCTCTCTCACGAATTTTTGAGCTCTTGTTAATATGGTTAACAAATGAATAAATGTTTGATGAATGGCTTTAATGATCTATCCTTCTACTTTATAATTTTATTTTCAAAATTACATCTTGAACCTTTTATCTTCTTTCATGTATGAATCTTTCATAACTTGATAAATGATCATTTTTCGGATTTCATAAATATGAATAAGAATGAACAAATCACTTTTCCGGTTTATCCGTCTTATGTATCATGTATGTTTTCGGAACATGTATTCAACTTGTCTTCTAAGCAAATTTTAGTCTCATTCTTATGTATCGTATATTATTGATAACTACCTTTATAATTTTTGATATATTTGATAAATGACTAGCATCATGATACCTCATGATGACTAACTTTCACCTTTTTTTATATTATGATTCACCTCCTTTTTGTTGATAACAAAGGAGGAGAAGAATATGGCAAAATTAAATTGATGACTTGTTAAATGCCCTGCATGAGAAAAATAAATTGGTGACTTGATAAACATCTTGCATGTATCAAGAAGAAATGAATGACTTATATGTATCATATCGCAATGTATCATATGTATCATAATGTATCTCAAATGCTTAAAATGTAAATTTTTGAGAGATCGTTATCATATCATATTTAAAAATTGGTATCTTTCATTGATATGATAAGTTATCATTTCATTTGATAGTATATTGTAAAATGATATCATGCCTTGCATGTGTACATTTTATATTAATATCATATGATCCTTGTTGTATTTCAATTTATAATTGGTATCATTTTTCGAAGTCATAAATGTTTATCATCGTTCGACTTGAAATTGAGTGTCATACCTCGACATTGTTTTTAAAATATGAAAAATATGAAGTTTCATATTTATGAATGAGAGCTCATGCTTGTTGAGCATGATGATAAGTTCAATGGATGAAACTTATCGGTTTCAACTTAAATTCAAAGAGATTGAATTCAAGTGTTTTTACTTCTCATAATATGACATATAGATAGGAGGAGTTAAGGTTAACTCCGTCATCAATTGATTATCATCATCAAAAGGGGGGAGAATATTGAATCTCAAATCTTGATGATGAAGTCAATTGATAGGTTATTTGATCTAATCCATATTATTGAGATAAGTGTGCAGGATTAACTACGATGGTAAGAAGACATAAAGCAAATTGCCAGAGTCAAGTACGTTGGGAGTTCGAGAGTCCGTCGGAAGTCCGAAGGATCGTCGAAAGTGCTACCGAAACCAACCGAGAATAAATCGGGGACTTGCCGAAGGTTTTGGAAGCTCGCCGGAAGATCATCGGAGGTTCGCAGAGCTCACCGAGAAGGTTTGAAAGCTTGCCAAAGAATCGTCGAACTCGCCATAAAGTCTGGGAGGCTATTGAGACTCTGTCAGAAGAAATCCGAGGGTATGACGGAAGTCCATTGGAAGTTCGTCGAAAAGCTCGCTGAAAAAAGACTCGACATTGTCGATTGTTAATTTGCTTAGAATATATTTTTAATTTCATTGTTAGCATATAATTAGGGTCAGGATTAGGTGATAATCATGATTAACCCTAATAGGGGTCAACTAGGTCTTATTTGGACTGAATTGGGCTGGATTCAAGGCCCATTCAGTAGTGCTGGACCAGGTCTGGCAGTGGCATCGCCAAACTAGGGCGGTGGCACTACCCCAGGAATAGGTCCCCAAGTGGTATGGGCGGTGGTACCGCCCCAGGTCAGCGATGGTACCGTTGACAATTATTACCTGTCAATAGTGATACTGCTTGACAAGCGATGGTACCGCCAGTCCATAGAGTCCAAGGACCCTATCAAGCGATAGTACCGCCAGACTAGGTGGTGATACCTCCCAATACACTGACAGAGTAGGGCCAACTGGCGGTGGTACTGCCAGTACCCAGAAATTCGGGATGTGACTCTTTTTGGCTACATTTTTGAAGCCAATTGAGTCTATAAATATCCCTCTCTTCTTAGCTAGCTGAGTACCTCATGAGAAGTGAAAAAACTGAGTCAAAGCTATAGAAAAATTGTGTTCGATAGCTTGAGTGTTCACCTCCCACTTTTTCTTTATCAAAATTCTGTAAGAGTGTGAACCACTTGCAAAAGTTTATAAGAGGGGTGCTTGGTCCTTCCCCTTCAAGAAGATTTGATGGTAGAATTTGGGAGCCTCATCGGAGGAGGTTTTGAAAGTGGACATAGGTCATTTTACCGAACCACTATACATCGCTGCATATTACTATAAATGTGAGTTTTAATTATTGCATCTTGTTCTTTACTTAGCTACAAATCCATCAATCTCCTTCTCTCTACTTTCGATAGCATTCACTCGAATCATTCTATTAGAATCATTTTCATCGGATCAAAATTTCTCTTCAAACAACTATTTCTGAAATCAGTTTCAAATTTATCGATTTTATTCGCTACACTAATTCACCCGCCCTCCCCCCCTGTTAGTGCCGCTCAAATCTTAATAGTATCAAAAACATATTTAACTTAAAAGTGATTGTAAGAAAGTGATAAGGAAGTGGAGCAAGTAAAATAAAAGGTTTGTACTAAGATAAGTAGCAAGAAATAAAAGCAAACTAGATTTTATAGTGGTTCGGTCATCTGATCTACGTCTACTCCCGATTCCTCCTTTGTTAAGGCCACTGGCTTTTACTATCGATCTTCTTTCTAATGGGTGAAGATCAAACACCCTTATAGCACTTTCTCCTTTTGACAAGCTTAGGAGAGAACCCTTACAAGCACTCACTCCTCTCTTTTAAACCAAAAGCGAGTAAAGACTAGAGGAGAGATTTCTCAAGTGATTTCTATAGCGTTTTCTCACTTTTAAACTTTTTGTGCTTCTATATTCTAACTAGAGATGAGAGAGGTATTTATAGGCTCCAAATGGATTTAAAATTGGAACAAAAACTAATATCATCCCGGGTCTTCCGAGTACTAGCGGTACCACCGCTAGTGTGGGTGGTATCACTACCCATGCTTTCTATTACTGGGTGGTACCACTGCCTAGTCTAACGGTACCATCACCTGGCATACTAGGCTACCGGTGTACTAGGTGGTACAACCACCCTAGTCTGGTGGTACCACCGCCCAGACTCAATCTAGAAGACTGAGTCTTTAGGCGATTCCACCACCCACCCTAGTGGTGCCACCGCCTGATGTGGCATCCGTGCACTATATGGGCCTTTCATCCAGCCCAACACAGCCCTAATTTGGGCCTAGTTAGTCCTAACTAAGTTGGCCTAATTCTAATCTAATTAAACCTAATCCTATTTCGATCTAGACAATTATTACAAAGCGAATCAAATTTGTTGCCCGGCATGTCATTGGTCCTCCGGCGCTTTGTCCGATTCTTTGGCGCATCGTCCTCTCTTGCGGCTTATTGCCCAATCAATAGTTGTCTTCCATAATTTTGATCTCGTTGGCACAACTCCGCTCTTCTTGGTCTGATGCCTGAATTCCTTGTCCGAAGCCTTCTACCGAGACGTCGATTCTAATCTTCTGACATATTTTCCTCTGGTGCAACATTGATCCTTCCTGCTTCAATTGTCTAATCCTAATCAAAAGTAAACCTACGTCACTCAAAATACAATTAGATTATAAAACATAATCAATTAATTTCATCATCAAAATTCAAGATTCAATAGTATCATCAAAGGTAAGGTGTTAACTATGACAAAACCTTCTCACCCATAGCCATGCTAAAATCCATTCAAATTCAATTGACTATTGTAGTACACTATGATTACGAGATCTCGCAAATGGATGTGAAAACCACGTTCTTCAATGACAACCTCAAGGAGGAGGTGTATATGATATAATCTGAAGGATTCTTATCCAAAGATAGTCCAAATAAAGTGTACAGGTTACTTAAGTCCATCTATGGACTAAAGTAAGCTTCCTGAAGTTGAAACATAGGATTTGATAAGGTAATCAAATCTTATGACTTCGTTAAGAACGAAGATGAGCCTTGTGTATACAAGAAGGTAAATGAGAGCGCTGTCGCCTTTTTGGTGCTATATGTGGATGACATCCTAATCATTTGGAATGATATAGGAATGCTCTCCATAGTAAGGGCTTGGCTTTCTAGACATTTCTCCATGAAGGACTTAAGGGAAGCATCCTATATATTAAGGATTCGAATCTATAGAGATAGATCCAAAAGGATGCTTAACTTATCCCAGTCTAAGTACATAAACACCATTGTCAAAAAGTTTGAAATAAAAAATTTCAAGAGAGGTCTCATACCGATGAGACATAGAATATCACTTTCTAAGTGTATATTCCTAAAGACTCTTGAAGAAAGGGTAGACATGGATATGATACTCTATGCCTCAATGATAGGATCTATCATATAGGCTTTACAAGCTTGATATTGTGCATGCTCTGAGTGTCACGAGTAGGTATTAAGCGAATCCAGGCTTGGAGCACTAGAAATTAGTAAAATAAATCCTTAAGTACTTGAGAATGACTAAGGACCTTTTACTAGTATATGGAGGAAGTAGCCTTAGAGTTGAGGGTTGCACAAACTCAAGTTTCCAATCTGATGTTGATGATAGTAAGTCTAATTCAGGATATGTGTTCAACTTGAATGGAGGAGTAGTATGCTGGAAGAGTTATAAGCAAAATACTACGTCGTAGAATCAAGTCTCATTAATATTAGAAAGCAGGCATGTAGACAGAGGAGGTTCCACCTCAGAACCAAGGAAGAGAGCAGAGGAGCGTATAAATAGGAGATTCCACATGAGAGATCTACTAAGAGGAGATGAAGTAGTGAGAAGTCAAAGTGAACGCAGTTCCATGGTTCCATAACATGGTAGGTCTACTAGCAGAAATCTTTTGTCTCATATTGCTAGTCAGTAGAGATCACGCCATGCCAATCAGAGAGTGATGTATGTATGAATATTCTTTACACATCATAATGCAATCATTGGTTACGGGATGTAATATGTATTATTATTTATTTTACGTTATATATATTGCATGTATTGTAATTTATTCATGGATCGTGATATTATGAATCATCGTGATAAGATCATGAGAGGACAATTACACCTTTAAACACATCATAAATATGATATCGCGATGGTATAAACTCATTGTATAGATCTCGATATATTGTGTACTAGAGGATACACCATTATAGGATATTGTCATAAGATATATTGAGTCTGATTGGGGATGCTCGTGTGGGGATTAGAGATCAGCTAATGATAGGAGTATTGTTGATGATACTATGCACTGAGACATGTCTAGTGATTCCTGATCTGAGGACAAACGATGCGATAGTTATAGTAGTACTCGATATATGGATGATAACAATTTCACGAGTCATCATGTGTATGAGTAATCATCCACTCTTTGTATCTATAGACAATCTATATGTCGTATAGAGCACTACGAGGTGAGAGTATCGATAGTATCATCATAGAGAGAGAGAGTTTTTACTCAAGAAAGATTAGTTGGACTCGATAAAAATTGATGGGCTGATGCTGTATACCATGATATAAGTCTCTAGGATATTAAATGGAGGCACATGCTTATAGGTAATTGAGGACAAATAAGTCTAAAGGGTTGGTTTCCCTTGTATCGTTTGAGGACTACAGTGTAGTAGTCTAATACATCCGTAGTCGATGAGTCGAGTAAATTATTATAGAAATAATAATTCATTGAGCCAGAAGGAGTTCTAACAGGTATGACTCACAACCAAATTGATATTAGGCCTAGAGGGTTACACACATATGACAGGTGTTGTGATGAGTAGAGATTCAAATATGAGATATCCACTGGAGCCCCTATCTTATTGGATATCCAATAAGTCCCTGAATTATTGGATCCCATAGATGAGATCCAATAAAAGCTAATAAGAGATTATTTGGTATAAATCCATTAATCTAAGAGGTTTAGGTAATTGGATGGAGATCCAATACCAAATAGGATAAGATCTAATATGATTAAGTTGACAAGGGGCCTCTATAAATGGGAGGGAACTAAAGGTCCATAGGCAAGGTTCTATTGGCTGCTACCTCCTATTCTCCTCTCCCTTTGAGAAGCATCTTCATAGCCCCTACTATGTGGATCACTGCTAGAGAGGAGGGCACTTGACCTCCTTCAGTCTCTCCTATAGATCTATAGGATTTCAAGGATATATGATCTCCCTAGGTAATATATCTTTCTTATATGCATAGTTTTTTGATTTTACGAATTTTTACACCAATCTTTGCACGATGACAAGAACCTTCTTTTCTATAAAAATATGAGATTTTTGTTTTCTGTTGTTCCACTACGCATGTGATGTTGCCCCAAATTTTCTAACACTAGTTATACCCAAAACCAATTCAATTAGTCTTCTAAACTACTTCAATCAATACTTAATAATTACAATCATAAAGCACATTGTCTAGCATGTCATTCGACACTTCATCCTATCTTCCGGTGTATCGTTCTTTTTTTTGATATATTGCTTGATTTATCGGAATGTTGAACTCTTGCAACATCTGATTTTGGTGTAATGCTCGATCTTTCTGGCTTGATGCTCGAACTCATGGTACGAAGTCCATCCCCCGACATATCGACCAATCTTCCAACCCAATGTCTAATATCTGACATGGTGCTTTTCGGCCCAACGTATGATTCTCCTACTTCACAATTTCAATACAAAATCAAAGTTTCTCCTGTGTCACTTTTCTCAAATACTTATTAGTCATAAAATCATTAATTTATTTCATCATCAAAATTTAAAATTCAACAATAATATCATTTGACATAAAAGGTGAGAGTGTTTTCGTCCAAATAAAAAAATAGATGCCCCTAGGTAAAACTAAACAAGAGAAAAACCCTCCATCTCCAGTGATTTGAGACTAGAAATAATATAGGGTTTCTAATTCTTTATTATGTTGTGGATAAACTTATGTGATTTCTTCTATGATTAGAGATAGAAACGACAACCATATTGTCCTAATAGTCACAATCACGTTATATCTCGTGATAAGACTCCTAATTATGTTAAACTCCTATGGTGTAAGTAATATATTTATCTTGTGTCAAGACATACAAGAAACTAGTTTTTAAAATATATTTCAATATATAACATCTACTGACAAGGTCAAGATCATACTCATACTTACTAGCAACTATAACATAAGGTATCAAACACATTTACAAAACTAATATTTGAATAAATTCATTTTACCTTTAATTTCAAATCTAGCCATTCATATTACATTTAAAACAAACCGTAATAAAATATTCTTAACCCTTTTGAATAATTAAAATATCAAATAGATACTTTCCAAATTTAATATGTAATTCATTTATGAGATGCAAATAATATATTTTTATAGTTTAAAACATATCCATTAATTGTAAATCTACATATTATTACTTTTGAAAAACAAACTTGATAATGTCATTGGATACTTATTCAAGTCATAGATGCTTAACTCATTCAATAATTAAGATGTTTATTTTTCTAATATTCCATAAAAAATATAATTTTCCAATCACACATAAAACATAAATAAATACACCATATGTACATTATTATGATTTTACTATATTTTTATTATTTTTTACTGTCATCTTTTTTTTAATTATATTATACGAATTTTATTAATTTCTAAATACACCATAGGCACAATTACATCTTCCTACGGTTATTTGTCTTTTTTAACAAGTAAATGTACTAACTAATGGTTTAATGCCATTAGAGATCATATTAGCTTGGAGGGCTAAAATTAGCTGATTAGCAGGAAAGCTTAAGAATCAAATGGAGCCTCCTAAATCTCCTCTTTCCTCTCTAGGGCGGTAGAGAATGTAGAGAATTATGTCGGTTGCATGCGATGGTGGGAGGAAAAATTTATTCTTTTCTATTTTGATCTTTATATTTGCAACTAGGGAGGATTTAGGGCTATTGGTCTACATACTGATTAACAAACTTTACTAAGGTCACTTACTCGACTCTGTGAAGATGTTCCTCCCGATCAATAGCTTTTATTATATCCTCAGCTTTAGGGTACTTGATTAATGAAATCGTAATTTTAGTTTTGAAAGAAAAATATATGTGATTGATCTATGGTAACAAATTTAAGACCAACTTGATTGGGATTACAAAGTGGTTGCCAATTCTGGTGAATAGATTTTAGCCTTTTCTTATTTCAATCATTTGCTGTATTTCATGCAATGAACTTTGGATTAGATACATAGTAAAGATTGCATCAGATTTAAAGATTGCATCAGATTTTTCTTTTATATGGCATGAGGGTGAGTGGATTGAAGATTCTAGACGAGAAGAGATTCTGTTTATTTTTTTTGAGCTATCATTTCTAGTGCACTATGGTGATTATGGAGGTTAGGAATGAGTTTATTTTTAAACATAAATATACTTCTGTGCATGATATCTTTTATAAGGTAATTGACATTGGTCCTAGCTGGTGACATGGCCAATCCCTTGGATGATATTGAGCATGGGCAGATCCAAAGGCAGACATCTTAGATTATGTTTTGATTGAGATGGATGAAACTTAATTATTAATTATGATAATTCTGGACAAGAATAATGAAGGTATAAGGTTATTTTAAAAAATGATATTAATGAACCTCGCTGAATGCAAATTTGTTAAAAAGGAGAGTGTCATTTATCACAAAATGATAGTTGTCAAGCATCATTTGCATATTGTTGCTCAGGACGAAGTCAAGATGATTCACATGGAGTCAGACTTAAAGATACTGGGGTAGATCTTATGCAAGACAATTCCTGTCCTTTAGATGATATGAAATTTAATTAAAAATATGTGACATATTATTAGATGTTTTGATTCCTTTTTTATGACACATATATATAGAAAAAATAAGATTATTAATTGGCTATTTGATTAGAGATATATTTTTTAGAAAGGAAAGCAGCCTTCTCAATTGATCAATTTTTTGTATTATGATCTACAGATCTTTTCTTGTAATTCTATAATTTTGCCAATATAATTTTTTTGAAAAAAAATGGTCTCAAATCCCTTTTATGCTCTCATTATTTATGAATGAACAGCTTATTAAATGGTCAAAATCAATCCTTATGTCTCATTTTGATCATCTTGTTAAGTTGTGTAAAGTCTACCTGCAGCTTTGTGGCACAGATTAGCATTCTAGTGTCGGTGAAACAGCTAGTGAAAGAGACATGACGGCCCAAGGACAGCTGTTCTGCATCATAATCCAAGAGAAAGGATTACCACAGCATCTTGCGGCACTTACCAGGTGAGATACACAGACGCACGCAATTCACAAACCGTGAAAGCTTTGATGGATCAGCTGCAGCTACACATATATCCTTGGTTTTGTGGTTGTAGTAGCAGTAGGACGGCAGCAGCCATGCTCGTGTTCCTCGATCTCAATCTCCCTTGGCTTCCTTCTCCTTAGGCTTGCTGCTCTTCTTCGTCTTCATGAAGCAGAAGCAGGAGCAGCATGGGCACTGAAACAAGAACTTCATGGCGTGTACCCCCCTATGTATTCTGATCAAGGAAACTATATGACCCCAGTCTCTTCCTCTTCTCCTCCATTTAAATCTCTTTAAAAGGAGTGGAATCTATTCCTTTCCCTGTCACCACAAAAAAAAGAAGAGGATGCCTATGGTCTAACCCTAGAAGGGCATATGGGCATGATCAAAAGTTGTTTGTTTCTTTTGGGTGGGTCATGGGGCTGTCACAAAAGAAAAACTCTATCATTATGTACGCTCCTCTACAACACTTAGACTGCTGTTTAAATAGCATTGCTCGAAGTCATCCACTGTTGGTTTTTGGACTTTGGAACGGCACTATTTTTCTCCGGAGTACGGAAGCTTTGCTGTCAGATATGACCCTTTGACACAGACGGTAAATATGGTCGCTAAAGGCAACATTGGCAGCATTCAGCATCCATTCGGTTTTTTTTTTACTTTTTGAGACGATAAGCGGCAAAAAAAGGTCCCAAGATCTCATTATGAACTAATATATTTTTATAAAAATATTTACCTACTAAATTACCTAACATCTTCACATTAAAAAAATACTTATGCTTGATAAGAATAAACTCTTGAAAATTAATGATTGATTCATTAATACATTATTGTTTTTTTTAATCAAGATTTTGGTGGTATGATGTGGAGATAATTGGAGTGTTTTGAAGTTTTCCTATTAAATGTTCAGAGACATAAACTTAATAAAAAAAAGATTGAAACCTCTTTCATGAAAATAAGGCACTATAAATAGATGCATTTCTCATGGTTAAATAGAGATAAAATGGGTGAAGAAAAAAAATGTGGAGTCTTGTCTAGAAGAAGAGGAAATAAAATTCTATTTACCTTTTACATCAAAATTCTTTAACTCTTCCTCACTATTTCTCTGTCTTTTATCTTTTTTTTGGGGAAATAATAAAAATGTAAAAGAACATAGTTTGAATTAACCGTAGAGATGGAGTTTTTTTATATTGGTTATCTTTGTATAGCAAAATATTTTTTATGAAAATAAACAAAAAGTACCAAACCAAGCGGAACTTATATTCACTATTATTTTATTTATATGTTATTTTATCAATTCTAACATTTTGGTATTAATTAGAATCTTCTTCCTCCACCTCTCTCTCTTCATCATACTTATCATCGTCAACAAACCACCTGCTCCGAATACAAGCAACAAGCTCTCACCCCCTACAGCAACCTTCACATATGACAAGGCTCTCTCAGCCTCCATACGTATATGTCAACTTCATCTTTGGTCACAACGGGGATTGTGAGATAAGGTCGCATATCTACTCGTAGAGATCAGGTTTTTCTCTACGTAACTACAGTTGCATGCAGATGCAATGAACATAGAAGACACGAATTTTTTTATCCTATCCTTACTTCTGCTATTCGATGCTATTTTAGTTTCGACCGCTTTGGGATTTTTTTGTGTGATGGGAATGTGACTTTTTTGTTACTGCTACCGGTACTTCTCAGTAGGGTCCTACTGGTAGAAAACAGCGTTTCCTGGTCAAGGTAAAGGAGGGTGAATGGGGAAGCAAGACACACATGGGAGGCTTATCATCGGTACAATTTGGACAGCATCCTAAGAATTCGTGTCCCCACCCTACTGATTAGCTTAGACTTATCATTGCGGGTTGTCGTTGTTGTAATAGTTTGAATAGAACATAAAGTTTTCTTGTTCAATCATGTTGGTTTCGTCGCGGTGGCATCCGATAGGAAAAGGGAAGACGAGCTAAGTAATATTTCCGTTTGTTGGGTGCATTAATTGTTCGTTCCATTAATTGTTCTTGATGGTCAGAGCCTCTGTTATTAAGGAGTTCTTAATGAGAAACCCATCCCATCCCATGTCAACTATACGACCAGTCAAGTGCACAAGTTACTTTTTGAAGTTTTCTTCTACGCTTAAATGGGATTTAAAGCATGGCCTTCAATTTTTGTGTTTGAATCATGCCGGCGTACCAACATACAGTATGTTGCACGCAGCATGAGACTCTCAAAGGCCACTCGAAACCTTAAAGAAATACAATTTTATGTTTCCTTCTCATCTTTTAATGATAAATACAAACAACATTGACATAATTAAAGTGGTAAAGTTTACAAAACAATAATATTATATTGAAACATAAATAGTAAAGGAAAACAAGTTATTATCAAAAGAATACGATGTAATCCACGAACAAGTTAAGAGAGTCATCTAAGTGATTAGGCATGATAAATGATCGGATAATAAGATCATATATACCTGTAATTTCTTTAATTAATGATCATATCATAATAAATAAAGAAATCTCTCTAATCTTGACCAAATTGAACTTTAAATTCAAGTAATTAAGCTAACAAAGTTTGTTTGGATTTAACCTAGTTTTGTACAAATATCTGGCAGGATCTTCAAATCCAACTTTCTTCTGGAGAAGTTGGGCTTTCCCTTCAACTATTGCTTGAATTTGGAAGAGGTTTGGATGTGATTTGGCAGAATAGGAATGAAAGCGAGAAAGGGTGCTGTATTTGGGATAGAACGGGAAAAGAGGGCCGAATAGAGCACTTTTAAAGGCGTAGAGTAGCAAATAATTATTCATTGATAATTTATGTATCATCAGCAACATGAATCAGAAATCACTATCATCTGTATAAGTTAAGTTCATGGATTTATTTTCGTTTAGTCTCCGTTATTTCCTTTTTTTTTTTTCCTTGTTTCAAAGTATTTTGGATTCTTAGGTAAATAATGAGCATCACTGTAAGTATGGAACTTCATTTTTCTTATGGGGTAAAACAGTGAGCATCACTTGGTTCTTAGGTAACAGTGGCTATCACTTGATTTGTCATTTTCTCCATGTCTCCTATTCCTTTATCATGATAAAACTATTAACCAATTTAGAAAACAAATCCACTAATTAGATTGGAATAGTGAAATACTGGTTCTTCTTTTGTCCATTAGGCTATAATCTACTTAATTACGAAAAAAAGATAGATATTAGATTGACCTAGTGACATACTGCCCCTGTGTTCTTTAAGTATCGACTTGTGTTGCCTGCCTTAAAAACTTTAAGGATTGCTACCTTCTAAAAAATATATATATAAAATATATGTATATATATACATATATATGTATACATATATATATATATATATATGTATACATATATATGCATACATATATGTATACATATATATATATATATGTATATATACATATATATGTATACATATATATATATATGTATATACATATACATATATACATATATGTATATATATATACATATACATATATATGTATACATATATATATGTATATTCATATATATATATATATATATATATATATATGTATATATATATATAAGATTGAAAGAAAGATAGATATTAGATTGACATAGTGACATATTGTCCTTGTGTTCTTTAAGTATCGACTTGTGTTGCCCGCCTTATAAACTTTGAGGATTGCTACCTTCTAATATATATATATATATATATATATATATATATATATATATATATATACATATATACATATATATATACATATATATATACATATATATATACATACATATATACATATGTATATGTATATACATATATTTATATATATACATACATATATATATATATATATATATATATATATATATATATAGAGGATTGATTTTTACTCTGCAAATGGTTCATTTAGGTCATTTCTATAAGTTCCTTTGCTCCTTGAATCTATATGTGTATTGACTTGATGCAACATCATTTCTAATGCTTCATCATGTGAAGAACTTTGAGACATTTAATAATTAAAAGGCACTTGTTTCCCATTTAATTGCTTATAGATTGGAGGCAAATCTTTGGAATGTGCATTATGTATTTATTCGGTTGAATAGATTACTGATCTATGGACAACTAGTGAAGAAAAACTTTATGTTAATACTATATCATTATTATTTCACCATAATTCATTTTAATACTGTATCATAATTGAATATTGTGTGGTTTTTATTATATTCATAATATAATTGAACCAACCTGTTTCCCTTTTTTTTGCCATGCATGTTGAGAAAGAACAAATAGGATTGATTTGGGGGTTGAGTATATTCAAATGCTTGTGATGAGAAGAGCACTTGAATATTTAAGGATAGGACAGCAAGAAGTAGCAACTATTTATGGATTCTTTACCAGCACAAACTGTTGAAGGGAACATATTAGAGCGTGCCAAGAAGAAGATGACCATGTATATATAACATTCTAAGGGTTACTTTTCCATTGCTTCTTTAGAAGGGTACTTACTAGTGTTCCTATGATTTATATAATCAACTGTTCTAAATTTGTAGGGTTTTGGATCCAGAAGTTAAATGATAAGGGTAGGCTTGGAAAGAAAGAAAGAAAGAAGTTCATATTTTAAAGCCTATGCTACATGCAATTAAATATATATTTTTTAACATTGGAGAATTTTTTGTATATGTTTTTAAGGGGCTATACTAGCTAACACATTCATTCCAAAAATATTGTAGAGTAACTAATTTTACTGCTATCGTGAAATCTTATATTTTTCTTGGGATATATTATCATGTAGATAACATGATGCTCGGGAAAACGATAAAATTAGATTCTAGGCTTGATCTTCAAACAAAATTGCTCCAATAATAACTCTTGGGGAATTGGAAACATTTTTAATTACCTCCTGCTCCTAACTTAGACAATCGTGATAAAGCCTTTATGCAGAAGCAATGTTGTTCTTTGTTTCGATCAATTTATTATTCTTTTTGTATTTTCATTCGTATATACATTTCTATTTGATGATGATGCAAGTTTTTTCTGTTTCTTTTTATGGCACCAGTCTGAAGGATTTCATTACTTGTTTTCATGCAGCCTGTATTTTCTCATGTAGGTATGTATCATGATTTTTTATTTTTTTTATTTTCCTGTGATATTCTGGCATATTTAGTTTAAGTGATTGATTGTCATGACAACTGATAAGTAAGGTCACTTGCGATTTATCATAAGCTTCTTTCTTTAGCAACAGACACCTAGAATGGCTACTATTATAAAATTCATACATACAAAAAAAAAATTAGAAAATGTAATTTAAAAGTTAACAAGCTATGGCTACTATTATAAAATTCTATATGGGGTTTGATAGTACCATGTCTAATATAAGATCTTTAGGATATTAGATGGATGAGAGACTATAAATGCTTGGTAACTTAGGATAGATAGGTCTAATGGACTGGATTCTTCTGTATCATCTAGGGACTATGGTGTAATGGTCTAGTACATTCATAGTTGATGATGTTGAATCTCGGATTTTGATGATGAAACTAACTGAGTGTGATTTGTGGTCTAATTACGTGTTGAGTTACGCAGGTCTACTATCGATCAGGATTAGACAGTTGACACTAGAGGAATTGACGTTACACCGGAGGTGATCACGTCAGGATATTAGATGTCGAGCCGGAGGTTCGATCGACTATCAGTAGGAAGCTTCGTACGTCGGGCATCGGGCCAAGAAAAGCGTGTTGCACCAAGGATATCGGGATTGCGGAGGTTAATCACCGATTGGGCAATGGACCGCAAGAGAGGACGATGTGCCGAAGGATCGAATGAAGCGCCGACCAATGACGTGCCGAGCAACTGAATGTCAATTCGTGTTGTAATAACTGTCTAGATCAAAGTAGAGTGTTTGTTGTTTGTGTGCAGGAGTAACTAAGATAAGGATGAAGACGTAAAGCGAAACAAAGGGTCGAAGTCAAGTGCAATGGATCATTGGGAGTTCGAGTGTTCGATGGAAGTCTGAAGATTCTTTGGGAGTGCTGCCGGAACTGGCCGAGAACGAGTAAGGAGCTTGCCGAAGGGTTTTCGGAAGTTTGCCGAGAGGTTCGCTAAGTTCGGAGCTTGCCAAGAAAGATCAAGCTTGCCAAAGAAGCTCGGAGAACTCACCAAAATCATCATGAGTCCGAGAGCTTGCCGAGTCCGCAGGATGGTTTCCGAGGATCGGAAGACCGGAAGTTCAAGCTCGACTAAGAAGACTTGACTTGGACTTTGTAATAGCTTAGGAATGTCTTTAAGTTCGTAGTTTGTACATGAATAGGGCAAGGATTTAGAAAAATCTTGCCTAAATTCGATAATCACCTCGGGCCGAAAGTTAGACATTAACAGGCCCATTCGGCCTTGGCCGAATGGGCGAGCGATTGAATAGCCCATCTGGCGGTAGCACCGCTGCCATCAGAGTGCGCTTGTGTATAACTATCGCTCGCAAGCGCCATCATGAGTAGCACCACCGCGGGCGTAGCACCGCCGTGCGTGGAAAGCCGGTAGTATTGCTTGTTGAGGGTAGCAGCCGGCCGAGGCGTAGCACCGCTTGTGGGCCAAGAAAAAAACTCAAAAGATAAAAATTTTTGGCTCCAAGTTTGGGCTCCAAATTTGAATCACTTTGAGGCTTATAAATACCCCTTCTTTCTCAACTGAAAGGTGAACTCTTTGAGAGCTAGATTTTGAAAATAAGTCTTGGAAAAGTCTTGTTCTTCATTTGTTTAAGTGTTCATCTCATTTCCTTCTTCTTGTGAAATCTTGTAAGAGTGTGAACCACTTGTAAAGAGTTATAAGAGGGGTATTTGGTCCTTCCCCTACAAAAGAATTTGCTAGTGGAAGTTGGGAGCCTCATCGGAGAAGGCTTCGAAAGTGGATGTAGGTCACTTTGACCGAACCACTATACATCGCTACGTCTTGATTGTGTGAGTGTTTAAATTTCTGTTTTACTTTGCTGCAAGCCTTTACTTTACTTGCTCCACTTTCTTTTTACCTTTGTATGCATGCTTTAAAGTTAGAACGCAAAAATCGGTTTCAAACGAAACGTTGCTTTCATCGTACGAAGTTTCCAAAGCTTGTTTTAAATCGCTAAAAAATCCATCGTTTTATCCGCTGCACTAATTCACCCCCCCTCCTCTTAGTGCCGCTCGATCTCTAACAATTGGTATCAGAGTCACGTTCTTTCTCTTTCGGATTTACACCCGTGAGAAATGGCTCTAAATGATTTTCAAGAGGGCTTTTCGGTTTTTCGTCCATCGTTCTTTAACGGTTCGGACTACACATATTGGAAAACTCGAATGAGAGTTTTTATGCTTTCAATGGATTTGGATTTATGGAACATCATCGAAAATGGTTTTCAACCTTCCTCTAAACCGACGAATGAATGGTCGGTTTTGGAGAAAAGGTCATTTTCTTTAAACGCAAAGGCTATGAATGCCTTATTTTGTGCTTTGAACAAGAACGAGTTCAATCAGATTTCTATGTGAAACAGCTTTTGACATTTGGCGAACTCTTGAAATCACACATAAGGGAACTAGTAGAGTTAAAGACTCGAAAGTAAACCTCTTGTTGCATGATTTTGAGCTCTTCCAAATGACACCAAGCGAATCTATCGACGACATATACACCCGCTTCACGGATGTCGTCAATAGCTTGAAAAGTAAAAGTTTTTCGGATTTTAAACTCACTAACAAGATCTTAAGATCTCTTTCAAAATGGTGGGATCCTAAAATAACGACGATTCAAGAATCAAATGATCTAAATAATTATTCTATTGATGAACTCATTGGGTCTTTAAAGACCTATGAAATGGAACATGATGAATATGATGAACATGATGAACACATGAACCACCTTCTAAAGAACAAGAAGGTTTTTGAACTCCGAACTATGAAATGCCACTTGAGTAATGACTCAAGTGATGAGGACAATGAAGATATTGAACACATAACAATGAATGTTAACAAGTTCATTAAACAAAAATTAAAAAACACAAATGAACTTGAATGGAGAAAGAGGCCAAAGAAGAAGAAGAAGGCTTGCAAAGAAGAATCAAGGAAAGAAGAAGCAAACTACGCTTTAATAGGCTTCGACAATGAGGTAAGTAACTTAACTTCCTTGAATTATTTTGAAATTACTTGATGATTTCCATGAATGCTTAACTTAGTTAGTAGGAACTTTTTTTATGCTTTTCTTGTGTTTTTAGAAATTAAAAAAATTTGAAATTATATTATGCTTTTCTTTATAGTATTTTTGAAAAGTAAAAATATGAATGACGATTGTAAGATTTGTGATAATACTTAGGATTAAACCATGCATGAGTATCTTGATGATTTACATTGTCTCTAAACATGATGCTTGATGATTTTATATCATACATGAGTTGTTGAAGTGATGTTGATCTAAAAACTTCTATCTTGGATTAATGGGTCTTAACTTTTTTTTATGATGAAATTTTTAAATGATACATGTCTTCATGAAATCAATTATAAAGACCTAACCCATAAATTTTCCAAATGAAAGAAATGTGATTCTTATGTTGCCTTGTATTACATTTGGACTTGATGATTTTCATAACGAAAAGTATTTTTCAGATTTTTTAAAAAATGATGTATGAGTTTAGCAAAAATTTGAGCATTGATCATCTTGTTATAACAAATGAAAGAAAGATGAGAAATGATTTTAATGATGAATTCATTTCTAAATATGATGATGCTCTCATATTTAAATATGATGTATGACATTGATCATTCTTATGAAAGATCAAATCACGTAAATTGAAACTCTTAAAAATAAGAAAATGCACTATCATAATGTATCATTTTTATGTATTTGGTCTTGACGGTTTTATGACTAAGCTTGTGTTTTATTTTGATACATGTTTTCATAAAAATTTTGAATATGCTCACATCAAATTGCTTAAAATGAAAATGTATTTTTTCTCATTCTATTGAGGTGAATGAATTCATGTTATGAGTCTTGTGAATCTCATAAAAATAAACATGATGAATATTTTAAAAAATGTGCCTCATGTTTTCGGTCTTAATGATTTCTCTTGAAACATGCTTTTTGGACCTATATGAAAAACATGAGTATACTCATATGAACGTCAAATCACTTGAAATGGAACACATAAAAAAAAGAGAAATTGCACTATCATGATGCTTTACGTGTAATGCTTTTGATCTTAATGGGCTAAATGACAACTTGTATTTCAAATTTATACAATGATGGCTTCCGTATAAATATTTGAACATACATTATGAAATCATCATTGAAATGAAAATATTAGAAGTTTGTTATCATGCTTAATGACCTTGTGATATCATATCTTGATGACAAACTCATGTTTCGGTTTTAAAATTTGATACTCATCTTTTGAAACATGAGTACATTTACATAAAATAAATAACTTAAAATGAAACACATTATCATGATATATTGAAACTCATGTCTTGAAATAATGTGTTATATTTTTGTCTTGATAATGCCTTATGAGATTTTGCCTTTACATCTTGAACTTTCATGCTTATCTTGGTATATAAAGACAAAGGCATATTTAGATGAAAAAATTACTTGAAAAGAGAATTTTCCAAATGAAATATAACTTATCTCTTGTTTCACGAAACTATGGTTTTGAATTACTTTTATGAGATCATCATCTTGATAACTTGAGTTTTTATCTCTATACTCTCTTATGTTTCTCCCATGTTATATGAAGAAAAATATAAATTATTTTCTCTTAACTTATTGATACTCAATTTGAGAAAATATGTTTTGATGATTGAAACATTGTATGTGCAATTTGAACTTTTCTCTCATGTTTCAATACCATTTTGTATGCTTCATGACATGATAATTGAAATATTGATGTAGACTTTTGATATATCACTTGTCATGATTAATGCATATAGCTAGCATTTTAAATCTCTAAAATGATTTTGATTATGAGTTTCGAGTTGACAAATTGAGCTTGAATGATTTTTCTTTTAACGATTCTTGAATCTTTTGGAATTATGACTTGTTAAGACATATTTAATGCTTGAATCAAGTTTTAAAAGATTTCATTTAGCTATAAAGAAATTTTATTGAAATCATGATCTTGACAACTATGACTTGAAACTCTTTATAAATCAAGATCTTTTACCATGCTCCTTCCGTCTTATCAAAAGAAAATTCTTTAAATGAAATGTAACTTGTCTTTTGATTTCTCGGAATTTAATACTTGAATTTTTATGAATTCGTGTCGTGATTCTTATGAAATATGATCTTGGTAAAAAATTCTTATGTATGAATCAAGATCTTGTGTTTGATCTCCTAAGACTTCCACTTGTTATTTCCTAAAAAGGAGATTTGTCAAAATGATTCATGAACCTTTTGATTTATGACTTTTGGATTCATGACTCAAGATTGAAGATTGAAACATTATATGCTAAAATTGATTTTTTTTATTATTGTTTCAATACTTCCTCAAATGCCTTATGTGATGATTGAAAATTTGATGAAAAAGAATTGTGCTTAATATTGGAATCATTGATTTATTCTTTTATCATGGCTTAAAAATGAATGAAAAGAAAATATGTTAGCACTTGTAATCATGATTTGATCCTTAATATTGATATGCTTTCATATATCATGATTCTTGGTTGTATGACATTTATCTTGAATTAAAATTGATAAATATGAATCTAGATCTTGCTAAAATGAAAAGTTATGAATCATGGATGATATCTTTTGGTTTTGATTCTTGTTGAATTTACATATTGATATCCTTCATGACATGATTTCTCATGTTTCAATATCATCTCGTATGCATCATGTGATGATT
Source organism: Musa troglodytarum (assembly GCA_023547065.1). Taxonomy (NCBI): domain Eukaryota; kingdom Viridiplantae; phylum Streptophyta; class Magnoliopsida; order Zingiberales; family Musaceae; genus Musa; species Musa troglodytarum. The sequence goes on along the minus strand of CP097502.1, from coordinate 41,018,096 downwards.
GATATATTGATTAATGCAATTTTCTCATTAGTTCCTCTCTTCTTTTTGATATTGATAAAGGGGGAGAAAAATTATTAACTTGTGTATCAAAAGAGAAAAATTTGCTAGCTTAAACATTGAGAAGCAAAAAGTTGCTATCTCAAGAGAGGCAAAAATCTTGCTCAACTTCACTTTTTTCAACAAAATTGCTTGCATCTTTGTTACAAATTATTGTTGAATCTCATGCAAGATTATTTGTAGTATTAATCCTCCTTTTCTTTTTGATATTGATAAAGGCGGAGAAGGCTTTTACAAATGAATGCAAAAGTCCTAGCATGCAAAGAAAGCAAAACTTGTAAGCTTGCTCTTCTCAAAAGAGAAAAAAGAAATTATAAAATTACATGCATATCGCAAAAGAAGTCAAGAAAATGCATAATTTGCTTGTACTTCTCAAAGGAACATAGAAAAACTTGCCATCATCACGACAAGCACTATCTTGCTTATCATGATAAACATGCGATACCTAAATGTTGTATGATGTGATTAATAGCTAGTATGTTTGTAATATTTGCATATCCTTGAAAACTAACTATAATGTTACTTCTCCTTTTTGTTGATGACATAGGGGGAGAAGTAGATTGATGACTTCATGCATTGATTGAATATTTTATATTTGCATGATGGTTTGTTGTTTTCTCACTACATAAATGATACATGTTACTTGGATTTGGGATAATCCAAGGATTCTATCAATGACATATTGATAGGGGGAGTTTGTGTTAAACTCCGAAGAGTTTTGGTTAACTCCGTCAGTCATCAATTAGTTGTCATCATAAAAAAAGGAGGAGATTGTTGAATCTTGAATTTTGATGATGAAACTAATTGAGAGTGATTTGTGGTCTAACTGCGTGTTGAGTTACGCAGGTCTACTATCGATCAGGATTAGACAGTTGACACTAGAGGAATTGATGTTGCACCAAAGGTGATCACGTCA